>JAFBJZ010000509.1:0-575000 GCA_016785225.1 Psettodes erumei | reverse complement strand
TTTTTATTTAACAAACTCTTTGTTGTTGCTGAGCATACAAATTCTTGCCTTTGTGGTTGATGGGTCAATGGGTGTCATGTTGGACATTTGGTCTAATATACTGTAATTTCCTTCATTTTCACTGTACCCATATTGCTTCTTTCTGATTTTGGTGAACTGTCAAGTCAAAAATTTCCACTGGGACACTTTTAACATCAAAATCTAATGGGTTGACTGCCCTAAAATATACAGAGCATGTTCACATTACCCAGATGAACCTTCTCCTTTTTGTTACAGTTCCTTTCATTTCCTTTCCTCTCACGCCAGCTTCAGGCTAATGCGTCAAGATCGGACCTAAAGATATCTCATTAAAAGTTCTCTTCAGATCTTAAGATCTCTGTCGGTACACCCCGAAGACAGAGGACTTGCAGTGTTGGATGGCATCACTTGCAACAACACCTGTGAGGAATGTGATTTGCTGTAGGTGAATCAGCAAGAGACAAGAGAGTGAACTTCCCGACCGAAGGAAGGGTCAAAGGACATCAACCAGGAATCAGAGGCAAGGCCAAAGAGAGAGCTCAAGGAGGACATTCAGATCAAATGCCATCACAAAGACCATCACAATCAGTTATCATCTTCCCCTCTGGTTATAACACAAATTCCATACTCATGTGATGACAACAAAGTCTCAGCATGAGGAAAGGATAATGCTTCCAAGAGGATAAAAGTAGAATTTATTAACTGCATAACTTCAGTATGACGAAATATGCATATTTAAGCTCTAAGACTCATACAAACTTGTAATACGAGCTGGAGTTTAAATTTTTTAGTTGTGCTAATGCTCTGGCATTCACCATGTTGTATGACTCTATACCACAAGTACAGTGAAAAGGTAAAATGGAAAGTAAAGCTGACCCATGGGCAAAACTACTTTTGGAAAATGAAGAATATAATAACCAGAGTACTGATAGTGCAGATTATTGTCATAGTATAGAAAATAAATTCAGGCAATGAAAAGGCCTAACAAGCATAGAAATCTATAACACTGTGTGTACATATATGGGTCACAAGAGTACTCCGCTGATTTAGCATCGCACTCCTGTAACATTGCTGAACTCTCAATGGACTGTTAAAAAAAGGTCAAAATCAATGCAGCAGAACCAGAGATATTGTCTGTGTTGTTTTTCCTTGTAAAAACCTAGTGCCTACATTACTGCAGAGGTCTGGTATGCTCATTTCTTTCTGACCATGCAACCCCCTTTTTGTCATTTCAAACTTCATCCTCATCTGATGCCGACTCAACTGACATCACTTGAGGTAATTTGTCCAATCTCGTGCCGCTACCCCTGGAGGAACAAAAGGCTTTATACAGCTTAATTTTTCCATATATGCAGTAGTTCTCCCCCAAGACTCACTAAAACAGTCTTTGATGTGTAAAATCAGCGGAGTTCCCCTTTGACTCAACCACAAATGGGGACGTTCGCAACATGATCGGAGCTTGGAACCAAACACACCCAGCGGTGTCTCTGTCCTCCCTTTCCTCTCTCTCTCTCAGACGCCGGTGACAGCCAGGTCACTGTGAATGCTTGAGTTGCTCAGGGTGAATCTGCAGGTCAGTCTGTCTCCAGAGGTGCTCCTTCTGTCCACTGAGCTGTTCATAATCCACCTGTTAGTATCACAATGCTAATTATTTTCCACTCTTTGACTCATGCGCAGTCACTGTTAACTGAGAGTGGAACATGGATCCAGGTGCTTTTACTATTCAGTTGTTGAACAAAACCATACGTCAGACCTTTATGCAGGTTGGAGTGCCATTCGATTTCCTGCAAAACCACATTTGACCTACAGATTAAAGTATTATAGATCACTGATTTACACCATGGTGAATTCACCTCCAAATTGAATTTCTTGGAAAGCATTTGTTATTCATTTCTTAACTGTCTGGACAAAGAAGAAGCATTTTAAAACGACACAAGAGAAAGAAATATTGGCACATGGTGCAAAAGGCAGTGTGGGCTGCCTCCACGTTGGATTACAGGCCTGAAACTTCAACTCTTTTCACATTTGTGTAACTTGCGTCTGATTTGCATGAGGGCTGGGGGATGATGTGTTTTTTTTCTGCTGCCTTGTTTTGGAATGAAGGCATATCCATCCGGGTGTTCAAATATTGAACCACATGCCAGAAAAAAATTGAATGGTCCCACAACATAAATGCCAAACGAATGCTTTGCTATTCAAATGCCTAATTCTCAAACATATATAACTGACAGGGGAAGTAATTAGATGCACTCCATGTTTACAATTATCATTTGTCCTTATTCTATATTTCAAATTTTGATTTTGCTTCCATCATTAATGTCTTTGGCTTTATCTTCTTACAACCATGTTATGACTCTATACAGTTCATGTGTTTTGTGGCGTGTGTGTTGCCTTACTTTGTGTCAGGGCCACTCAAACTTTTACTAATTACACATGAATGTTACATAAGGTTAGAAGTATATAAGTTGAAAGTGCACCCATATAAATCACTGACAGCAATAACTTAAATTCAGCCATAATTCCCCTAATGTCCTTTCCTCAGACTGTTTATCTGGTATTTTTTTGTCTCATTTGTGGGGGGTTTTGTGTGGTTCTGTAAAGCATCTTTGGCCCTTGACCCTGGGCATGTGCTCAGTGGGTGCATGCCAAATATCCCAAACATAATGTCTGTCTATACGGTCTACAGTAAAATATACTATAAATGAGAATTATCTTCTGCGTAGTTTTATCAGCATGAGGTCTTTCTGATTGGCTGTGCAGGGCAGCCACCCCAACTACAGTAGAGTGGCAATCAAGCCGACAACCTGAGCCAAGAGGCCACCCTGCTGCATACATTATGTGCGTGTGTGTGTGTATGTCCCTGTTTGTGTGTGTGTGTCACTGTATATAGAGTAGTGTGGCAGCCCGGGCCTCATGACAGATCAGGGCATTCAGGCCAGTGACATTCCTCCAGAGCCCCAGATGCATCATGGGCCTGCAGTGTGAAAAATGCCGGTCGGCCTGATCCACTCAGCCGCAGATGAATGGAGCGCACGGTGCACTCACCCGTAGATGAATGGAGTGATCTGTCTTGTCAGCGGAGGTCGAGCAAGAGGTTACAGTATCCAGCCAATACCTGTGTGTGTGCACGTGTATGTGTGCTTCTTTGTGTGGGCATAAATACATATGTGTGTGCTCGCGTGCATGCATGTTTGTTTTTGTACAGCTAAATGTCCTCACAATGGTCATAACTATGAAAATGACAAGAGATGAGTTTAGGATTTAGATTTGGGTAACGATTAGAGTTTGTAATTAGTTTTCTGTCCAAAATACTATATTTAAAGGAAAATTTCACCACTTTTTATCCAGCTGTTCAGCCTGTCCTAATGAGTTATTTTGTCCTCTAATACTATAGTCACTTGAGGTTCAGGTATGGTTTTAGTGGTTACCTCGCAGAGAGCAGCCCAGGTTCACCTAGCTGTTAGCATGGGCTTTGTTTCCACCTACTGAAGATGAGGGCTTCTGTATGACTGGCAAATGAGCAAACACAGTCATTCACATAAACAAATCTTTGTACTAATGGGACAAGTAGATTGACTCAATAATCTTATCTTAAGGTCCATGTACCACAAATTGTGGGAGTTTTCAACTATATTTCATGGTTTTTATTAGACTTCCTGACATATTGATTTTGACCTCAGTCTAGTTGAGTATTTTGATTAGTAATCAGAACCATGTTGATATTTTGGCTAACTGCTTCAAGCAATCATGTCAAACATTGTCTAGTTCCAGCTTTTCAATGTTCAGGATTTTCCTCGTCTCACAAATATTTCACACAGAGGTCGGGATTAATTTTACTGCATCACATTCTTGTGTGACCACGCAGGCCTTTAGTCTTGTTTATTACATTTCACCTAATAGCACTGCTTACCGGCAAAAGCAACAGGAGCACTGTGCTTTCCCAGCAGTGAACTTAACGTTTCAACTCTCCCAGCTTGCAGAGCTGTGGGGTGAAAGACAGAAACTAATCAAACTCTCCCCTGGAATCTGAATACGTCAGTCAGTGATGAAAAAACATTAAAAAAAAACCTTCATCACTTGGCTGGATGTGTAAGGACTATGATTAATACATGGATATGAAGCTCAAAAGTGTTCCTTCAAAATTTAAAAGATGGGAGTAAAAATAGAGAGGGTAAATGTCAATGATGATGGTGTATTGACAGTGTTTTGGTTCAGGAATATGGTTTTAATTTAACAGGCTAATGTAGAAGCACGTTTGCATGTTTTAGTAATGTATATATGACCATCTGTTTTACTTTATTTCATATCTTACGTGTGCATTCATGGTGCACTGTAGCTTGTTTCTGGAGACACACCCACACACACACAGGCACATTGGGCCCCCATCAAACACTGCTCTGGCATCCCTGAGTTTGTCACACACACACACATACATTCGCTAACACACAAACATACGCACACACACACACACACAAAAGCATCTCCTCAGCCATCAGCCCAGAGCTCCGGCGCCCCGAGCAGTGGCTCTGACACGTCTATATGTTTTTCCACCTGACCTTTTGCCGTCCTTTCTGCCACAGCACGTAAACCATAAGCTGATATATGAAGGCAATTTTTAGCGGTGCCACTTGTATCTGAGTGATTGCGTACGCTTTACATTTGGGGCGCCTGCCACCTTGCCACACCACCTCCTCCAGATCTCTCTATTTGGATAGAGGGTGGTGTGGCGTGGCGGCTGCGGAGAAGAGGAGGGGGGACAGAGAGGATGAAAGGATGGGTGGACGTGATGCCAAATGCACACATCTATCTACTCTGAGGGCAAGGAGTCTGCTGTGTGATAGCCCTTCACTTGGCCACGCAGAACTTAAGAAGCTTTATGAAAAGAAAGGTCTGACTGCAGCTATGGTGCAAGAGATATTTTTTACAACATTTGCACTTTAAAAATGAAATATTTTTTGTCATGTTAAATGAATATGGATAGTGGAAATCTAGGCCTGTTGTTTTTCAGTATGATTTGTCTATTTATTTATTTGGTACTGAATTTATTTTAGCAATGTATTTATGAATGTATTTGTAAGAGGTATCTTTCCCATTTGGTATACTTAGACGCACTTCAACAGCAGTTTACAAGACTATAAATAGTCTCCAAAGACATAGAAATGAAAAGTCATCTTAACACTATAAACAGTAGCCAGCCTCATTTATGGTTGAATGAAAGGACTATTGTTGATACAAATGGTTTCTAGTCAAACAGGCTCAAGTCATGAAAAATTGTTTGAATTCAAGGGGTACTTGTTATTAATAAAAATAAATAAATACAAATTTTCAATAAAATTAAGAATTTTGTTATGCTTTTGTCATGCACTATTTGCAAGATGTCATTGTAATGATGAGGTGCGATGAAGCAGAACCCCTAAGAACCCTAGGGGCTGTACTGAGTCATCAGAATTTACTAGTAAAATTCAAGGCAACTGCAGTGGCACTTGTCCTGAAAAATGTTAGTCTACTGTCCTCCTTCTTAGCACAGATAAACCACTATGGTAGATATGTCTCAAACTTAAGAACAGTACACCCTGTTACATGCTGTACTTCACAAAGAGGCACAATGGAACTGGTACCCTGAGTGCGACAAGACCTTCCACCATGCCCAAAGACCAGCTCCCAGAAATTCATTTTGACACTCAAATTCACCACGTAGCTTCAGCGCTGTGATCTCCAGTATAATGTGAGGTGGCCAATAGACATGCATTGCTTTTACAGTCAGAGCTTTAAGCAAAGCCAAGCAAAACTATGCTCAGTTTGAAAATGAATTTCTGTGAATAAAATCAGAGATTACAAGTGTCATGCATATTTGTATGGGCCGCCATTGTGCCTCATGTGGGTTAAAAGTCTGATAGTGTGATTCTACATTACTTTGACATTGAGACAACAGGTGCTACAGTAGTCTGGGAAATGAGGGCTGATCAAGATTAAGTCCATTGTGCTTGGTAGCAGGAATTGATGCCTAAATTGAACATCAGGCCAAGCTATGTAATCTTTGTGAACATTCCCAGAAATCTCTCTTGGACTGCTTGATAGTCATGGCCGCAGGTACTATGGCAGCGAATACATGTGGATTTTGCAGGGACTTTTGAGCAGCATATTTCTCGTCAAAGTGTATTATGTTGGGGGAAGTCTAACTGATGGATTCTAGATGGATTTTGGCCATCAAGACTATACACATCCTTGGAAGCTTATAGAGTCGTTGATGCTTTCAGCAGTCTTTGAGAGTCACAACTTAACATCATATGAATTTGCAGCATTTCTCAAAGCAAACGGACTGAGACACGGGCTGTCTGCACCGAGTTAGAGAGCCATGAAAGGTCTCTCAGAGTGTTTTGTGCAGACATTTAAAACACTCCTCGAAAGCATCCAGGGTATCCGCTACAATGGAGCAGAGATTGGATTCCTTTTTGCTCAGTTACAGGACCACCCCACATGCCATGACAAAAAAAATCCCCTGCCATGCTTTTTTGCCATGGAACACTTTGCTCCTGGGTTTACTTTCTTAAACAAAGTGTGGCAGTATTAGTGGACCATGCTGAGGCTGCACAGCAAATCCACAGGGTTATTATCCATGGACAGACTGTTTACTGCTAGTGACTCAGTCTTGGTCCATGATTATTGGCAAGGGGACAAAAAGAGGATGTCTGAGGTGGTGGTTTCATTAATCGACCTGGTATCTAACACTGATTTTCATGTCAAATCCTGGCTTTCTGGCTTTATTGGAAAATGTAATATTATTAGATAATATAAGGGGGAGGCATGTAGTTAATGGTCTGGCCTGCCTGAAGTTGAACCAGAGACCACCTGTTCAGGTCCTTCAGCCCATGTGGTACATGCCCTAACCATCAGGTCACCCAAAACAATTTCATCTTTAAAACTCAATTTCCATTTCCATACATCTTTTATTTGGTGTATTGACCAAAATGAAAGTCATTTTCACAATCAAATCAGCAATTTCACAATCTATCAGCCCCATGGCTTTGAAAAGCCTCTATCTATTCCCCCATTCCTCCAGTTATAAGGGCGCTGATAAGGGCTATTTGATTAGCATTAGTTCATGTTCCAGTAATAGACTGAGACACTCGTCAGCTTGTTAGCATTTTAATGTTTGAATAGTCAGCAATGTACCCCTTTAGGCCCTTATCACACCAGCAGATTGAGCTGGTTAGCTTGTTAGCATTAAGTTACACTATAGGAGCTATATGGCATTCGGCCATGTTACATTACCACCACACATGACACTTGTTAGCTCATTAGCATAACTCCCTATTAGATGGACAAGGGGGTGCATGGTGCATTAGCCCGTGTTACAGTAATGGAAAGGCTCTGTTAGCTTGTTAGCATGCTAAACAGGTAGGGGTCTTTGAGTGGCATTACAGCCTGTTTAAGCACACTGGAACAAGCTAGCTAGTTACCATAATCTCAAGAAGGGTCTGTGTGCAAGCGAGTGTGAGAGAGAGAGAGAGTGTGTGTGTGTATGTGCACGTATGTGCATCTTTCCTCTAACACTTTTCAATTACAGCTGCTCATTGTCAGGTTGTAAATGGCTGGGTCAGCTGGCTGAAGTTGTCCCTTTGAACACGGCACTGACGTCCCTACAAAGGCATCATTAGAGAGGCTCGGCACAGCAAGAGGCACCCTCACTTCTCCATCACCCCTGAGGAAACAATTCAATAATGTGCCAAAGATGGAAAAATTAACAATGTATTAAAGAAAAAAGGAAAAAAATTACTAAGAGTAGAGTAAAAACTTCAGGCTAATCCTTTCTTTGGTTTTCTCTGTTCTGTTTTGTGCCCTTGCATAATCCCTCATCATTTTTTTTGCTTTTATCCTTAATTTTGAGACACATAAATTTGTTGACGCAAGTTTGAGAAGGCATTTCTCATATTCTCTTGATCTAAATATTCAGTGACAACCCCACCCCTGACCGTACTGCAAAAAAAGAAAAGCTATGTTTTATTTGGTTTTTTTACAAGGTTAGAGGGAATACAAACACTACTCTCCTTTCCCTACAAATCTGCTAATTACAATGTGAAAAACAGAACAAATATACTCGTGCATTTTCAGTGTAATCTGCATTTTGATTCCAAGCAGTATTTAATGCAACATGATTGTCTTTTTTTTTTCTTTGCAATACCTTTTTCTTTGGCTCTCACAAATATCTTCCAGGATCAAAGACTTCCGCTGAGTTTCTCTCATCTCACTCTCCTCCAAGCATTGTTTGCCTCCCAGGACCACAGCAGCACGAGTTGTGCACCAGTGCCAGATTTGTAGGGAAAGGAGAATTAGCTATTCCAGGACTCATTTGACATCAAAAAGGGGAAGATCCACAGAGGGCAGAGATAAAAAAGAGGGGCCCATTCTGACCGACAGTTACCTACAATATGTCTGTTTCCATATTGCTTGCAAAAGCTTGGTTGGTACCACAAAGTGCCAGCATATTTCCAATGATAAAATTAATAACTGTTTAACAATTTCACTTTACAGGAAGTAAAGGATGGGAGACCCATTACTCAAGAAGCCCTGAAACCCACTTTAAGGAATCTGTACAGCATTGATTGAGAGGATTAGTGCAAACATACAGAATCATCAATAAAAATGTTGGTGACATCATCATGGCAGCTGATATTTTTTAGAATTCAAGTTTTCAAAGCATTTTTTCCAGTGTTGTGATTTGGTATAATATTTGTCTGATATAAATTAACCATGTTATCATCACATTTCAAACTTTAGGCTGTTAAAACAGCAGCTAAATGTGGCTGAAACATTTTGTTTCCTGATGTACACAGATGTACCACTGAATAAGTGAAATCTGTTATCATTTCACTGTTAATGTTAACTGCCAAATGTAAAATGATCATTCAATTAAAGCAAACTCTTAAAAATGAATAGCAATGAAATGAAACTCCTCTCGGGTCTTAAAATGCATCTTTGTCAGCCTCTGATTAAAAGTGTAGCTTTTCAGAAGTTCACAATGCTACTCTATTATAAATGACTGGAGCATAGGCATCACCTGTCTACAGTGGGAATATTAAATCTCTGTGGAGACAGATAGCATAATGCAGATGTCTTAATGAAAACTTCATTAAGATGGAGCATAATTACTGTGTCCTTAATGATGCACTCGCTGTGCTTTTAAATAATTGAGGTGCTCAACTTTTGATGTGTTTATACTGGAGTAATTTCATCATGCAGACATCATCTGAGATAGACTTGCTTCAGAACGTGATGACTCTGAGGGTGTGTGTGTGTGTCTGTGCGTGTGCATCAATGAATGCCTACATATGCTTTTTTATGTGCAAATCTGAGGGCAGGCTTCTTATTGTTTAGTTTTAGCCATGCTAGCAGCATTGCTTCAGTCAGCAATTCCATTACATGCATTTCAATCAAATTTTGCACAAATGTTCTTGATCTCCAGAGAATGTATACTCATTTTAGTAATCCTCTGACTTCATGTAACACCAACTTCGGTTAATTTTATAACCCAGTAACTTTAAAATGAGGGACAATAACTTTCATCAACAATACAGAATAATGGATGTTGGTGTAGTAGATGGATGTGCATGAGCACAATCAGCAGGTTATAATGTCCACACTCCACACCTGCATTAATGTGAATGGACATTGCTAGCTAAATAGTTGGGAATAAATGTGCAAATCTCCAAAATGCAACAGTTTGCAAACAGTTGATACCCATCAGCCAGTGCAAGCTGAACATCGGTGCTCTGTCTGAGCTGATGCTTTGCTTCATTGTGTTCATAACTGGGAGAACATATTTACTATTAAAATCAAGGAATTCGTATGTCTGAAGATTTTACTTTTCAGGAGTTAGATCTCATGATCAGAACAATTGGCAGTGAAGCATTGCCATTATTTCCAAATTCCTTGTCAACTTTTTAAAAAAATCATGACAGCAGCCTCTGGCCAGCATAACACCACAACTGTTTTTCTTCATAGTGAGCAAAATAGCCTCTTCAGCCAGAGTTGTGTTTGACACAAGGGCTTAATGGGAGTCCCACTGCTGATTTACAGTTCAGCATCGGATTCCATTCATTGACGGCACTGCTGCAAGACAGATGTATTGCACATGAACAAGCTGTATCGTGCTTTAATTATTTCCCCCGCAGTGACTGCGTGCACATTCTTTCTTTCTTTGTTAAAGAGAGGAACCGTGGGGCTATGATGTAACTGTAGTTACATCCATGTAACCTCTATTACTGAGCAGGGGATTGCTGTAGCTGCTCTAGCCCCGATATTCAATGATATTCTTGGTGTGGAGCACGTCGTAGCTTGACACCATTACGTCGCTACATTTAATGTTAAACTATGACTCTTTATTCTTCTGGAGTTCTTTATTATTCTGGAGTATCTGTGTATGTGTCTGTGTGCAACTCATGCTCCCCAACAATATTTTCATTTTTTTCCCATGAGGGTGTGTGTGTATGCATGTCTGTTTGGGAGGGGGTTGGGTGGGGATGGGCAGATAGGTCACAGCTGTTGGAGATGGGCCAGTGCCATGAGGATCTTAACTAGCCTTTAGGTTTCTGTGCATCGCACACTAATCAGGTCAAAGCTCAAACTTGCTCACAGCCTTCACCTGGCTCCACACACACAAAAGCACACAAACAGGCAAACAAGCGCACATGTTCATACAGAGTTACACTTATCTTTCTCTCCTCTCCCACTTCTCCCACTTTTTCTTTCTCACCTGCACTCTGTCTTCTTCACTTACACAGGCATCCAAATAAATCTAGTGGAAGCCAAGACTGTAAACTTTCCCTCTTTCTCTTCTCCTTCTGCTCCACACACACACACACACCAACACAAATGTGTCACACACACGCACATGCCAAAACATATTGTATGTTGCCACTGTCAAAATGCAAATCCGCCCCCTTCTCGACTCCTCACCATGCATTATTTGTTTTTTTCCGGTGACTTCATTAGAGCGAAAGCGGAACCTGTGTGACAACATTAATTACAGCTGTGCGCACACACCGTTGGAGCTATTTTCTCCTGACTCAACCTAATCATCATCATCATCAATATCGTCGTCTATTGCCACTGCCACTCCACCCCCACAACTGCCGCCATGCTGTGAGCAGACGAGGGGCTTTGAACAACACGCAGACAGACGCTCCAAGATATGACTCTTCAAGATGTGAAATGGTTAAATCGAAGGGGGAGGGGGGCGAGGGGGCAAGAGAGTTGGTGATGCTGATGTGTGAGGAGGATGTGAGTATGTGTGTGTGTGTTTGGGGGATGGGGGAGGGGGATAATTGCCTGGAGACGGTGCAGAAATAAGCCCTAATGGTCAGTAATCCAAGCCTGGAGAGGGCCTCTCCACAGTGCTCCACTGAATGCCGGTAATGGGCTTCCAGCTCTGTCACTTACATATGCATAGATCTTTCTCCATTAAAGCTGGTTTGAATGACAAATATGGGTGGGTGTAAAAAAAAAAAACTAAAAAAAAAGAAGTGAAGGGCAAAAGAGAGAGAAAGGGAGCCGGGGAAAGATTTTCTCTCGGCTGGCAGTAATTTGGCAGTCGCTCGGGCCCCTATCCTTAAATCTCATTAGCCCATTGTTCGGATGATGCCACCTGGGTGAAGCACAGGGGCAGGAGATGCTTAAAGTGGGCTGGATGGTGATTTGGACCTGGCACTTCTGTTTCATCTGTGTGTGCGTGTGTCTGTACTTTGATGCTAACATACATATTGATACCGATAATTTTTTCTGTATTGCTGTATATCCTCATATATTCAATGCATTGTCTGATGATCAATATTTATATTATTTGAAGTCATCAACTTAGCATGACAACTTGATTGTTTGTCTCCAACTTTACTGTACAGTACAGTTTCTTTGGGTTTTGGGTTTTAAACTTGTGGCACTCCAAAAAATAAACAGAGAAATACGTTTTTTAATTTCTGCAGCCTTCTAATGACATCAGTTAAGGACAACAAAAAGGTTTCCCTTCATACAGCCCTACATCTGGCTCGGGCTTTTTGAAGAGACAGCCTTACTTCTGCTTTTTCTTTCTTTTATTTATTTAATTTTTTATATATTCAAAGGGGGTCTCAAAAGGAAATGTAACTAAAATAGTCTTAAAACCTTGTCTCCATTTCCCTGACAACAAGTACCAGATGACGTTGCCTATTAAAGCATTTGAATTATTCTTTGGATGTTCTCTTTGATTTTTCTCTCAGCCAGTAAAGAGTCTCTGTAGGTTCTGTTCTTTTTCTTTCAGCCATTGCTGGGATCACTTTTTATGCAATTGTCTCCTACACATAGCATGAAAGCATCAGAGGACTTTTACCCTGAGCTACATCAGCTTTGGAAGAGAAGAAAACTTAATATTAGATTTTATTAGATTCAAATTTATTGTCATTGCACATGTCACAAGTACAGAGCTGCAAAATACAGTTAGTATCCAACCAGAAGTGCCTAAGCAGTGAATTAAATAACTAGTGTACAGATAATACATACAATACACAAAGATACAGATACTAAAATTAATTCCTGTTGTGTTTTATGGTTTGTACAGAAAACAAGTTCAGAAATATGTATTATCTAATTTGAAAAGGCAGAAAAAATAGCAGTTGATTAAAGTTGGACTTAGTCTAAACTGCTTTGTAGATTTTGATATAAACCTTTTTTTTCTCAAGTGTGAAAATCTGATTCATAAAACTGTAAAAACCCATTTAAAAAACACTGCAAAAGAACCTTGCTAAGTGTGCAGTGTATTAAATTGAGTTTTAGTGCAGCGGAAAACTTGAATACTTAAATACAAGTAAGAAAATAAATCAGCTTATTTGAAAAAATAATAATCAGTGTATCTCTTTGCAAATAGCTATAATATATTTTTGGCCTGGGGTTAGGGTGAGATGGGGCATGTATTATATAAATTGCTCATCTGTATTCAGATATAGACTGTGCTGTGAGGCCTTTTTATGGAGTAGAGGTTGTTGAGAGCCAAAGTCAAAGTTTCGACTGAGGCCAATAAAGATTTCATTCAGCACTGTGAAGTTCACACTCCCAACAACAAAAGCAGAGCTGGTCACGGACAAGCAGGAGGTGGACAAATGCAGGCCATATATTTCTGTGTGTGTTGCTGTGTACTGTACGTCTGTGTGTGTTTTTCTTTTTGTTTTTTTTTGTCTGGTGTTGAGGGAGGGATACAGGGGTCTATTGGGGCCAAAGAGGGAAGGGTATAGGGGGAGGAGGAACCATCATAATGGGAAGCATCAGTCCCATACCCCCCATCCACGGATGCCCTCCCTACCAGCCCTGCCTAGCTTCCTCATCCTCCTGAGCAGCCAGATGGCACACACTCAAACCCCGGTGGAGGAAGCATCAGACACACGCGGGGGACACATATCTGAACACAAACACCCTCAGTCCCATACTGACGAAACTGCGGGTGTGAGTGTTTAGAAGAAGAGATGTCCTAATTCAGTTTCAAAAAGCTAATCAGCTACAAATCGCCGGCTTTGTGTAGCCAAATCAGACGCTTCCCTATTACAGAAGTCAGTGTCATTCTCCTTCAAAGTGCTCCGCCGCATGTACGGCTGGTTATTTCATCCTAGATAACACGCAGGCCTCATGCTGTCATTGAAACGTGTCACCATATGGGTGACGGGACACTTCGGAAATGCATCACTTTGTGAGGGTTTTGTCACTTGATGTCTTCGCTCTATTTCTAGACCAAACGTGTCATTCCCTGAGACCATAAAAAGGGAATCTGCACCAAGCTTGGGTTGTGTGTGCATGTGTGTGTGTGCGGCAAGTGCAGAAGTTCAAGGACATACACGCCCTGACATGCAGGAATAAATGTACCTGGATCGCAAGATAAAACGCTTCATATTTCACTATTGCTCCTCTAAGTGCTGGAACTCTAATAGGAAAGATGAGTTTATATGATATGAATATGAGAATATGACTGACGTGACTTTGTTTTTTCTTTTGTGTGTGTGTGCATGCGTGTATTTGCATGTGTGTGACTGCAGATGTGCAGCTTGATGCTTGTGACAGATTTGTGCGGAAAGATATATGTGTGTTACCTTTGCTGCACACACACACACACACACAGAAGCACGGAGCACCGGCAGTAATAGATATCCAATAGCTGGAAGCTGTGGAAGGGTCCTACTACATCTGTCAGCGCTGCCTGGCAAAGGCACGGCAAGTTCAGATGTTATCGCCACAAACGGCTGCATCAAAAGATTTAGTGCCCCCCACCCCCCCACCCCCAAACACACACACACACACCCTAAGGTGGGCTATGTGGCGCAGTCCGCCGGGCAAACACAACAACAAGAAGGGGATGCGGAGAAAAAAAAAAGGCAGGCAGGGGACAGATAAGAGGAAGTCAACAGCAATATCAGCCGGGAGGGGTGTAGAGGTGGCAGGGGGCAACTGGAATAAGAAGAGGTGGTGGAAGGAAGAAATAAGAAGCACAGTGGATCCCCTTTTTACCTCTTCATGAGCTGCAATTGAGTGACTGGGAAATGGGTTTAAAAGTCTGTGTCAAGCAAAAGATAAATAAAGAACAAATCAAGATGTAAAAAGTAACACATGATCAATTCAGGCAGTATCCATGCAGGGCTAAGTTAAGCTCCTTGTATCTCGTCTTCATGTATATATAGTCTTATGTTTTGTGCTCTTAGATCCCCTAAAATGTTACTTCCTTATGGTGATATAATTTCTGTTCAAACAGATTGTTGGGGTGGGATATTCAACAATGCGCAATCATATTCATAAGCCCATGTCTTTAGTGTAAGATTGTGTCTTAAATCACTTCTTATTTGCTCTCTAGTGCATTATATTTCTTTCCATATTTTTATTTTAGCATCTGTATTCTCTCTTCAACGTGATGTGTTGCAGTCTTAGATGCAAAAATTATAGTCATGATGCAAAAATAATATGTCTGATATACAATAAACTATTGAGAGTTCATCAGGTAGGAAGAAGTGATGAGGGATACGAGGGAGTGATATTAGACTGAGTTCAGCCAGTTTGATTTGATACGACAGAGAGAATGGCAGGACAGTTCAAAAATGTGTGATTGTTTGGCGCCTCTAAATAACCAGGATGTACCCAGCACTGCTGGAAAGCATCATTGTTCGTGATTGGAATATCCGGATGAAGTAACGTAAATACAAAAAAAACCCCGTTGTTTTCCTTGGAGTAAGTTTGAGTGATTGGCTATATGTGACCCAACACCTGAGTACAAGTTCAAGGTCAAAACAAAGTATTTCAAATAAAGACACCAATAAACCCTTAAAATGAGAATAAATTAGATTTATCATATAGTTATCTTCTGAGGTAAAACGAAGTTTAAAAAGATATATGATATATTCTAATTTTTTTAAATTTACTTTAGTCTTGCTTGAAGATGGGGATGGGAGTGGGAGACGAAAGGAAGGGGAGGTGTGAGGAAGGGATCTTATTTCTCTCCCTGTGGGTCAGCTGCTAATCACAACTCTCCGAAGACCCCACTTCCCTATATCCCCACCTAAAACCCCCCAAAACCCTCACGCACAAGCACACCCATGCACACACACACACACACACACACACACACACACACAGAGACACATACATCTGAGACACTGATTCCTCTGCTCTTGAATAACCTCACCGGGGGCAAGTGACAACTTGGGGTGGGGGGGGTGGGCAAAATTATTCTTCTTAGTTGGGGGGGGCAGAGAGAGAGAGAGAGAGGGAGAGAAGGGGAGTGTGTGTCTTTTGAAGCCTTCCTCGCTTAACCGCCACACAGCTACGGGGCTGTCGGCTTGCCGAGGATTTCTCCTGGATGTGTGTGTTAAAAGACCCTCCTGTGGAGAGGGGGAGAGAGAGACTGAGAGAGATAGAGAGAGAGGGAGAGAGAGAGGGAGAGAGCGGTAGCCCTGATTAAATGCTGGAGCTGTCATGCCTGCAAGCCAGCCAGGAGATTAATATCGGCGTAACCTGTTACTTAATTCATTATGGGGATACAGGCTAATTTGATTTGATATTATTTTAATAAAGTTCTGTGATATCCAAGATTGTTTCAGGCTATCAAAATAATTTTCCAGTTATTACAGTTCGTCAGGCAGGTCCTTTGATAGCAGTGGTTGGCCAGGCCTGTCCTGAATACATTACAACCCCCCACTCTCTCTCTCTCTCCACACACACACACACACACACACACACACACACACACACACACACACTCTTGTCAAATTCCTCTCCTCTCCAAAATCTCTTAATTTCTCATTTTCTCTTTTCAGTTTCCATCCCTTACATATCCCTATACCCATCCCTTTAACCTTTTGTTTCTGCACAGTGATCCTGGACACGTAAAAATAGTTAATGCAATGTAAATGTTTATTTTGTAACTGGAGTAGAGAATAACAAGGAGCAAAAGAAGGCGAGCAAGATGCGTGGAAGAAGGCGCTGGCCTTAGGTTTGACGAGTTCTGGTTCAATCCCACGAGAAAGCAGGAAAAGTGTAAGACTAGCACAACACAGCTCGTTACCGCTTAAGCCCTTGAGCCAGGCACTTACCCCCGACTGTTACACCTATCGATGAATCCACATGTATGAGCAATTTAGTGCTGAGTATCTAGTTCATCTAAGCTGCGTGTCTTGGAAATTGGAGTGCTGAGAGAAGGCTTGCTGAGACAAAAGAAAGGCATGGGCGAGAATTACACACAAAAAAGCCAGCCGGTCAGTGGATTCAAGACCCAAGACCCCTCTCCTGCTAAAAGTGCACCAGGGGAAGTCACATTCTTTTCTTCAGAAGGACAGGAGGACAAGAGAACCACAAAGACAAGGAAAAAAGATCCAGCACTGATGAGTCAAAACACTGATCTTCGATATTAGGAAGGATTTTACAAGCTTGGCACCAGCTTCACCAAATTTGCAACAAGATGCATCATTCTCTCACATTAGTTTTGACATGTTTCACTACTCAAAATGAATGCCACAGAAATATTATTACACCTCTGAGGGTACAAAGTAATCTAAAGGGAAATGTGTGTTTGCACATATTCAAGTGGCAAATGAAGTGCCTTGCTTAAAGATACTGCTCTATTCAGCAAAAGTTGAGCCAGGTCCAACTTCATAGCCAGACAACCAGCCGTTGACAGAGCCCTATTGCAGTGGCATCCCACTGTGCCCTACTAAAATAAATGAAAGGACCATCTTTGTCACACAGTGCTGCTGACTGTCTGAACAAGGCCTCATTGCCTTCAGAAAGTGGATGGTACTTGTGAGTGATCCCCCAGAATTCTTAAAACGGTGGTGTACAGCACAAGTTGGTGCTACTGAGGTTCCCTCAGCAGAAAGTGCAGGAGTTCAATTTATTTATTTGATGGGGCGCACAAAATAATGCAAAGAACACACACAACTTCAGTGTGCTGTTGCTGCCCAGTGTTCTTTCCTACACCTCACTGCCCAAACCATGCCCACCTCCACACACAGGTTGCATGGGTTGCCCCTTTGGTGGCATACAGTATCTCACTGAAGACATATTGCATTGCATCACTGTGGCATGGCTGTGTCCATGTAGGAAGGCTGACGTTGCCATGGTCACTCCTACTGATGACACAGCACATAGAGGCAGAACTGATTTCTGTTCTGTCTTAAGAAACTACTTGACATGAAGCTATTCCAGAGACTTACAGGACATAACATGCAGTATTTTATCTGTGGCTGACACAATAGAAAGGAGGTGGGTCTTACCCAAAGCTTCTGGTGAATGAGCCTCAGCAGTGTCAGCTCACCCGGGCAGGGTTGTGAGAGCAGACCTGTGTCACAAACTTCCTGTAAACCGCATTTGCACTGGGGCAGGAGAAAAAAAGAGCATCCTTTGCTCTTGTGCATTAAAACAATCTCTGTTGTGCTGTTGTGTAAAAAAAAAAAAAAAGTCCAGTATATTTCCTACTAAATGTGACCTGATGACACACAAAATAAAATACAGCATAGCATGTAGCAGAGTCTGCTAACCTTACTGATAATGGTCTGCTCACAATAACACTGCTAATGCCTTGACATAAATTTTGTACTGTTTTATTGATGTTTAAAATACTCCACAAAGCTCCGTTAATCAAAGCTCTCTCCCTCTCTCTGTCTCTCTCTCTCTTCCTCCTCTGGCTCTCTGGTTTTACTTTCTGGTTCTCTTTCTCCCATCACCAATGTCATCCATTCATTATTAAAACTCCCCTCGCTCCATCTCTCCCGTGTTCTGCTCTATTAGAAACCCTTGTATCAGCTGCTCCGGGCCATAGAAGGACAGAGGCGGGGGGAGGAGAAAAAAAATAAAATGAAGACATGTTCGGCTCTTTGCAGGGGGGCGTGTAAGTCGCCTGTCAGCCTGTAATCACTGTGTCCGCGACTCTGTATGCTAATGCATCTCTCCATACTGCTGACTAGGACATGCAATATAAATGAAGTTTGTTGGACTGCACAAGGGCTGACTTGAATAAAAGATCAGGGTCCTGAGGAGATTTGGGGCTGTTATTAGCCATGTGGAACCTCACAACCACACTGCCAGAGACCTAATGTTGTAATGAAGGTCTTTTTACATGGAAATTGGCATCTTTATCCCTGTCAGAGAAGGATTAGTATGACTGTGGCAACATTGCACATTAGTGATTTGAATGAATGCAAGCTCGGGATAAAAACCAGGAGGCACTACATTGAAAATGTGCCAAAGGTACACTAAATGTTTGGTTTTTTTTTTGCCAAAATGTGAATTCATTTCCAGGTGAACACGGTGAGTTACTGAAGATGGGAGTTATTGATTACAAATGCAGTTCTGACTAATTTTCATGAGGCAGTGGCAGTTGATTCATACATACAGCATTAGCAGAACTGACAGAGAAAGTGGCTGTTTTCTTGGATAGTTATTTATGCTCATTGTAACACTGTCAGTGGGTAGATTTAATCATGCAGTCTAAAAGGCCGTAAACCATCACGATGCTTGTGTTTGTACATAACGGAGACACAAGCAGTGCCACTCCACCCATTTAATATTGTGTTGTTTATTTACAGAAAGGAGGTTATGCTGTAGTGATGCTGAGCTTTCTGCAACACTTCTTGTATGCTTGGAATGGACTGTTTCACCTGCAGCACCTATTGTATTTTGCATACCCCTGCAAAAAACAGGTTTACACAAGCTACATCGACTGATATTGTTTTTACATTAACCAACTACAGCACTTCAAGATAAATTCAAATGTGTCTCTTCCTGTGATGAATTCAGTGTTGTTATGGGATTCTGTTATGGGTCCTTTTTCAGCCTCTTTCAGGTTGTATCACTCATGTGGGTACATGGATGGTGCTGGATGTTTACACAGTCAGCTTTTTGCAAGTTCAAAAAGTTCAAAAGGTTCAACATAAATCTTAAATTGTGACAATGACAACATGACAAGATGTTCTTTTTAGGGCTTTCTCTTTTTCTGAAAGGGGAAAAAAACATTTACCAGAAAATTGGTCATACACATCCTTGATTTATTATTATTATCATTATTATTATTATTATTATTGTTATGAAGCTAAAAGCTCTGCATCTCTTTCCCCTTGGAGACGTTTAGACTCACAAATAAACCTGTATTTTGAGAACAAACAGGTATTTTTTTTTTTTGTATCGTTGGTTCCTGCCCAAATGCAACTGATCCAGACTGTACCCTTGACTCTCCGCCAGCGAATATACATTCATGAAGTAAATATTTATAACAAGTATCTTTTACAGAAAATGAGCTGAGAGTGGTCACATCTGGGAAGGTGGACAACAGAGATCTATCCCTCGAAGGCCACAGACGTACCATCACCTTCTTCTCTGCTGTAGCTGCTGCTTTCACTCCTTTCTTCTGTTCCAGTTATCAGGACTGTGACATGAAATGTGGTGTAAGTAAAATATCTGAGATTAAAAATAACAAAAAAATTAAGTACGAGTACCACAAAAAACAACTTTGTTACTGTAACTACAGTAAATGTAATTCATTCCTTTCCACGGCTGATCACGACACACACAGGTACTGCACTACAGTGTAATGCACGATGCCAGGAGGTGTGTTAAAGATTAAGTCAGATAAAAACAGACTTGGGGGTCAGTGGCTCTTTCTGTCCTGTTAGGCTCACTGTGAAAACATAAGTGCGCCTTTGTGGATATTTGGGAAATGTGGAAGCATTTTGCTCTGCACTGAGTTAGAGTTTCGAGGTTAAGGCCTACAGTCCCACAGGGGCTCTGAGAAGGGGCAGGTGTGTGTCCATGTGTGTCTGTGCTCAATTATTTTAGTTTCTCTTTGCATCTGCGTGTTTAAATATGTTACATGTGTTTTGTCTTCCATATGCATTTACTGTTTGTTTCTGTGTATTCTCATACATGTTCATGAATGTATATCTATGCATGTATACAGCAATTTGTGTTAAGAGCATCTGTGTACCACAGTACATTAGCATATATTATAACTGTAGGTTTTTTCTGAGTGGGTGAGTGTGTATATAAAATGGGAATTAAACTTTTTTCCATCCTGAAAGTGAAACAAACAACAGCAGCAGGCAGCACCAAACCTCTACCCCTCATTTCTTATCTCTTCACAGTTTAAAGACAAAGGAGGAGGGAAGTTTTAGGGTCATTGTCCTGCTACATCACTAGACTTCAACTGAGCTTGAGCTGGTGGACAGCTCAAGCCCACCTTACATTATCCTAAAATACCTTGATAAACTTTGGAATTTCTCAGGCTTAGAGGGAGCAAAGCCCCAAATCATGATGCTCCCTCCACCATACTTCACCACTGGGATGATGTTTTCATCTGGGTATGCAGTGCCTTTTTTACACCATACGTCGTACCGCATGTTCAACCCCAGATTCATCAGTCCACGAAACATTTTCTCAGTAGCTTCCAGGAGCAGAGTGACATTATTTTTGAGAAGCAGTGGCTTCCTCTGTGGTGTCCTGCTCCATGCTTAACATATGCCATGTTTCCATTAGCAGTTACTCTGGGCATCTTCTTTACCTCACTGAGCATTCTCTGTTGTGCCGTACCAATCATCAAAGCTTGACACCCACTTCTAAAAGTAATATGTTGCTATGAGGTCACATCACTCTCATTTCCCCCATCACTCTCTCACCATCTGTCCGTCTCCCCATCTTTTCTCCTGCTGTCTTTGCTTCTCTCTTTTCTCTTTGTTATTTTCCTGAGACTCCAGTCTGTGCAGGACCTGAAGGTCACCAGAAGGTCAACAAATACAACAATTACTGGGGGTCAGGGGTCAGAGGTCACTCTTATCCGATTTCTCAAATTCCGGCACTAAAAAGGGGGCCTCTGCCAGACCCCTGTTGATAGTATATACTAACTCCACTGTTTTTACAGCCTGGCATTTAATAATTATTACAACTCATCTTGTGTGCAGTGGTTGGATGACAGCTATTTCTTGTGGTTTCAGCTGTGCTTTGTGTGATAAACCATGGAAACCTAAATGTGACGATAAGTCCAAAAAATCTAACTATGCTTGATGGTCATTTAACACGGAGTGCTGTGTTAGGGAAGTATGGGGCGTTACTGTATTTTTATGCACCAGATATAAAAATTCAAAGCTTGTTCTATGAAGGGCTGATCCACTGGCAGGATGGAGTAATAAAAAGAAAAATCCTCATTTACATACCTTGATGAAGGAATAAAAAAACACTAACAAATGAGTTTTTAGTTGTTCTCATTATTTGGATAACAAAGACTATCCTTTTAGGTTTCAATTACAGATAAATCATGCCACAAAAAAAGGAAAAACTCAGACATTTTTTAAAATATGGATATTTATGATGCTGACACTCTGAAATATGGCAGATTTAGAGCAGTTTTCAGACAGCAAACAGATGTCCAAATTCACTTGAGAGCATTGTGCTCTATTGGAACTCCATTGGAAACATCATAACTGACTCTGCCTCTCTGTAAAAAATATAAAAAACTTGGAACTCTCTGTAGAAAGTACCTCTCTTTCCCCTCATCTGTACTTGAAATGATGGACTCTAAACCTGTTTTACATGAGGCTGTAAAGAAGCCCTTACCCTTCTTCAGGGTCTGGGAAAGTGCCAGCACTTTTTATGCATTATTGTACTTTTTGCATTTGTATTTATTGTTGTTTCTTTTTTGTCCTCTCACATGTGTGACAGGGTGAGGATGGGGAGAATAAAAATGGCGCAGCAATAAGCATTGAGATTGAGTTGTAAAATACACTGACAGTGCTGCTCTGGGGAGCTACTTCCTTCTCTGTGTATGACGACTGTCACTGTGGCAGGAAAAAGAATACAAAGATTGGACCGGTGGGCTCAGTGTCCCTGTGCTCTTAAATAACTTCCTCTTTTCTTTTTTTTTTTAACTTTCTTTCACTTCCTGTTTAATATTCAGAGAATATTTTCAGTCTGCACATCAGTGTTTAAACCTCTGTGCAAAGACATTTTCTCTGCTGTTGGTGGCATTGTGTATCCCAGCATAAGAGGTTCATAAGAAATGATGCAAAACAAAAATCTCACATGTTGTGGAAGATAGCAATACAATCTTGAGTTCACTTAAAGGACTGTAACATTAAACTCATGACTGATTGACAAAGCTGAATCCAATAATAAAACTAATAAAGGAGACCTAATGTGTTAAAAATGTATACATATTATGGATTATTATCTATCAGAAAACATAATAAACATTCTTGCAATTTCCAACTCTTTTCTTTTTTAGTGTGGCATTGCTGCACATGCAAACTCAACTGTGACTCCATCTGTAAAAACTTCCTCTGACTGTAAATGTCTCGTCACCTTCCAAGCCGCAAGGGCCTGTGAGCAAATTTCTCTCCGACGCTGACACTTTCACATTATGAGTTCATGCTTCTATTAAAAAATCATCAGACATTGGCAAGTCATGCCCTCAATTGATAATTATGCAAGTGCAGGCCTAATCAATATGTGAAATATAAAATAAGGACAAAGTAGTGTGGGGATGGAGCATATCTCATTTCTTCCCCCTGTCAGTTGAATATGTTTGAATAACAAACATTAGAATAGCAAAGCATCCATTTGGCTTTTATGTGATGGGGCCTTGCATTTTACTTGGCACATGGTTCAATATTTGAACAGTATTTACAGACAGAGAGATAGAGAGAAAAAAGTGTTTTAACTCCAAAATTATATTGCTCGGAGTGATAGTGGTAGTAATAAAGAAGTTATTGACCAAATGATATTGATCGACAGCTCCTCGGGCAAAACGAGCCGACCTTGGTCTCCCTTGTGCCTTGCCCTCCCTCCTCCTGCCTCCCCTCTATTCTCCTCCCTCGGAATTCAATAATATATTATTTTACACAGTTTAAAGCTGGACAACAAATAGCTGTGCAGCAGAAGGTGAAGAATTGCTGGTAAATTTTTCATGGCTATTTGCCTGTAGGAATTTGGCAAGGGAGTATGTGAGGGTGATTAAAATCAAGACTCCAGTCAAGGCTTGATTAGGGGTTGCCATTTAACAGAAGGCACAGTGGAAGAAGACTGAGAGGTAGAGAAAGGGAGAGAAAAAAAAGGTTAGGCGGCAGAAAGGAAAAACCAGAGGCTATGTGTTCCTTCCTCTGCTCGGCATAAATCAGATAATGACCTTGAAGTCTGTGCAGGAGAGAGGCAGCTGTAACTACATCCAAGCTCTGTCCCCTGGTTTATTCACAAGGTCAGGGGAGGGAAACAATGGCCATTGATTTGGCGGGGGGTGCTAGGTGACTGTCACATTACACTCTTAAAAAATACATGAACACTTGCACAAAGTAACAGTGTTTTCAAAATAATTAGATGGAGTCCAGTAGCTGTTTCTTCGGGTAAATCCCCAATAAAAGTGTTGCGTTTGTATGTTGTCCTTTGTTTGGGACAAAGCCAAGAAGAGAGTGGCATTAGCATTAAAAGTTGCCGTCATCACTGCCAACTTGTCTGCCAGGATTGCAGCATCAACAATACTCCTGGAAATACATATTTTGGCTGGCAGCTTTGTTCAGGAGAGGCTGCTGATCTAAACATGCAGATGACTGCTGGGGGGGGGCAGCAGATTGACTGTCTCTTGTGACTGCTGAATGTCAGAAGACAGAGGGGAGAAAAGGTCGCTCTTGTCTCTTAACCTTGACTGTAATGGGTGATCTGCTTTCTTTCAGCAGCATATTCTCATTAACTATGAATCTAAGTCATTGCGAAGACTTAATTTTTATAAAGGAACCTTTTACGAATAGAGCGTTGATTCACTCTTGACCTTACAGGCACAGGTCTACTTACTTTCAGCTATCAACCATATCCCGTGACATTCTTCAGCAAATTAACCTTACCTGTCAGTCATGTGACCACAGACATGGTCATAGAGGGGAAAGTGGATTAACCCGTCTTCAAAGAGGGTCTCTGGCATCAGATGTCAAGGTCCTCCTCAATATTTAGTGGACTTGGCTCCAAAGTAAGTGGACCTTTTGGTTAGAACCCTACATTGTATGAATTCTCTGAAAGCTGAAGTCTGGAGTTAAATAGGTCATGCAACACATTTCATTTTTCATGGAAATTAGCTGTTGCTTTGTGCTCAAATAGTTGCCCATCAGCTCATCTAATACTGTTTGGGTATGTTTGCAACACTGATTGTGCCTTCTTCACACACACGAGGGGAATAGCTGTGATTATCAGCCATACCAAACTGCTGCCAAGTGCTGGGATTCAACACAATATTTCCCACAATGCTCTGAAAAATTCAGCAGTCTGACATTGAAGCATAGAGCAAATACATAATTGGAGAGTTATTCAATTCTTGTTGTTGAGCTAAATTTAATCAGTTTTTTTTTTCAACCAGCAGCTGAACTCTGCAGTGGAAATCAAATATTGTTCAGAAAGTTCATTACCTTCTGCCCAGTCTGGAGACTGTGCTTTATCATCAACTTGTCTTCAACATGTGAAGACACCGTCGAGCTGCATTCTTCACCATTTAATACTGCACAACATCCTGCAGTACAGTATGCGAATAATGCATCTAATATTGCTGCTGAGGATTCGTGATATGATTCAAGTGTTGAACTTGGTCAAACCTGGTCATAATTTCTGTTACTGTGAATAGTTAAGTAAGCAAATGTTTTAAAAAAGGTTTTAATAAGTGAAAATAGGTTTTAAAAAGGCTTAACATTAAAGACAACACATTTCTTTTTCAGCAAGATTCCTTTTTTATTTCTTCTTTTTATACGTCCAAAATCACACAAAAGGAAAAGGGCCTGAAGCAAAGGTTTGGACCCCCTGCATGGTCAGTACTTAGTAACACTCCCTTTGGCAAGTGTCACAACCTGTAAATTTGTAGCCGCTACTTCAGTTCTTTCTTCGGGGATTTTCATCCATTCTTGCAAAAGGCTTCTGCGCTGCTCCTTTGAGGTCTATCCACAGATTTCCGATGATGTTTTGGTCGGGGGACTGTGAGGGCCATCGAAAAACCTTCAGCTTTTGCCTCTCGAGGTTGTCCGCTGTGGATTTTGAGGTGTGTTTATGATCATTATCGTTTTGTAGAAACCACACTCTCTTTATCTTCAGCATTTTTACAGACTGCGTGATGATTGCCTCCAGAATTATTGGTATTTAATTTAATCCATTCTTCCTTCTACCATTGGAGCAAATGTTCCCAGTGCCACCGATGGCAAAAGAAGCAATCCACATGAAATTCTGCACTTTTTTCCCTCCAATTATTCCTTTGCCTATTGTGGCCAAAAGGTTCTTTTTATCTTTCTAACTTCATCAGTCCATAGGACTTGTTTGCAAAATAAATCAGGCATATGCTGATGCATTTTGATTCTCCTTTACAGAGTGTCCAACACTGAACTTCATGGTGAGGACACTACTCATAAATGAAGGTCATATTTGTGCAGGTGTGGCTGGACAGCAGAAAAGTGCACCACCGCTCCAGAATCTGAAATCTTGCTGAAGGTCCTCTGTCGTCAAATACAGGTTTTAATTTGCCTTTCGAGCAATCTTATGAGCAAGTCTCATTTTCAAACAGCAACTCTACTGTTCTTGTAACACTTGTACGAAAACAATGTTCAGAGAAACTTACGTAAGAAAATCAATTTGAAAATTGACTACGACAAATGAGAAACAAGGGGGACATGTCCCCAATCCCCAGTAGAGATGAATCCCTTGTTCAAATACAGCAAATGACTTATGACTTTTGTTTAAGAATTAATGAATAAATGTAATCATTAATTCAGTTAGTAAGCACTGAGTAATTGTTTTCAAGTAACTGTTCAACTTGCTCACTGATTAGTACAGAGTACAAAGAACAACCAGTAGGACTGCATCCATCAACTTCCCGCAGTTAAAGTAAAGCTTGATTACTGGTGGCAGAGTGACCGAGCGAGGAATCAAAAAAAAAAAAGGGGGGGGTGGGAGCATCAGCTCATCAGGAAAGCGTGCTATCACCCTCACCTCACTTATCCTTTGCGAACACGATCGTCTTGTACGTTTGCATGTCAGGGATGCTCATAGAGAAAGAGATGGTGGTTATGCTCGGTAAAATATTCATTCTGCTTGCAGGCCAGTCAAGTGAAACATCCAGCTACTTGGCAGACATGGCAACTGGGAAAAAAAGAGGGTGGGCAGTACATCCATTATTGAAGTGCCAGGATGTTATCAATTCATACAAGGTCAATATGGAAGACTTCAATTTGTGCTTGTGTAAAGATTTCACCTTGTTTGATTCACACTCCTCTTCTCTCTTCCTATCTTGCCTTTCTTGCAGTGTCACAGTTTTCAACGTGCTCGCAACTCTTCGGCAGACTACGTGTGTTACGTTGTCTTGGTTTTGTTCGTAACTGCATCGCAAGTCTTCCAAAGCTTTGCTGCATGATGATACAAGATATGACCTCACCTCTGGCAACTTAAAATTCAGCCCACAAGTCTGTTTCCTCTGCAACACACACACACAGAGTCAGCGGGACAGATTCGCACACTGTTTGCCGTGGGAGAGCTCCTCATTTACATCAATTATGGATAGTCAACTTCCATCCTTGTGGCCCGGCACTGCATATTTCATGGAGAGTGGGGTATTTTATGAGTTAATGTGTCCAGTTGACATGTCTCTGAAAGCACCGGCCTGTCCCTTACACCATGTGCCGGGCTGCGGAGAGCACGCAAACACAAATCTCGTGAACCGGTGCGTGTGTGTGCACCCATTCAACCTCTTCCCAGGCCACATCATGCATCCAGCGCTAAAACGTGTCTTGCAGTGGGTTGGCACTGCAGGGAGGCAGCAACACTACACCAGTGCCTGCACAGTTTTGGAGGCAACTCTGAAGAATTGCCTTTCCGTGTCTTTTATTTGTGTATTTGCAAAGGAAAAAAATAGGTAATGCATGGAATAAGAAACATGGTGGCAAAACAGCTTATATTCAGTGCAACTTTTCAAGCCCTTTCCAGAAAGGCCTCTAAACAAAGCTGATAGCAGCACTCATTATGCCTGCTCTTCCCTCTGCCGCTCTCACTCTTTCTCACTTTTTCATCACTCCCCACACTCCATCCCACCCACCCATCCATGACCCCCCCCCCCAACCACCAACCGCTCCACCACTTTTCTCTTCTCGCCCTCTTGCCAGCCTGTTAGGGAGGTGTTACCAGCAGCTGGTGCCTTTGCATAATGTGCGAGGTGTTTATTTGCGTTTTTCATCTTTTTTCATCACAGAGATGCACAGAAAGGATGTGGGAAAGAGCGGAGGCTGCTCTCGGATAGTACAAATTGCTTTTTTGACCCCGTAATTAGTGGCAGAAGACGCTCTGAAGGAGCTGGTGATGAAGCTCCCGTGGACGGATTTCAACATGGACACATAAATTATCATTTATGGGGCTCTAATGGCCTGTTGAGTTGTCCTCTCAGACCCCGCTCTGCCACGTCGGCTCTGTGATCGTCCACAGCCAAGCCTGGTCATCTTTTATACGTTATCTCCATGGCGTGAACACGAAATATGACATGAAAGAACGCCAACGCTCCTCCCATCCCCTCTGCCTTCTCCTTTCTCTTCCTCCTCTGTCATCTGCTTCCCTTTTTCTTCCTGTCTCATCCCCTTTCTTCTTCCCTGCTGTCTTTTTTCTTCTCTCCTGCCCTGCCCTGTCCACTCCTCGCCTCTGTATTGCCCATCTTCTCCTCTTTTCTTCTTCCTTCTACAATTTATTTCTTTTACAATTCCTTTTCCTTTTCTCCTTCCTCTTATCCCCTTTTTCTTCCCTTGTTTCCTGTCCTTGCATCCCTTTCCTCTCACTTTACCTCTCAACACTCCCCTTTCTCATACCAACTTTATTCTCTCTTCCTGTGCTCACTCATTATCTCATTACAACCTACACTTTCTCCTTTCTTTACTTTCCCTTTTTTCATTCCCTCTCCTGTCCCTACCACTTCTTTCTTTTCATTTAACCTTGCTTCTTTTTCCTTTTTTGGGGGTGGGGGTTGTGGGGGACCACAACCCACAGGAAACTGCTCCTACAGTTGCAACGTTTAATTCTATCGTGCTGCTGCAGGCTTCTTTGCATAAACATATTAAACCTTTCTCTTTTTTTTTTACAAAGCAGAGAAATTGTATTACACAGGTTAACGGCAAGAAATGATGTGTGTGTGTTATTTAATGTACTGTATATGTGTGTATGTTGTATGCTGTTCAGTGTTTGACACTCACAGTGGGTGAAGTGTGCCCTTAAAACAGCTGTCATTACAGAACAGAGTAGAAAGGAATGCAATTAGGCACGTCAGCTCTGTGATCCATCACTGGCTATTATGGCCGCCGCAAGGTGAGGAAAGGAGACAAGGGCCCATAGATGCTGCAAGGAATGCACACACAATCATAGAGCTGGGCGTCTGTGTCCAACAGCTTTGTGACCAATGTGTGACAATGTGTTGATAAGCAGGACAATGAGCAAGCAGATAAGATTATTTTCACAAGAATTGTCCAATAATCCACCAACAGTGCAGAATGGTCTGTAATCTCGACCAGCTAACATGGCACCAATGTTGGAGGTGCCACCACCTATGAATATATGCAACATGTGACAAGGGCTTTACAGGTGTTTGATGGGGTCATCAATTGATCCATGAGGCCGGCTAATGTAAACTGGATTAATATCTGTGCAAGAAGCTGACAGCAATCACAGGTGTAGGTTTTGTTTTATTGTGGTGTCTGAATTCAACGATTGTTATCACCATTGCTCAAATAACAGATGCATATTACATGACCATTGTGGAATAGGAGGCTATTCCATTCAACTCTTGTGATGAAGTTATTTTATCTAGAAGGAGGAGAACATAAGGTTTGTCACTTCATTATCCATCAATGCAACTGGCAAAACACCCAAACCACTCAGTCACAATTCTCGTGGGCAGCTGATCTTTGAAGCCAGGGTAGCTTTGCATGTAGTTACATTTATGAGAATGTGCAGAATAACTTTAGAACTGTTTGTGCAAGGTACATTGCTTTCCTGTTATCCCTTAAAGCACAGCTTCAAATCTCCCTTAACATAGTAAAGAAATCGCAACATTATTGTATCTTTTAATTTTCATTATAATAGAAATGCAATCAGTTCGTCCCTGTAAACTTATCTATCGTTGGCTTTGGACATATTTGCATATGAGTTGCATCTGTGCTGAGGAACCTCAGGACTTCATAACTGAACACTAGTCCAAGCTAGTTGATGATGATTCCTGTGCACAGTATATTCCAATCAGCCATTGTTTTACTAAAGTACAACTTAATGGTCTGCTTCAGTGTTCTGATACACCCCCCCATACATAGCTACACTTGAAGCAAAAACTTAGTAGTTGTATAATAATGACTATAATGAACATTATATACATTGGGGTGGACAATGCACAAACTGGATGAAACTCCAGGAGGAATTAAATTCTTTGACTTTGAAATTTTTGACTGAAAATGACTGCTGACCACAGGCTCCTTTCTCCATGAAGAAGTTGTTTGGCATACAGACATGAGATTTTTGGAAGGAGCATCACCTCATTATGCATCTTTAAACTCATCAGAACTGAGTAGTTCTGAAGAAGCCACAGATCAAGACATCCCCTCTGATTGTCTGGAACATGGTCTAAATTGACCCAATTATTTTAACACTTGGCCATGGCGCCAGCCAGTAAGTAAAGAATCAAGAAAAGAAGAAAGACATGGAAAATAAGGAACACAGGGGGGTTCAGAGAGGCTTAATAGAGGGCTGCAGTACCTCCTGGATTGTTATAAACTGTCAGTTAACGGAGCCCACCACATCTTCAAACACACTGCCTTAGTGAGTTCCCTGAAGAGGGCTGCGGCTACTCTGCCTTGAAAGCACCCAGATTTTTGCCGGTGTGTGCACTTTTAATTGCACTCCCATCACTTGCCCCCCAGCCCCTTGGATCTCTCTCTCTCTCACGCACACTGCCCCTCACTCGCCCGTTCTCCGTGAGGCCCCCGACCGCTCACTCCTCCCCTTTGTCTCTTTCCCATTCTGTCATTTTAGCCCTTTCTCTCTATCTGTCCATTCTTCAAAGGCTAACTTCATTCACTTTATTTTAATTTCATAGACGAAGCCTAAGGGGAGGAATGAGAGATGGCAGAGTAAGAGGGAGGGCGAAATAAGAAACTTGGCTTTATTTTAGTGATGGCTCTGTGGTACTGGGGCGAAGCCTTTGATGGTCGGGTAGTAGCCAGCCATGGGCACTGCCTAATAAACAAATGAATAACCCAGAACAGAACGGTGTTAGCAGCTCTTGTGCTGACATGCAGTTAAAGAATAACCCTGATTCCTCGCATCTTGGGTCTTATTTTTCTTAATTTTGCCTTCATTTTTACTGGCTCTGATAACATTCCACTTACCAAAGCAGTTCCTTAAGTCTGGTAATGCGGTGACTTTGCTGTAAAAAGTAAGATGGAGCAAGAAAGATGGTCTGAACAGTAGGTTTATCTAAAACCATTTAATTCAGAGGCAAAACTGAACAGGACTGAGCTCCAAAGTCAAATGTAAGTTGGTGACAATGGCTTTAAGAAATGTAGTGTCATTGCTGCTGTGGACATGGATTGGTGAGCTGGTGATTGGTGAATTGGATGAAGTCCCCCCCCCCAAGAAAAAAAAAAAAACAAGCCAATTGCACATGGTGTGTGCATGAGCCATACTGGCAGTGCTAATATGATGATGTCCATATGTACATACATATGTATGTATGTATGTATGTTAATGTAATGTCAAGTAAAAATAAAGGGGATGAAGGTGATTTGAGCATGTCTGACTAATGTGCAGTGAGTCGGGATGTTCTACAGATCTGTTCCGCTCACATTTTCATGCATCTGAAAAGTAAAGCTGACCAAAATTCGATCCTTACTCTGTTGCACTCTGCTGTGTTTTGTTCACCTCACCCTGCTGGTGTGTCATTGCAGGGCTTTTTCATCATCAACATCCAGGCTCCGCATTTGAGTGAAATTTAGACTGTATGAAAGTGAAAAATTAATTGCGCTTGTAATTGACACTCTTTTGACATCCAGGTCAACAAAATGCATAGATTCACCAAGCTCCCACAGTAACAAATCTGTCTTCTCTCATTAGGAAAGAGTGGTGTGCTGAGTGTTCAGGTGGCAGGTCTCATTTTTAGCCAGCACTGACCATGATCTTTGCCGGTTAAGATGACTAAACATTGCCAGTGGTGGAACATATCAGCTGTTGCTAAAAAGCCTTCTTTTCTTGAATAACTTGATGACAGGTCATCTTCCTGTTCGGTTTGAGTTCTCTCTCCGTGTAAGGTGTGCCAAAGGCTAAACCTGCTTCAGTGTGTCAGATACATGTTTAATAAACATTTAGGTAATTGGACTGAACTCAGCTGAAGCAGATATCCATGATCTGGAAGGAAATAATTAACTGGGACATCCCCAGTAGTGAGTATTAGGGCATCAGGTGAAATACTGAGTTCAGATGGACTGCGGTCTCAGAGTATCTTTCTCCAGTCTGAATGTCCTTGGCATTTAGGCTCGTTGCAGATGTGAAGGAGCTTATGCTGAACCTGCTGTGATGTGATTTGAGACTTGGGCATGGCAGTCACACTGAATTAAAGTTGCATGACATCAATGTCTGGCCCATGCATTTGAAAAGCGAGATATCTGAATTGATATATGCTTAAAAAGGACAGTTTTTGGCCTGCATTTTTACTTCCAAATGAGTTTGGCTTTCCTGTGTTTGCAATCTGACTAGTGGACTGATGACCAGAGGTCTGATTGCCTCTTTTAATTGTTTTTAGTAATGTTGCTGTATAAACTTGATGGTCATCACAGCAATGAAACATTGGTTTGGTTTGCCATAGTCTGTTTGCTAAGGCAGATGTAGGTATCTATGTACAAAGCTCCATTTCACTGGTTACTTGAGAAAACCTCATATCTCCAAAAAGGTCAGCTTCTCAGGGTGTACAAAACAGTTTTGTTTTGAGCTTGACCTTCATGTATTTTTGAGTTTACCCACATGTAATGTGAAAGGTTTTCATGAGCCTCAAGGGTCGTGGATTCCTCTCAGTCCATGCTCTTTCATTGAAGTTCAAAGTTGTTCATGGGGTTTTTTTTTACACATGACCACAGCTACTGTTATGTATACTGTACGTGTGTACTGTGAATGTGTGTGTCTTACATGCATCCCTCTGTGTGTGTGCGTGTGTGTGTGCACTATGTGTTTGTGTGCGTGCCTCAGCATGCAGGTGTACAGACTGTGTGAAAGATGAGACCTGACGATGGGCCGTCCACCTTGCCCTTTGGCTATTTCTGTACCGTGCCTTCCCCAGCACCGGTTGCGTAATGATCTGGGAGACAGAGATCACTCTTTGTTTGTTGTCTCTATCAGCCATAACTGGGCCTCAGTGCCAGAAGGTCAAGTGTACAGAAGAAGAACAGGCTTACACAACGCAGGAAACACAGACACACCTTTGATGTCAGACAAGGGATGTGTTCACGTCTCTCAGATTGAGGGCGGCAATTGATTTCAGACCTGAGAAATCTAGCTGTGCAGAAGTAAACCTGCATTGTACCATTTAAATAGCGAGTGCTTTATGGAGGAATGTTGAACTCAGAGCCAATGCTTTATCCAGCCCTAGTGTTTCCACATCTTAATTCTGCTCTGAACAACTCCTGTATGCAGGGTCATTGTATACTCGCATATACAGTGCCTATATAGTGCCTAAAAGTACAGACTCTTGGATATTTTCCCATTATATTGCTTTTAAAAGTGGGATCATTGGGATCATAATAAATTATTTAAAAAGTGAAAACACATGTCTGCAAAGTAATGTCAATTAATAAAAAAATATATAATATAAAATAAGTGATTATAGTGGGTATATTCTGACTTGTTGGCTGTGAAAGAGATCTCTCACCTGTCAGCTGTTTGAAAAACATTCAACAGAAGTGAAGCCACAATGGGTCTTATGTGATTTTAGGGTGGTTGATATGTGTTTTCACCAAATTGTTATGGCCCCAGGAAACCACCACTTCACCTGTGCAACAGTGGATTCTGTGCTGGATTCTGAAAGTATTTTCACGTTAACGATGCCTCGAGTCACAAAGGGGTTGCTTAGAGTGACAAAAAAAGAAGATTATTATGTAACTCTGCAGTGACCTTGACCTTAATGGATCATTTAACATCTTTTATTGTTTGGGCTTTAAAGCCCGCAGCGTTACTACACTGATTCACTTTCACGGCCAAACGGCTCAAACAAATTTTCCTTGGAAAAGCTCTGATAAAACAACACTGTGCTACCTATCCAGCAGTGAACAGTAGACAGACACAGTTGGCAACCAGATGGTGAACATCAAGCATCTTAGCAAAATAGATGTTTCCCTCAGGATTCGTGGGAACCAAAACAAAGATAAAAGCGCAGTGAATATTGGACTTACTTATGCAAAGTTGTTGCCTGCTGGATGTCATCTCAACTGACATAACTTTATGAGGTGATAATATGAGAATATATAGTTTACAGATAGTTTACATATTTTTTCACAACCTCCATATGGCATAAACATCTATTAATACATTTTTAAAAGTAGTTTTTAGAGTAAGAGTGTTTCTCTTAGTGTATTAGTATGCACACCTGTTAGGAAGTTTGACAGAGGTACGTTTCAGCGTTTAAGGCAGAAGAAAGATCAAACCTGTGTGAGGTCTCGGGTAGAACGCTGCGGGGAGCGACATAAATAAACATCAAATGGAAGCGAGATTTACCTGCTTGATCATTAGCTTTCTCTGAGTCCTTACCTTCGAACAAGGAGCGGCGCCGGAGAGGAGGAAGAGGGGAAAGAGGCAGAGAGGGGAACGAGAGCATGAGGAACGAGAGCTGAAGGCAGAGTGTCCGCGAGGAATACAAGCAGTGCCTTTGCCAAATACAAAAACAGGCCTCTCTTGCTCGTCTTTCTTTATGCTCCTATTTTATTCCCTTTGTTAGAGGAACTTGGCGTACAGGACTTCAGAGGAGGCTGCAATGAGCACATCAAAGCCTGCCGACAGATTGTGGCCCAACGGACACACTCGAAATGGGCATTAATTTCTTTGTTGAAAATGTAGAATCGGCAAGCACAAAGTGGGGAAATGAAAGCAGCTTCTTCTCCTTTGTTATTTTTTTTTGCCTCCTTCCTCTTGTTTGTCTGTTGTTTCAGGGTCTTTTTTTCTCTCTCTCTCTGAGTTTCCACAAGTTAAAGGTGGCAAGTCCGGTCGGGCCGGCACCTTGTTTTTTGTCAGATGCTCGTTTGGCGAGGTTTCCGTCCTCCTTGCTGTCTTTCTTTCTCACTTTCTTTTGCTCTCTCGCTCTCCCCTCTCGCTGACTCTTCTGACAAGCTCTCTTTGAGTTCAGCCCACATGGCTCTGGGCGAAAATCAATGCCCATATGTGTCTTCGGCTGCTCTACGCTGGGCTGATGAAGGTTAGAAGAGAGAAAGACAGATGAGCAAAAAAAATCCAGAGACTCTAAGAGAGTCCACAGATTAGAGGCAAAATATTTATCAAACTGAAATAATGGAGGAATAATTAAATGAGAAATGCTCTCTTGATTCAGCTTTGTTTTTCATTCCCATATACCCCAGATGCCTTTTTTTCTGGCCAGTGATGGATGGGGCCAGTGCAAATTAATTGTTGAAAGTGTTGGTGCAAGAATTAAAAATTATTACCGGAGGATTTGGCCAGGGATTAATTCCGACTCACATTCGGTGACCATTAGCCTATACAATGCACTGCTAAGTTCACTGACCTCGAGTGGTGAATCGCAGACTCACTATTGATTGCTATCACGGTGATTCATTGTTCCGGTGTCACGGCTAAGGCTACTCACTTGTTTAATTGTTGCTCGTTGTAAGGTAGCGTGTGGGAGGCAATTGAAAGAGGCTTTCGAGCAGTTTGCAAAGCTACTCTAAGGAGAGGCCAAGGCAAATAAACGGACAAAATCTTACTTCATCTTCACTTCAGCACTGCACTCTGCATAGCAACCATGAAAGGCGTTTATGAATAACTGAGGCCAAATTACAGCCTCAACCTTAGCCGTGGCCTAAATGTTGCTGCTAAACAGAAACAGACCCATTCAAATGTGCTTTTCCAGTGTTGTTGATGCCAACCCCAAGTTCAAGATTCAAGAATTCAACAGGCGTCTGAAAACATTTCGAGCATGATATCTTTCAGGGCAGCCTCACCATCACAGGAACTGGGTGCCATTGGGCCTGGCATAGCCCCTCAGGGCGATGTTTCAGCCTATTCCTCCTCTGGAGTAGCCGGCATCTCACAGTAGCATACAGTGCTCTTCCTGGTTTTGATGCCTTTTTTGCTCGCTGCGCTGACCCTTTTAGAAATTCTGCAGAAACCACAGCTACTTCCTTGGACTATAGATGCTCCCCAGATCTTTCGCTTCACGTCGACCTCTTGGCCTCCTCTCTCCGGTTTTGATCTCCCCTCCCTAGCTCCTCAGCCCCTGGAGGGTGTCAGCGCTGGCTGAAGGGGCTTCCAGGGGGCTTCAAGGGGCCTTTCAATCCTTCATCCAGGTCTTAGTGTTCAAAGACCTTGGCCAGTCATCCAGCTGCACACACACTCTTACACACTTACACACAGCTTGCACTCACACACATCGCTGTGGAAATGCACAGGAGCTGCACTGATAAAATAAAGAAAGAAGAGAAAAACAGAAGAAGAGCTCTAAGAGGGAGAAGGAGGTGGTAAAAAGAAAGAGTGGTCTGAATGTCAGGATAAGATCAAAAAGAACTCCTATGAGATTTTGCCTTAGCACTATCAAAATGAGATTAAAAATGTCAGCGTACAGTATGCGAGTGGAATATCGTTGATATTCTCCACCCCATAAACAGGAATAAAGAGAGACCCTCATGTTCATTCACATTCAGCACCCGCCCCTCTCTCCTTCTTTCTTGACAGGGTCTCTAGGTCACGTCACAGCCAGATTATGGCTGGCGCGGAACTCTGTATGAAGCTGCAGTGTTCCCTAATTTAACACCGCCTTCTGGGACCCTAATGACTGGAGCACGGATGGAGAAAGCAGATGTGCCTTCCCTTGGAGGAAATAGTCGCCGGCCAATCAGGCGTAAAATGCCATGGCTTGCCGACCGATTTCATGGCAAAGCGATGGGTGAAGCAATGGGCAGGGCAAGAGAAGTTGCTGCAGTTGCGATGTATCAGAAATGTGTATCTCGACCTGTGGACTGCTGCGAGGGAGATTTAGGAGGCAGGAGTTTGTGGGATAGCGAAAAAACCCCAAGAAAAACGGTGTTGGTGTGAATGTATGTAAGTGTGTGCAAATGTGGATGTGGTGTGGGTGAAACGTGTGTACATGTGGCTGCACAGTATTCGTTGCTTTCGGTGTGTTTGTGTGTTTCTGTGTGCGTGTGTGTGTGTTTGTGCATGTCAGTGGGATAACTGCGCGCACAAGGCTCGCGAGGCCTTATCTAGATGTCCTAGTTATCGATTGGGCAACATGGCAGATAAGAAAGGATGAGTACCCCCTCCCACCTATCCACAGCACCCCTTAGCACCCCCAACAACCGGCCCTCCTTCCCCTGCTCTGTGTGACACAGATGAGGTGATTTAAAGCACTTTACCGTAGCCTGTTTACAGCAGTCCAACCTCATTTTCAGAACGAGAGCAGATTTCATATTGGGAACAAATTTGGCACAAATGCAGAGAGAGGTGCTTCTTACCCTCTCCCTTATTCTAATTGTGCTTTTCCAAATGTGCAATCCTATTTATGAGCAGTTTGACACTGAGTAGCTGTAAATTTAAAACCCAGCTAATGACATGTAATATTGTACAAACTGTGTAATATTTGGGCAAATGATGATTTTAGCATGGTGCATGGTTCTAGCAATATCAGTTGGTGTATTGGTTCACTTCTTCAACTGAGGCTGACAAAACTCAACCATTGCAATTAGCAGTGAAGTTTGGTCGACATCGTCATGGTGCCGGAGAATGTATAAATGAATTTGGTAATCCTCTGACTTTTCCTCTACTGCCAGTAGCAGTTCAGTGTTATCCCTTATCTGGTGAAATATCTCAGCGCTGGATTAACACAGATTCTGGCAACGTTGTAATGTGACAAAACAATTAATTCAAAAGTGCAGCTTGGTCCACTTCATTGCAATGTGTTTAGCATGACCCCTATCAAGCAACCAACACATGATTAAAGACATACAGACCAAGGTCTGGCCATCAAGGTCAGGGTCTTCCAGGTGAATGTGGGTCAACAGTCAGTTTGTGCTAATCTTGAATCTTCAATTACAGTATAAAGTTAAAATAAAACCCCTTTTTGCCTTTATATTTTTTGTCTGAGCCTTGCAAACAGAATTCAGCCCACCCATGCACTAGGTTTGCCTGGGTGGGCTACTTGTGGGCACAAGTAGCACATCTTCCACTGTTTCTTTTTTTATTGACTGTGTTTTTCAGGTCACCATTTCTACACCATATGACTTCCTCAGCATCATCGTGAACCCCACCGAGTGTCACTTTTGTCAGACAAAATCTTTTTCTATAGTGACACAGACTGTGACATAACTACAACCTAGTACAACTGTGGTACACTTCACCAGGGCCTGTATCTCCTTCATGCAGTATGCCCAGCAGCAGGGGTGCCGCTTGTAAAAAAAAAAAAAAAAAAAAAAAAAAAAAAAAAAAAAAATCCAATCGCCAGCTCTGTGATTAGTCGGGTTGGAATTTGACACATTATCACAGAGTGGAGATAGACTTTACTGGCAGGATATAGAGGATGATGACGTTAGCAACACCTCATGTCCCCCTTTTCAGATAGTACCCGCGCAAAGTAATAGGTGTCACCGCCGACTACTTCCATCTTTTTTGAATATGCTGTCACACTGGGAGTTAGGGGTACAGCAGAAGAGGGAGCTAGACTGTCTCAGGCCAGTATCGCCTAATATGATTTTGTCATATCAGTTTCATGTAGGTTGGTAAGTTATGGATAATTACACGAGATCCATATGTATCTTTAAGATTGTGTATGGTGAAGTGTGACATCTTATATTTATTTCACTTGACTGAAAATGTTATCCTGGAGCTGAGAGTTATCAGGGTAATAAGTTACTGAGTGAACATGCAGGGCGAATGGAGAGTGTGGAGCGAACAGAGAGAGGAGGCAGAGTGCAGGCTGGATTATTGCCAAAGCGACTTTTGAGATTGACAGACTTCCCAGCAGCAGAGAAAATGTAAATGTTCAAGTTAATTTCAAGTCCTGAATGTGACGTTTAAAGAGCAAATCACTGGGAAAAAAGGGAGCTGGGGACTGGCAGCAGTGAGCTGAAGGAAATGATAAAAAATGCAAAATAAATGAGAATGGACAGTTTATAGGGAAGTTCGGGGCGTGCTCGGTTCAGATTATCTGTTGATGTTAAAGCCATATACTGTGCAGTCTGTCACACACTGTTTTGTCAGACTCTGACAATGAAATGTGTCTTTATTTTAGTAAAAGATTACACGAGTGCAGCGTCTACATGAGTGCTGGCTTCTTTGTAAACGCATTTGATGTGACCACCAGTCACCACATGTGGCACCAGACAAAGCTTTATTATCTAAACTTCACAAATCATTTTTTTCTTTATTAAGGAAATATCACATAATGATGTGTATTGTGAAATGGGTTGTGCAGAGTGATGAAGCCACAAAAATACAATCCATCTCTGCACCTCCCCTCAACACTACAGAGGTTTTCAGTCTTTTTTAGCTCATTGTTTTGGTTTTCTGGTTTTCTTCTCAGAGTTTGTGACTGGCTGCATATTGAATAGAGACACAACTCCAGATGATGTAAATAGGCAACTTTTTGAAACATGCTTTATATTTCAACTTTACAGGGAGTTAATATGTCAGATATTGTGTTAAGAGCTAATAATGTTGTAAATTTAAATTGCAGCTTCATATATACAAATATATAACCAAAGTTCATTACTTTCATTACAAAGGTAAATTCCAATGTGGCTGCCACGTGGCTTCATATGGGTTTGGGTGATTTTAGTCTTGGATTAAAGATTTAAACTTGAGATGTGAAAATGTATCATCTTCTCAGCCCAAACCACAACAAAGGACTGCAACACACAAGAGCATCACTTCGTAACTGCCAACAATAGGATATCGGTAGCTTCTCCACATGGCACATGACAAATCTGTGTCCAAAACCACAAAGTTCTTCTTGAGATAGTTGCACTTTCCAGTTATCACTAGTAAACATTAGGGTGCTACAGTATTATCTGTACAGCGTTTACACATTTTATCTTTAGAACCACAGATATCCAATTGAGTTGTTGGCCATATTTTATATTTTCCTCTTATTTTGGACTCATTTATTCTGTCCTCATGCATCTAACATCTCTCTGCATGAGTATGAGTAGAAGGGCGGTCTCTAGAAAGTCATGAGGAAGATTGCATTTTCGTTTATCTTGTGCTGTATCCCTTAATACACTTTTCTCTGAGGATTCATTGCATTTTTATTGTTAATACTGGACATTTTATATCCAAATTGAGCATAATGGTCCTTTTTTGTTACAATTTGTGTGCATTTTCTTGAGGCAGTTCCACTCTGCCAGTTCAGAAGGTCAAAAGACGAGTTTGATTAATTTAGTCATCTCACACACATTACCTTTTATTTATTTATTTAGCTTCCTTTTTTCACGCCTGCTCGGGCTTATAAAGGAAAAACTGTTTGTGTTTTGTAGCCTCATGCACGACTTCCTCCTCCTCCTCCTACTCCTCACTAACTGCTGTCTTGTTGCTTCTGCCTGAGTGGCTCCGTCCAAATACGCCTCTTGGTTGAACAATTAATTATTCTAATGATAGACCAGCACTCACTGGTGCTTTAAACAGGGACACGGAGAAAGAGAGAGAATGACACAGATATAGAATGGGTATATAATCCGTTGATATCTTAAAAGTAGGTGAGCTGCAGTGAGCGTGGATGTGTGCCACATTTTATTGGTGTTTGTAGATGGACAGATAGATGAGCATAGCTTCCCCTCTTACAGTGCAGTGATGATGGTTAGTCAGTCAATAGCCCAGAGCAGAATCAACTCTGTGGAAGCCTTGACCACTTGACCAGACATCAGCTCTTCTATGCTGCCTCCAGCCCTGCCCCCAACACACACACACACACACACACACACACACACACACACACACACACACAGACGCAGTGCTATGCATACATTCAAGAACCCCAGAATGCACACTTGCCTTGCACACAAACAAAGTGCACCTTTTCTCATCTCTGGACTTTGTTTTAACATGAACTGGGTCAAACGTAACGCAGTTGTGTACACACACAACCACACATGAACACACACACGGTGCAAGCTTCTTTCTGATGTCTTAATGGGGTGTTTGGTACTGCCAACCGCACCCTCCAAACATTCACCATTCATCCCATTTCCTCGGTTCAAGCAGCCCCCCATTCCCGAATTCCGCCCCTTCATCTCCCGTCTTCCCACCACACACATACACACTTCTCACCAGCTCGATTTGCCCTCCAGCTTCATGTGAACAAGACCAGTTCAACACTTTCAATGAAACTACATCCACACACTGTGGGTTTTTTGGCCGAGTGAGCCTCTTCACACCCTGGTTTTTCTTTATTCTTTCCCATACTGCTTTTGTTGTTGAGAACTTTGACAGCTCATGTAAGTCCCTATAAAAAATGGATGCCATTTCTCCTCCTCCGTCTCCTCTCTCTTCTCTCTTATTCCAATGGCTCATTTTTATGAAGAGGGAATCATCTGCAGTCCTTCTTTCCCCCCAATCCCATCTTCTTCTTCTTCTTCTTCCCCTTCCTTGTGGACTGTCGTGCTACAAGTGACAATACTCTGTGTGTGCGTATAGCAGGCGAGATGGGAGGAGGTAAAAAGGAAGACAGGAGGAGGAAGAGCAGGAGGGAGGGAAGAGAAAGGATGGTAAGGGAGGAACAGAAGGATAGAAACAAAGGACAAAGGAAGAAAGGGGGAAAGACAGAGGCCAGAAATAGCAAGAAAAATGTGCTGCTTTAAAGCATGTTGACATTGTCAAGGCAGTGCCAGTGTGCCAGGTGGGCAGCAGGCAGTCAGTCAGTCAGTCAGTCAGTCCCCCTGGCCTCGCTGAGATAGATGCCCAGGGTTTGATTTGCATATCCTATTCAGGGCATGGCCGCACCATCTCTCTCTCTCTTTTTTTATTGTTTTTAATCAGAGGCGAATGTCAACAGAATAAATGAAGTTGCACGGCAAAGTGAAATTTTTATCACATCAGTGGTGGTTGGGTAGGTGTGGAGGGAAGGAGGGAGGGCATGATGATGATGCCTCCACACATACCTCACACTCCACACCCCTTCACACACACACACCCCTCCTCCGCCACCACATCCCCTCCACCTCCATTCATCACAGGCCATATTGAGGGAGTGAAATTCAGTGGCGGTGCCGGTAATCAATGGAAGGGCTCCATATGGCGGGGATCAAAGGTGTCACATAGTGTGTGGTTCTGCTTTATTGCCAGCCAGCACTGTTAATTGGACAACAAGATCTGAGGCAATATTAAAATCCAATTAAATTGATATGAACAGATTGCCAAGTGATGTACACTAATGTATAATTGAGTATCAAGCAAATGCGAGTGGCCCGTCTCGAGCGCCGAGCTGCTGAATAAATGATGGGCGAGCCGTAGAGGACGGAAACAAGTTTGCACATTAGCCCCCCGCTCTCTGGGCCCTCAGATGTGAAGGGACACAGGATTTTTTTTTTTCTGTCTATTTTTTGGAACTGGCTGACATTCTTAGAGGGACATTTTTGTCCTGAATAATTAGGGTGGTGGAGTGTAGGGGTTGTCTGTGTGTGTGCACGCTTCATGAGAACAGTGAAAGGGGGAGAAGGTGTTAGCCTGCGAGGGTGTATGCATGTCCGCCGGCAGGGGCAGGGCCGACGTGTAACATTTTAAATGGCATAATTCCACCACACGTACACGGCTTTAATTTGAGTTTAATAAAATCTAAATGATTTATTGCCTTTTTTTGCTGGAGCAAAAAGCAAGTACAAGTTGTGGTGCTTTGGCTAATCGGGCATAAACATGGACAGCCCCCCCCCTCGTCTCAGCAGAAAGGCTCCACGATATGGAGTGCTCTTTATGAAAAAGAAATAAATAAGCAGATAAAGAAGGATGCTCTGACACTATTTAACAGACCAATGAGGCCTAGACCAAGGTGACATTCCCTGATAAGGTACTCTTGGACTGTAGCCCAAAATAATCAAAAGTTCATCACCACTCATTCATTTATTAATTGAATATTTTTAGCCTTGATTTAATGTGTGGAGCTGTAGTGCTAATTTGTGACATTGGGATGCTGATAAGGAGATTTACATTTCAAATTTTAATGATATTTTGGCTCTAGCGATCACTCCCTTTTTTGGGGGGCTAATTATTTATTTCTTTTGTTTTGGTTGCGGTCCAGCATATGCTGCATTTTTTTTAATGTCCCTCCGCCTCCCCTCTTTCTTGCATTAAGCTGGTTTCCTTAATTAAGCGGGCACGGGGCTCATTAGCTGCCAGGGCGATGGGGTGGCATGATGTGCCCGTCTCAGTTCCCGCCGGCGATGCCCGGACAAAGTGCCTGGGGAGCAGGTGCTGACAAGGTCGCGGTGGCAGCGTGCCATCTGGACCGGGGCTTGGGCCCCATCACCGCCTGGCTCTTTGTAGCTATGGCTGTGGCTAATGCCATCCACCAATAACCCCGACTCAAAGACATCAAAACAGCACTCCGGCTCTTAGGAGATCTGTGGACTTAACAACCGCTAAAACAAAGGCGCAATAATTGGTTTTGGCGCAATCTGTCCTTCGTTCGCCACTCAAGGAGCTTTTGTGGTTATTAAGTGAGCCCGGAACAGAAGGCACATTGAAGGTTTTCTTCATTTAGGCGTGATGCCCCCACCATTTGCATAACATAGATGTCCATGGCCAACATCGTGCACATACATTTATGCATAGATTCCAACAATGCAGAGCTTTCCTGAATAATAAACATCACTTAGGGACTGTATGAAATTTGTGAGGCAAGTTCTGCATGATTCTTGGAACAATCTTTCTGCCAAGTACCTTCAAAATACTGTGCACAAGTGTGCTGAGGAGAATCAGTGCTGAATGGATTTAACTTTAGGTATTTTCTATTTATTGCAATTTTTATCAATTGAACTGATGAATTTAAAAAAATGGATCACTTTAGATGTTGTGCCTAAAACATGTGCAAAGTTCTGTATGAGTGAATCTTTATACTCATAATTATAGAAAATAGAATTTAGAACAGAATTTTAAATTTCTTCATTAAAGTTGGCCTGTACTGTATTCCGTCGCATGCTGCCAGTATCTTCTGTCAGTGAGTTTGGATGTGATGTTTAGAACTCACTTCTCAGTTTGGAATGTTACTAATATGATCATTAGTGTTTTTTCTTTACTACCCATCCCTCCAGAGTTTAGCCAAACTGTTACTGAGATACTGAGAGCTTTGTTTATACATATCTCATTGTGTGTACTGCTAAGTCTGAGGGGTATAAAACCCACACCTCACTGCTATGTACTGTGAGAGCAAGCGTAACACGCAGCTCCCTCACACATGAGCAGTTGGCTTTAACCATTGTGCGATGCGATTTTTGGCTCAGACTAATAACCTTTCAATAATGGCTTGTTTTTTTTATTTATTTCTGTACTGTCCCCTATTGTTTAAATGACAAAAGAATTACTGTTGAGTGTGAAATACAGTGTAATGCCTCACCAAAAAGCCAGAATTGCATGCACCACTGTGCCAGTTGGTCCTGCTCTATAAAATCCCATGGTTAACCTCTCGTCCAAAGGGCACTAACAGCACTATGGCTGTGTTGTTGTGTTATTATATGTATATTACTGAGAAAATCAAAGTTAACATTATTCTGGATGCCCACAAAGTGATTTTTCCTGTAATGGACATCTGGAGGAAACTGGCTTGTAAATGTCAAGGAATGCCACAAAGGGCTGTTTAACCTCTGACCACAAACGCTAATCACAAATTACCAATCCTTGGGGTTTGAATGTCATTCAAAAAAATCTCTCCTAAAATTAAGTGAACGTCGGCGAGCAAATGTTTACCGCAGTGAGAAGAAGAGCTTGCAATTTGTCCTCTGCTTCAACCTGCCGTACAATTTGTCGAGAACTGGCTGGTCGGAGCGGTTTGGAAACGCGGGGGAGGATTCCCGTTTCCTCCCTGACACCGGTGTGGCATCACCTCCCTTCCCGCTGAGCGGCGGACTGTCACACGGTTCTCAGGCTCCGGACGTATGAAGCTGCTTGTTGCACTCTATTTGAGGCGACCGTTCCACTGTGGGGCCCGCTGATCACAAGGCCCGCGCACACTTAAACACATGTATAACCCAGAAGGAAACCCATATTTAAGCACTGGTCATTCCCCCACTCCCTCTCTCCCCACATTATTTTACAACCTCTGTGGCCTCTTTGCCAGAGGCCTTGGCTGTCATTATGCGGTCCAGTGTTTGGGTTTGCAAGCCTTCGCCCTCTGATTTGGCGAACGGATGCTTTCTTTAAAAACTAAGGTATAAAACTTGGTTTAATCCCCTTTTTCCTAAACATAAGAGATTGAGGTCATTAAGGGTCTTGGATGTTTCAGTGAAGCATGGTCCTGAGCACCACATATGGACGTTTAGGCACGCTCAAAACAGAATGCAGATGTTTGTTTTAGAGATTTTTTTGAGGCTGTTTTGTGGTCAGGCATGTGGTGCAAGCACATACATGAAAGGAAACGTTGCATTTGAATGCAGGCACACTGACGGGCCTGTCGAACACCACGGCTCTCCACGGAGATGGGAAAACGGGTCCGGACACATGCAGAGAAGTGAAGTGCAAAACTGATATGAATCATGATGTTGTGACTGTAATGCTCCTTTTAGCGAATTGCTTGAAACAGCCCAGGGAGCAATTAGCTTTTCTCTTAGTTTTTTAATACATTTTCTCCAACAATTTTAGGGTTGATCTGGCCCCTTTGTAAGCATTCCAAATTAGCTCAATGAACTACAAAAGAATTTGCATTTCATGGAAATTTATGCATGTCCCCCTCTACATTCTAGACATGCACTTGCTAGTTTAGGCCAAAATAAATCAATATTACTTTCAGAATTCATTAATTTTCTGTCAGTGTGCCAACTTGAACAAGTTAGCAACTTAAACACATTGTAACTGGAGGCCAGGGAGGAATGTTTTATTATAATATTTAGTTAAAAACAAGTATGTTTGTGGTCCATGAATCAAGAACCAGAATTTCTCTTCTTCTCTTCTCTTTTTACAATGACATTTGATCAAAGTACCCTTACTGTTAATTAAAAGTATGTAAGTACTTAATGTACTTTGACCACTGATACACATGTCAGTATTTATGGGTAAGTTACACTGGTGTTTGCCTATGCGAGGATAAACAGAGCGGCGTCTGAGGGATTTTCTTGAAGTTCCCTAATTTAATCCCCAGTCCATAATCTGGTGTGAAGACCTAAACCCTTCGGCACATAAAAGATGACCGACATAATCCCTGGTGCAAAGAAATAGCCGCTCATTCCCTTGCTCTTAGGACTCCAAGCTGAGAAGGAAAACCAGCACTGCGCTCCTTGTCGCACACATTTTACATGTTTGTCATCCCCTCTCTTTCATTCGCTTGTCAGTCATCCCTCCGTTGGCTGTCCATCTACCCACTGCTGCAAACATGTCTCAATATGTGAAGAAATACAAGACTTCAGCCACATAACTGCACAAAACAGAGACAGCAATGGCTGTGTCTTCGTACAGTACCAAGAGACGTGTATTTTCCCGTCACATCCCTTCCCTGCAGCACAGAGATGGACAGCCTTGACGAGCTCCACGCCTACCCAAACCATTACTAAAATAAACCGCATTATTTGGAGAAAATCCATGATTAGGACCAAAGGAATAAGGCGGCCCGTGGTTAGGGGGTGGGGGGTGAACGGGGTGGAAGAATGAGTGGTGGAAGGGAGGGAAGGTTGGTGGGTGGAGATGGACAGGTGGGGTGTGGGGGGCACAGTAGGGGGCTAATTCTCCCCATGCCCTGCTGCAGCTGTGCCCCTGAAACTGACTGACAGATCCCAATGCGTGGGGGGGGGGGTTCTGCATATGTCAGAACAGTGAGGGGGCTTGCCAACTTCCTGCTACAGTTTTCACACTTTATATAGCAGTCGATCTTAAACTTTCTCTCCAGGGAGCAGCTTTGTCACAAATATTTTTCCCCATGGCCAAAATTGATCATTTTGATGCACGCTATTTTGGGGATTTTACATTTTCTTTGCTTTCACAGTTTCACAGTTACATATTACAGCTGATTGCATTTCTTCAAGAATGACTACAAAACAACAACAGCAAAAACATCTGCATTAGCCTCCTCAGTCCCCACAGACAATGCACATCCCACCTGTCTTAGCAGAAAGGCTGAGTTACTGGTATGGGAGGCCTTCTACATCCTCACTGGCTAAGAACCTGCACCTCCATGACTTCCACTGGCAAGCCACCTGACTTCCTGTTTGGATTCCCAAACATGTGAATGGGATATAATAATTCATTCATAAGACCCTTCGAGGCTTTCCAAATGTTACTGGGCAGAATGTGGGATTTTGACCCTTGTGTTTTACTGTACTGGGAAAAAGGCTTTTTGGGTCACTGAATGTCACTGGAAAAAATAAGATGTAATATCTCATGCAGCCACAACACCAAAAATCACTTTGTGGCCCAACTCTTTTCCTGGGGGCTTGATATAGGAAGAGAGGCTGCTGCAAACTTAGATGACTTCAGATGTCATCATGGCAAATGACCTATGATGTCAGTACTTCATATGAAATTTGAATAGGTGGGTTGAAAAAAGAGAAACTCTGGAATAATGTAGGAGTAACATACAGAGTAATGAATGGGCTTTAATTAATTGCAGTTTTGAACCAAACTAACAATCTATAGGAGATATAACATTGTTTCCTTACAAAACATCCATTACAATTTCAGTTCAGCTTAAAACAAAAAAATGGATATATTTTTACAGTCACATTGGCTTAGTTTCTTGTAATTCCTAAGTTTCAACGTCTTCATTTCTGCCTTTATTTATAATTTGTTTGTTTGTCTTCAAACTGGGTATTGGGTTTTCAAAATTCTGAGATATTCATAGAGATCTGAAATAACCATGCAGAACTGCAATGCTCATTCTTTCTCAGTAAATATTCAACATTCTCATTACTCTCGACTTGTATTAGAATAGATATAGAATTATTCCAAGCTGACATAGTGACCAAAGTGATCTTGAGGTAATCACTTAATAGCTTGATGATTTTCTGGGTTATTACCACACTCTTGTAAAGATATTTATTCAGTGTGACTCAAGCTTGGAAAAATACCTCACAAACAAATACAGGTGTCTTTTTGTGGCAGTATTTATCTCAGTGGGACACACCTCACAGGTCTGTAACTGTTTACATGGATGCAAACCACTAACGACTGCATTGCTAATGATATGGTCATTTTTTTCTTCTTCTTGTTTTGTCCCTATAGCTTCCTTCCAAAAAGAGTCCTCATGAAATCTTCCAAAACGGCACACCATTTGCAGCAGGTCACAGAGAAAATACCAAAACATTCTAATTACGTCTGGTAGAGGAAAGTGGTAGAGAAAATGCTGAGTCTCAGCAGAAAAAAAAAATTAACTAGCGCTGTGACCTTGATCGGGACCTGCTCCAATAAGGGCACCCGGGGCCAAACCGTCGAGGGGCCCATGTGGGCATTTAAAATAGGAAGACATGAAACAGTGCGCTGTTAGAGCAGCCACCCCTCCTGTGGCAGGACCCTAAGCACAGTAACCTTATATCAAAGCTTGGCATGTAGCAGAGCAGCCAGGGAGAAGTACATTAATTATTGAGGAGCATACGGTAACAAGCTGTGAGTGCCAGCGACGGTCTATTGTAAGGAAGACTAGCGCTCCATGTCCGATTATCTATTGTTAACCCCCCCCCCATCTCGGCTATGAGAGGGAGAGAGAGATATCCGCTGTGGTTCTTGCTCTATCAACATACGACAGCACACGTCAGGGTACGGGCGGGAGGGGGATGTTTTCTTCGGCTTTCTATTATACTCCAACACAAACACTACATCCAGAGCACTTTCTCACACACTCACACTCACACACACACACACACACTCACAGTTGGATGGCTCAAAGGGCAAGTTATTGGCTCAAACAGCGGAATAACATGTCAGCCTCAGGGGATTTTGACCGAGCTACCTGCTAGTGCAAAAAGGCTGTTTGCAGCCGTTCTCTGTATGTCTCTGCACTTCACTTTACCTTCCTCTTTGAAAGCTGACATGCTGCTGTTCACTCCCTTTACTGAGACCCGGGGGGGAGAGAACACATCCCAAGACCCACATCCTATATGTATAATCTAAGGGTTATCAGAAAATATATATTGGTTTTACACTCTTAGAGCAGGTATGAACCTCCAGAGAATCATCCAAAATCCCAAGCCTTCATTGGCCTGCACTTGAATGGACTCATATACTGTATATCCATGCCACCGCATGTAGAGAAGATCAAAACGGCCCAAACAGCAGTGCAACATCTACAGCACAATTACAGTGTCATTTCCGAAAGTCGTTTGTATCATCAAGACTGAGGAGTGAGTCACTGCTTGAAAATAGTACGTTAGTGGTGTTAATGACAATTTCAAGCATTCGCTCTCGCTGCTGCAGCATTCATGGTCAAACAGAATGAGCCCTTTGCTTTATCATTGCTCAGCAATGCCCTTCTTAAAAATTTAACTCTTTTTTTTACATTGGAAAATTGTGCCCCAGCAGCTTCACACACACAGCTTCGAGATACAGTGGGAACAACAATGTGTGGATCAAACTGAGAGGGGGGAGAAAACTTCAATGGATGGTATTATTCTCTAACATTAATATTTCACTGTAATTTATTATCATTAGCCATAATTAATAATTATACATCAGGGCTTGATTTGGAGTTCGTGCAGGGATACAGAGCAAGTGTTGAAAAGAGGGACAAAGGAAAATAGTTAAAAAGTTAAAGAAATTAAAAACTAGAGAGCGTTTAATGGCCAGTTAAAGAGTGTCACACAGACACACACGCACACAGAGTTGAGTTTAGCTTGTAAAAGTGAATGAACTCAAAAGGGCTGACCAGTGCCGGTGCCCTTTGATCGCAGCCTGGTTTGTTTCCACAGGTCGGCGACTCTCTGACCCCTACTGGAGAAAGGTTGAGTGCCTCTTCAGCTCAGCGCTAATGATCCATTTAACACCCTTCAGCTGTGTTAGTGTGTGGCGTGCCTCGTCGGGGTGTGCATGTGTGTGTGCGAGACAGACAGCGCTGTTGTTAAGTACTTCAACCAACACTTCAACAACATGTAACCTTAGACTTAACAGCGCAAAATGACAGCTGACACGGGCCGAGCGCTCACTTTTATGAATTTTTCAGAGTCGCGTTTGACAGCCGCTGGGATGCGAACATGACAAGTATCGAGGGGAGTCGCACACGCCTCTGATAATGTCATGTTAGCCCTGTCGCACGGCAGCCACTGCCTCACACACGAGAAGAAGAAGGGGAAAAAAGAGCAACAGACCGCAACTTTTCCAAGGCTTCCAACTTTGCACGAATCAATTTACGTATCCTCCGCTACACTGCCTCCTTTTTTATTTTTAATACCACATTAAAGGGGACTTTATTAATTACACAGAAGAGCGCCACACATGCAGCCTCCGCTCGCATTTGATGTGATTTCTGTTAAAAAGAAGCATTCCCACATGTAGCAAATCCCTACTGCCGCTCTGCCAAAAAAACAACGGCAAACAACAAAAACAACAAAAACAGCGACTGAGTCAAAGTGGATCCCTCTCAGTAGGGGCCGGGGCCAGAGTCCCCTTTCAAGTACAGTTGCAACAATTATCTTCAAAGCCGAGCTGAGCGGGAACCTTTGTTTTCCTCCCAATCCACATGGCTTGAACCTGACCCTGTTTCTTCAAGCCTGGTGGAGGATAACATGTTCCTACAGTTTGATAGCAAGAGTACATTTCCTTATGACTTATTCATCTTTTTTTCCCTTTCTCCCTCTCCTTAATTTATAATTCATTTGATCTAAAATTTCATTAATTTTCTAAAATGTTCCAATTGGGGCCTTTCTGTGCCCAAGTGAAGGGTTTTTTTTCTTTGTCCAACCCTCTTTTGTAGTCGGCTATTATTCTTTTATGTAGCAGCCTTGTAGAGGTTATCGTGTTCTGAGGGCAAACAGCAGTAGCTGGAAAAGTTTTAATCAGCTTTAATGAGTGGGGTCAGTGCTGGAACCAGCTAGGGAGAGAGACACAGAGAGAAGCTGGGAGTGAGAGGGAGAAGCTGGCTGGCCTCTGAAACATACATTTTCTATCTCTCTCATTTGCACTTTTCCCTTTTTTTGCGTGTCCTTCTTCTGATAACCACGTTTAGCTCAAATTGCACAAGCATCTTAGACATGGGAACAGATTATAGATAATGAAGGATTCATTTTTGGGCCCACTGTCTTCAAAGTATCATTCCAATCAGATGCCACACAGCAATTAGAGGCTGAAAGTAAATTTTTAACATAATCCACCAGTGGCCATCAAAATATTTCCAAGGTGGCCATGACAAGGGACGTTCACATGTGAAATCCTCAACCTCATCTGCCTTAAATTCCTCCAAAGTGATAAAGCTAGTTTAGTCTTTCTGCTCTGACAATCCCTGGCTCTTTATCGTTCCCTGAAATCCTTGGATATCTCTCTTTTACCTTCTCCACTTTAGGTTACCTCGCCTTTCTCCACCCAGTCTTTATCAAATGTAACCGGCCTTTCTCTTGGCTTTAGCCTTGGACTCTAATCTTCTTCCAGGCGATAGTCTAAGCCATTCCATTATTAGCATTTTACAGCCAAGGCCATCTTACTCAATGTGACATTGGCTCCTTTTTGGGCCACAAAGCAACGATATGGTATACTTTGTTTTGATGTGAGGTCAGCGCTGAGGATTTACCCTGCCAGAGAGAATTTTTACATGTGCAAAGAATTAGCCTCAGAAGAGACTTGTCGTGGAGTTGTCAATGCGTAAGCTCAGTACCAGGAATGGGCTTGTGCAAGAAAGTGATTTTGCGTTATCTCCTTACATGTGCTTGTTTCATACTGTAAAAGATAGGACAGGTTGCAAATTAATTGACGGGCTTCATTCTGTTACAAGGCTGGTTTAAAGACAACTGTTCAATGGCTTGTCATGATATCTGGTACATATATCCATGGTGTCTACATAATATTAATATACTTTAATTAATCATAATCACTAACGCCACCATACCATTTGTGGTTTGAAGAAAAATGTAACAGATATATTATATTGCCATTAAAGTTTGAAACTTCTAACGTTATCATTTCTATTCGTTCAATCATTTGGTTGTATCACTAAATACCTGTAAAACTAATGACCAATAACTAACTCATGGCACCATGCTGATACACTAAGCTTTATGAGTCGATGAAGTTGAAGTTGAAGCAATGCAAAGTGAAACCTTTTCATGAAAGGTCACCAACATATATTAGCAGTCAAAGAGAACTGGGCTGGATCACCACATTTATCTTGCTGAACATGCCATAAATAAGGTTTACTGATTTGTTTGAGGGTTGAAACTGTTGCTTTTGGCTGTCTTCCATTTGATTTTCAATATCATGACCACAGTCCTGATGTTATGGAACTCTAACTGATCAAAAGGCCAAACGACATAACATTTTCCCAAAGGTTCCCAGCCACAACAGCAAAATGCTTTTTTTCGATGTATGCTGAATCTGAGCTTCAGACTGAAGAACTCTCCACAATAGATCCCTATATGAAATTCCACCTTCCTCAGCTCACCTCTTTCACACCATGAGACCACAAAGCTCGATTGATCTTCTCCTTGCAAGCATTACTATGTTTTCCTGTCTTGTATGCCAAGGGAAAAGGTTAGTGTGTCTACATGTGTGTGTGAGTGTGCGAATACGCTTGTGCCCATATCTCCATCGTCCATTATCACTTTTCCCACATATCTAAATGTCACTACATCTTTCTTGCAAATGTCTCCTTGCGTGCATGATTTTTGAATGCACGTGTGTCTTCTTTACATGCATTTGTGTATACGCGCAACTGCTTTTCATTCTCTGCGTACGTCTGTATGTATGTGGGTACTTGTGTTGAATTTAAGTTGTGTGCGAGCATGGGGCTGCGCGTGAGTGTGTGTGTGTGTGTGTGTGACCAGATCTTGATGCAGGCTAGCCTCACTGCACTCCCAGTGGTGCCGTAGCCCGAGCTCAGAGGCCCGGCGCTTAGCCCCGGTGTCGATAAGCGGCCGCTCTTCAAAGAGGGCTGAGAAAAAATGGCTCGGCCCTGTCAAAGTCGGACAAATTCCCTGCTAACACCCTGAGCCTTGCTGCTCCAACAGTTCAAAGAGCGGAACAGGGGGAGGAAAAGGAATGGGAGGGAAAGGGGAGGATAGGTTGATATACATATGTGTCTATGTGTGTCTGTGTATTTGCAGTATAGTAGTATTTGAGTATATATACACATCTTGTATCTTGCTTTGGTTTTGATCATCTTTTTTTTTCAAATGAAAGCAATAATTATATGCTTCTACAGATTTACCTGAAGTGTGTGCTGAAACTCATTTGACAATCAGGAAGCTGAAATTGTCAACATAGCATTTAAAAAATGTTTCTTTTTTAAATGTGCAACAGCACTTTCCCAACCCTGTGCCTTCTCCTTTATATGTTATAAATAAAAATTAATCCACAAGGGCAAACGGTGGAAAGTCCAGTGCAGAAACACAGCAGTAATGAGCAGCAATATCACTGATCACCACTTACATATATGTCTAGAACACAGAAGAACACTTTGCATTATTAGTTCACTAAAAGTTAACCATGTCCACAATAATGGAGCTGCACATGAAGCAATTTACACAATATATAATTTAAACTATAACTGTCCTGATTTCTTTCTGTGGAGCTGCAATGCCACAGGTCACAGCAGGAGCCTCTGTATACAAAAAAGTCATTTTATTCTTCGATGTGCACGTCGTCCATATAATCACGCAATATGACTCATTCGTGAAAAGGAAGAGACAGTAATGAAGGTGAAAAATATCAGCGTCACTGAGTTCCACTATACGCTGCTGGCATCAGGCTGGTTCTGATTGGCACAGAGTGTAGCCGTAGCTCATGTTAGCAACAGTCCTCCCAGCGGTGCCAGTCTGCAGCCGTTCAGCCTCCAGGAGACAAATTACTCCAGAAAAATCGCACCAAAATGACCGGCAAAGCTTCGTCTGGTGGAACAAAGAAACATATGATGTGCAAAAGTTGGCGAGAAAAAAGGGGTGGTGGTGGGGAGGGGGGTTAGAAAGCGTGGCCTCAGCAACTCTACTTTTTTTGTCGTTGGCATTAATTCCTTCTCGAGAACAACAAACGGTTCTCACATGCTCTTGTGAGAATTTTTTTCTTCTTTTATCAGCCTCTCAGACATTAATTATATATTTATATATAGAATATGCAAAAAGAGCTGAGGAATGTTGGGAAAGGCAAATGATTAAAAATTAAACAATGCAGAAAATCACTCTGTTACCTAAAGGGATCCTACAGTACATCTCTCTAGTTTTTTTTTTTTATCTTTATCTTTACTCCCTCTCTCCCTCGCCGCTTTCATTTTTCTTCTCCTTTTTTTGGGATGGAGATTTCTTTAAAGCTGTCTGCTCTGCAGGCACGCAAGCTTTCCAGCCCACAGACAGCGGCTGAGTGTGTGTTCTGCATATGCCTGTCCTCCCTCTGTATGTGTGTGTGTGTGTGTGTGTGTGTGTGTGTGTGTGTGTGCAGCAGCATCCAGGCTATTTGTCATGGCGTAGGCTGTTTGCTGGGTCAGTCCAGATAAACTAATGTGTCAGTGCAACGGGGCTCCACCGCTGACCAGAGCGCCTGCAATATGCAAAGACTTTGAATTATTTCTCTGCCCTGTGGCTCCCCCGCCGAACACCATGCAAAAAGTGGAGGGAAGAAGAAGATGAGGGGGCAGAAAGGGAGGGAGGGGATGAGAGAACACAACTGGGAATACTGAGGGACAGAGAGAGCGAGAGAAAAAAAAGAGTGAGATATTGGAGGGTAGTGAAAAGGGAAGGAAAAAAGAAGATTTGGGAATTGTTTAGAAGGAGAGAGTTGACAGCAGAGGAGGAGAAGAGCAAAAGAGCATGTACAAAAAGATAGAGAGGAAGGAGAGAAGTGCAAGAAAAGTGCGGGTGGGGGCCAGTTTGTGCCAGTGTCTGCCCTCAGGGAAAGAATTAGCCGGCCTTTGAAGAAAGACAGAGAGGCCTAAGACTAACACTCACAAGGTCACAGGTTCACTGGTCACACTAATTGCTTTGAACACATGTGCAATGAGTGTGTGTGTGTGTAGTGATCATGGGCAAATGTGCGTGTTACATCAAGGTCCAGAGGCAAAAAAAAAGGAAGGCATAAGATGCATTTTGCCACTTATGAAGGGAAATGAGAATTTTGAACTCTTAAGTGTCAGAGGGCTGATGAGAAAAAGGTTCATCAAATGTGAAACTGAGAAAATGCACAAAGACGCATCATGTGCACTGACCACTGACTTCACCACCAACGATGTCCCCTAAAGCTTAGTTTACACTAGAGGATTTTCAGATCTTAACCAATTTTAAAACCGAGAGAGACATGACAGAAGCGTCAACAGAATTCACTGATTTTTGATATTTTATTTTAATCAGTCAGATCTCACACAGCAGACTCCAGGTTCACACGAGGAGCAGAACCACACACTTTGCATTTATACAAAACGACTGATGGATGACGATAAACAACTTGGGATCTTGATAGTCAAGCATCACATCAGGTTCATCATATATTAAAGAAGGAAAATCTGACTGTATTGCAGAGCTTTTTTAGACTGGGTAAGGTCATGGGGAAGATACGGTATGTTCTTACCCTGAGGTCTTGTTCTTCTGAGTCTAAATAGATGGCTTTGTTGTTGTATTACGATGGAGGGTGGATGGTTCACTGTCAGACTGTTTTTTTCATTAATAACAAGAGCAGCAGGACAGGACTTTTCTTCAAACTGATGCAGTGAACATTAGCTGTTATGTGATCAGTCCGTTCATTGTGTTATGTGTGTATGAGTCAGACCTGCTGATGGCTTATCATTGGTTGCAGAATGGTCCCTCCACACACTGCTATGACATCATGCCCAGGTTCAAGAGCTGTGACTTTGCGCGTTACTGGCTCCAGAGCCAAGGGCTTGAACTGATCTGTCTCAGGACCACCATGGTCCTCCACCACACTAACATCCGTTTCTCGTGTATTTTGGAGGGGAACACCCTCCAGCATGGGGACCTTGTGAGTCTTTGTGGCTCTGCATTTTTCTGTGACCTTGGGTCGTCACTGAGCAACTCCTGCCTAACAGATCAATGCTCACCTCCCCACCCCCCGCATACACACACACACACTCAGCCCCTTACGTACTTTGGAGCATTTTTTTTAAATTATGGCGTTGCTGGAGTTACACTTGGAGATGTGGATGAAGTTACCATTTAGAGTTGCTGAACGGTCATGGATAAAAAGAAATGAATGGCTATTTTCTGTGTGAAAGTCTGGTTGTCAAACCATCAATCCACCCCAACCTCTTCCCCTCTGCCACTTTATATTACTAAATCACCTATCTTCCTCCTTCGCTTCCATTACAATTCAATCTGCACAACAATTAAACATAACTATGGGTGAAAGACTGCTTGCATAGATGGCCTAAGGGCTTGTTAATTACAAGAGGACAGGGTCGTTGTATGAGATGCCTGTGAAATGTGTGCTCTTGTATTACCGTTATCATGAAAGTCAAATGTTGCTAATGGTGTACTGAAGATAACATGAAAGTAAACTCCATACTGTCAGTTGTTTTCAGTTTTCTTTAAAAGAAAGTGGTTCCATTCAAATCCATTGTATTCATGTGGAGGCAGATGTCAAAGAAAGTAGATATTACATAACTGGATAAATAAAACTCAAGCTATCAGGATGGCTAAAAGCAACTACAGAGAAGTGAGACAATATATGGTTTTGTAATTTGCATAAGATGACCCTCTAATCTGTGTTAAGCTTTGGTCTAGGGTTTTTCTTCCTGAGAGTAAAATCATGGGAAAAAACTGAGTGCTTCAATTTTGTTGTCATGAAATTGTCTAAAGATGGTGAACACACTGTAACAGGACAGAATATCAGCTCCAACCCCAAAAATGTTGGTACCGGCCTTCAAGAACCCACATTAGTCAAAGAATACTGGCAATTTACCCCAAAAGTTACTGTAACTTTGTAATCAGAATGACCTTGGAGTGCACATGTTTGTGTGTACACGCCTATACGCCCACCTCTCCATCAAAACACACACACGCACACACACACCCAGTGCCCTGAACACACACATCCAAAGTCGTACAGATGCTAGCGATCATTACGGTCTTCTATTTTGTCAGACCTCAGTTTTGGCCTTTTTGCCTCGAGCTGACAACTGTACGAGCGGAGATTTTTTTTCCCTTCATTTTTTGGCAAAGGATCAGACAAGCTGCACAGTGGCATATTAAAATGTCAGCTTAAAATGAAAATAAACAACTTAGGGGTGGAAAAAGGTTTTGCGATACTGCTAATATCCCATCCACCCCCGGACAGACTTGGTTAGGCCCCAGGGCAGAGGGGAGATTGACAGGTAGGAAGGCTGGATCTCACAGCTGGGGGGGGGTCTCTCTGTTTGAAAGGTAGGAGCTTTAGGTCTTGGTTTGAAAATCTAGGAATAAACAACACTTAGACTCAAACTGCATACTACATACAATTTTATTTTCCTCTTGTAAAATCTTACAAAAGTCTCTCTCTCTGAAAAGTAGCTATTAACTATAGATTTAAATGTACAGGAATTAATAGTGCAGTGTTTGCTTGTGAAATGTAGGGAATTAAAAAAATCAGAAAGCAGAGTTAGTAAAGTTGAGTACAGTTATCTCAAATATGTACTTAAGTACAAGTTCTTGAGTACTTGTATTTAAGTTCCACTCCTGGTTTTCACAGTGCATCATCGGGACTAGATATTTAGAAATGTACTGACATAGTTATGCATTGACTGATTGCATTGATTGTAGGAATCTTGTGTTAAAGGTTGTGAAGTAACCATGCAAATTTAGCAAGGCAACTTGATCCTCAGTGTGTGTGTGTGTGTGTGTTCGGGGTGGGGGGGGTTAACTGGATCATGCAAGATCATTTTTCTGAAGTGGCTGATTGTTGCTCCTTTGTATTTTGGACCCCAGCTGGAAACTCTGCCAACAAGGGAAACTTTGAAGAGAAGGTGCATTTCATGCAACAATAGCAGAACACCTCGCTGTTGCAACTATTGGTATGATAATAGAAAGGTTATGATTACTTGTATGCACAATTGTGTGTTCTTCAGCTATGTATTTATTCTACATGTATTTATTCTACAGATGATGAGAAGAAACTCAGAGGCAATGTCACATTTTTGCCTATATAATAAGGATGTGCATCTCCATCACAGAGGCCACCCGCCTCCATACACCCCCCCTCATCTCTCTGAAGCAGCTCCCCTTTCCTCCTCATCTCCTAATTCCACAACCTAACCCATTAACGCACGCACCGCCTGCTCACGATGCCCCTGCGCACATCCCTTCTTCCAATTGTATAAATATATGATTAACTAAAAAAAGGCATCATTTGTTTAGCTTGGTGCGGTCCCTGAGCGTGTTGTTTTGGCCCCTTGTACAACACGGAGAGTGTTTGTTGGCATTAACTAGCACACGTGTCGAAAATAAACACCTCGCCCGACAACGCTCCATTAATAACACGCCTTCGCTTTGTTGGCAGCTTGTTTCTGCTGCTGCTGCATTTTGTTACTTTGCTGTCTTACTTTTCCTTGTCTTTTGTAGTGCATGTGTGTGTGTGTGTGTGTAAAGTACTCTTTAGTGTCTGTCTATGCTATACTGTGCCTTGCTGTATGAATATAGAGATGTAAACAGACAGGCGTACACAAACACATACGCAGTTATCAGAAGATGACCAGAAAGTACTTTTGAACTGTTTAAAACATTAGTTTGTGTAGTTTGTAGCCTTTTCCTCCCTGTATCTGAGCATCGTAGATGCCCTGTGCTCACTGTATGTACACAGAAAACATGAATATGTACTGTATATATATGTGTGAAAGTATGTAAATATGTGGCGGCCATGAAGTCCATCAAATCCAACAAGTAATCCAGGATAACCCTTTCCTTACAAGAAGAAATCCCACACATGTATCCTTATAGTAAGATATGTGTGTGTGTGTGTGTGTGTGTGTGTGTGTGTGTGTGTGTGTGTGTCTGTGTTCATGGTAACCCTGGCCAGGCTATTTCAGGTGGCTGGCATTCTACAAAAATCAAAAACAAAAAACAAAACAGAAAAACTTCCACAATGTCACAAGAAATAAATAACCCTCGCAAACTCACGGCCTCCCTGCAAACAACAGAGAACATGAAAAAAAATTCAGATGAATATGCAAATGATCACAGAGAAGTGAGCACTTGTTTGAAGAAGTGCTGCTTTTGTTTCTGGCAATTAATAGCACAAACAACTGCTCTGTGTCCCTCTGCCTGTCTCTCCCCCTCTGTCTGTCTGTCTTTCAGACTCTGTCTATAAATATGGTGAGCAGAGTCGATGCAGCTCTTGCTCCTCGCCCAGCTCCCCGGACGGATTGAGATTAGCAATGGAAATGAAAAATACATAATGCAATAATAATAATGCTAGTCAGATGGATGGATATGGAATAACCAACAATTCAAAAAAAGAAATATGACATGATGAGCTTCTGAATGGTTAATATCTCCAATGCCTCCCACGATTATCTCTTTCAAAGTTTTTAAAGTAAAGAGAGTTTTTCTTTTGCCGCTCAAGTTGAAGTGGAGAGAGCAGACAAGTCATCTTCCCTCCCAAATGGAGACAAATATGGATTCACCTTCTCTGCCCAAACAACATTCTCGTGTTAGGTCTAAACTTCCCAACTTGAGTAATACATTAAAAAACAGTTTGATATTTAGAATAAAATTAATCTTCAAAAGAAACTTGTAAAAACAGTGCTGATAGTCTGTTTTTGTCTTTTAAACTCATGTGGAAGAGTTTAAAAAGAAACTGAGGAAGCATTTTAATGTATTTAATGTAATTTTGGCATCTGGATTGCAAGTCATGTGATGCCCACTGGCCTCAGAAGTACTTTTTTAGTCAATGTGCTGTTTTTTTTACTGCATAACCATCATTCATAACGACATAAAACTCTTCTCAGAAAAGGACACTAGTCAGCAAGCAAGCTAAACTTATGCCATGAATGTTTTATTTTTACCCATAACTACAACATGCACCAAAACACCTAAATTAAATCTGTATTTGCTGTGACCAGCCTTTGCCTTTAAGACAGATCCAGTTCTCCTCACTACACTTACAGTTCTTCATGGTACTTGGCAGGTAGTTTGTTCCAAGCATCTTGGAGAGCATGTCAAAGTTCTTCTGTGGATTTAATCTGTGTGTACTCAGTTTGCTCTGTCTCTTTGTCTGATCTCAGACCTGCACCATGATCAGGGCTCTGTTGGGGCCAGACCATTTCTTGCAGGACTTCTTGCTCTGCTGAAGAGTGTGGCTGTATGTTTGTACATTGCTCTGCCTAATAAATTTGGAAGTGATCAACATTTGCTAATTAGCACTAAACATAGAGTACAACTGAAGAATGACATTAGTGGTTATTAAACAAAAGATTGGACAAATTTAAATTTATGACTTGCCAATGGAGCAAGATGTAAAGTCAGAAGATCACCAGAGCATGAAAAAAAATTATCTTTACAGAAACACAGAGATCTGTGCTGAATTTCATGTCCACCTCCAATAGTTGTTAAGACATCTCAGGGAAAACCATTAATTTAGACCCGTTACTAGCCATGCAGCTAGCCAATGATTGTGAAGCATATACAATCAAGCCAATACAAGCAACATTTTGTGCTCTGCCTCAACTAATGCTATGGTTTGTTCCTGCTAATGGCAAAAGGTGAATTCAAATTAAAGGGTTGCAAATTTTAGAGAGGCTGCATTTGCATACAAAGATGCAAATAGACAGCAGATGAATATGTGCAAAATTTACTCGAGCGGCACAATTTTAAGCAAAGCTGTATCTTTGCTGGAGTTAAAAAAAAATGTGCAAAGCATTCTGTCATGCACTACAGCTAAGCTACAGTTGGCTGCTTGTGGCAAATAAACGCAGACTGCACAAACAGTCCAGTGGTCAAATGTGCATGAATAAAGTGAGCTCAAAGGGCTCTTTGCACTTACTCTGCATGTACCTCATCATAATTATTTAATCACAATTCAAACTTCAGCCCCGGGGGGCTGTTGTTTGTGATCTTGGACTTCAAAAAAAGAAAAGTTTATAGACATCTCAATCATCGGTCCTCATATTATGCTGAACGGCAAAGGGTGGCGAGGACATGCCCCGTCATATTTCATGAGAAAGTGAGCGCTGAGAGAACAGGGCATCTGTCCGCCTTGCACAGGCTACTGCTCAAATATTAATAACGATAATGAGCAAAGGGCTGACCAGGCCTGGGGCCCGCAACTAGCATCCCCTTATTAGAATAACCCCTGCAAAGCTCTATGTCACACACACACACACACACACAAACATGGATTCAAGTGACTATGGACACGAACACAAGCACATGAGATTGTGACGGGCGATATGCACACGCAAATGCATGCAAACCAACAAAGACATATTATTCAGATGATGGCTAATGTGAGAGCATACTAACGCACACAAACACACACAAATTGGACAGACATGCAAATGGACGCCCAGTGGGACTGAGAGGAGGATTCCCCTCTGGCCAGAATGCCCATACACTCCATCACCCCTACACCCCCCCCCCCATACCCTCCTGACCCATGTCACACACAATCAGCCTCTTCGTCCAACACACACACTTCATGTCCTCCCTGTCTTTTTTCAACACACCATATTACTCTGCTACACACACACACACACACTATCTGATTCTCTCCCACGCATCCTCACACACACACACACACACACTGAGACACGGCGGGTGCCCTGCCTCACCCCTGGTCCCCGTCGGTCATTAGTATGGAGGCCTGTCTGTGTTTGTTTGGCTTCTAATGGACCATTTAAATGCAGAATATTCACAGCAGACAGGGCCATCCTCGGGGACAGTGCACACAGAGGCCTGAATATGCTTCGGCTCCATTATCCTGGAGGAAGTTATCCTTATTATCATCACACAATGCCACACTGACTGGCAATGAGTTTACATGCTCTGGCCCTCAGCTGGTCCTCTCTCCTCTTCATGTGCCGATGTAAATGGAGGTTTTGACCATCAGAGCCCACAGCAAATGCAATACTGCTTTCTTTACATTTATAACATACACTATAACATTTAATTATACCATTTATTGTATTAAAGTTCCTGTGTGTAAGATTTAGTGGGATCTATTTGTAGAAATGAAAGATGATATTCATTTTCGTTTTCATTACTGTATAATTAATGATAAGGAAGAGTCATTGTGACTTTGTAAGAATGAGGCATTTATATTCACATAGGAAGAGGGTCCTCTTCCATGCAGTAGCCATGTTCACGGCCATGTTTCTACACTATCCCAGAATAGACAAAACAAACACTGGATATAGAGAGGAAGGCCTAGGTTCTCCTGTCTGCTTTCCAAAGAAGGGGTGAAAAGAGAGGTATTGACATGGCTTCAATTTGACATTTTCAAATGATTAATGTTGTCTCTTTATTTACATCCTCAAAACATGCTGTATTAGGGTGTAGTTCTGAATATGGCCATTGCTCTGGAGTTGGGCAGGCCTTTACCAAAGAAATATCATGTATCAGTACAGTGGTACAGAGTCACTGCAGAACTTTGTGCTGACCCTGTTTCAACAGATATTTTTCTACAATAACAAGAATGACATTTTGAAGAAATATTGGTAAATACAGATACTTTCGAACCCTTGGAGGATTATGACAAAAGCTTTACCCAATACACAAACTCTTGGCCTGAAGTGTATGAGCAGCTGGGTGAAAAAGAAAAGATTAGAGTGAGCACAAAAGCAGAGGAAGATTACAATCAAGCAGAGTACTCCAGTATTATCTCTCTGGGCTTTGTCCTGGTATATTTTGGATATGGCCTTCAAAACTCCATATCAATCAAACTCCAAAACATGAGCTGAATGCTCCTTTGCTACAGGAAGCTGTGTCTAATGCAGAATATCATCTCTGCCCTGCTTAACTCTGCAGTCTAATGCTGTTGTAATTTGCATCAAGTAAGAGTAGGTTTTGCTAACCAAACAAAGCTGCAATAGTCTTTTTTTATGAAGTAAGTCTTTCCTGTGAGTGTAATAGCTGTAAATTAATTCTAGGAGGTTCCCAGAACATTCACACAGCAGTAATGGCAGGCACAAAGAGAGGACCCCCAAAGAGACTGAAATGGCCAGTAAAAACTTTATGGATTCTTTATCAGCCCACCAATGCGATGGGTTTGTAACATTAGTCCCAGTGGCCAGTCCAGGTACAAAGACAACAGTTAGACTTGACTGACATTCAGTCGATGGTATTTTTGTTATATCAGCATGTCACATAACCAAATCAACATATGATTCATTGTCCATTTGATAGTCTGAACAAAGACCAGGTTTTCTGTTGACGGCCTTTCTAAAACGAGCAGGGGTCAAAGATACTATATTCTTGTCTGATCAAGAAAAATATCCGATCATTAACTTGGAAAGGCTATAGGGGGAAAGATTTCTGCTGGCACTTTAACATCTCTCATAGCGGACTTGGTCTCTCGTTCTCTCTGTCCTTCCTCGTGGTTAATCTTATAAAAATGAGAGAGACTTTGGCAGGAGGCCGAGCAGTGTGCCATCCTCTGCCGCCGGCTGTAGATTAGCATAATGTTTTAGAGTTTAACATGTGTGCCTGTAAATTGTGTGAGTGGGAGTTTGGTTGTGCGTTGGTTTCTGTGTGCGGTGCATGCATAGTGGTACGTGTGCTAAATGTGAATTTACATGTAGGTATATATGCATGTGTATCTCTGTACAAGCAAGACTTTTTAATGCATTATTTTTCATTGTAATTTGTGTGTTTGTGTGTGTGTAAGTGAGGTGTTGAAGTGTGCAAATATGTATGTGCAACTATGCTTTCTTGCCAGCGCGTGTGTGTGTGTGGTATGTATATGCTCAGTGCTCTCCGTGGAGTGGTGGTGGTGGTGGTGGAAGAGGAGGAGGAGGAGGGGGGCTGGAGGGAGGCTGCTGGCCCAGTGGGAGGCTCCAGATGTGGGGCTACTGAGCTGACAGGCCTGGGTCCCTCTGGGCGTATGTGTGCCAACCACAACCTCTCTCGCTTTGCAGCAGCCCCTTCTGCGGTCTGGTTATGGTGTACAGAGAGAGAGAGAGAGCGAGAAAGAGAGCGAGAGACTTTGGGTTATAAAAAATGGAGAGGAGAAAAAAGAAACAGGGGAGGTTGGAGCAAAAGCAACAAGAGAGAAAAAGGGGAAGTAGTACAGTTTTAACATCCAGAGACTTCTCTCTGGACTGATATTTGTTGCTTTAGAGCAGTACAGTGCTTTAGGGAATTTGATTTACGATCAGAAAGTTCAGATCCCTACATTTATTTATTTATTTTTTCACCTTCAGTAATCCTGGAAGAGTTGATACAAGTAGATTACATGTTTCCATTACTCAGCCCATCTCCGTTAGAAGCTGCACTCCAAAGCCTCCAAAGCCATATGTCACATCCTCAATGTGGAGTCACCAAGCGCTTTATTGCAAACGCCTGTACACCTGCTTACTCATGCAATTATTCAATCAGCCATTCATCAGGCAGCAGTGCAATGCATAAACGTGAGCAGCAGTTCTGTGGACAGAAACACCTTGGTGATGAAAGAGGCCAGACTGGTTGGAACTGACAGAAAGGCTACGGTGACACAGTAACATTTTTTACAACTTTGGTGAGCAGAATGAATGGTCTTGAGGCTTAATGAGCTACAACAGCAGGAGACCACGTCAGATTCCACTTCTGTCAGCCCAGAACAGAAACCTGAGGCTGCAGTGGACACAGACTCACCGACACTGGACAGCTGGACGTAGCCTGGTCTGGTGGATCTGGATTTCTGCTGAGGCAGCAGATGGTTGGGTCAGAATTTCACGTAAGCAGCATGAAACTGTGGATCCAACCTGACTTGTGATAACAGTCCAGGCTGGTGGTGGTGGTATGAATGTTTTCTTGACATACTTTGGCTCCTTAATACCAATCATTGTTGTAATACCACAGTCTATCTGAGGTGGTTACTTCCAGCTCCACCTCTGGCTCATGGGCCAACCAAGCAGGTCCGAGACAAGTCTGTCCACTGAGCACACAGACCATGAGATCAACCCTCTCATCCAACTTCTGGTCATTGTGTCAAATATGGAAGTAAAAGAGTGTCAGTGACTGAAATAAATGAAGTAAAAATGTACACTCTTCATGTATGTAAAAAGTAATCACACACAACACTCATCAACCCACTAGAGCAGTGACAGTGCACACCATGAAAGAAAATGTGTTTAGTCCAATTCATTTTCCCCTTGCATTTTTTTGAACAGTCAATGTTTTTCTATGAAGAATTTCTTTTCCAGTGAGTTTTTTTTCTTTTTTTCTGAACCAAGGCCACTACTGGCCTGTTATCTCAGTGATGGCTAAGAGAAAATGAGTCAGGAAAGTTACTAAATGCTGCAATCCTTAAACGGTGCCCTTGAGCAAGACACTAAAAAATCCCAACCCGTCCGAACGACCTGCTCGATCGTCACCATTAGAAGCTGCGGTTTTACTGGGCAGCAGTGAGCCTAAAACATGCCCAAGAATGTGAAAATACAACAAGGTGGTAAAGAACCTCCAGATCATAGTGAATATTTGAATTTCTCTGGAAAAAGGAAAAGAAATTACACATATCAACTAAGTGATTCACGGACTGAAGCCTCCATGGCAGCAGCGGTGGGCTGTCTCACTGAATCAGTAGCACAGTGTTGCAGACTGAAACTCAAAGCATTTCTTTAAAACTTTTTCACACTAATAACCCCTCATAATCTTCTGTAGGAAGGCACGCTCACAAACCCATGTGCAAAAGATTGCTCCCAGACACACCAGTGCAGATGTACAGAGTTTATAGGCCTGTGCATGCACACAAGCATGCGCACAACTACAACGGCCATAAAACACACACAGCATTGTGCGGCGCGTGTTGTGTACAGTGTTGTGTCAAGCCTGCAGCAGTTCTTCCACTGAATGTTATCTGCTCTTATCTGTACGTGTGACTGGCCTGGTAACACTGGGTCTGCTCCATATGCCTTATCACTGGGACAGGCAGCAACCCCCCCGGACTCTCACAAACACACACACACACACATACACACGTGCACATGACATACAGTACATGCACACATACACAGGCAAAGTCAGCAGTAGAAAGCCTGCAAACTATCAGGGAAATGATCCCCCTTGAGTTGATATAATCAGCAAGGTAAAGTTCTGCAGAAGGTGTCTCGACCAAAAAGGTTGGCTGCACTTCACCTCTGTTTGCCACAGCTGCAGGAGTGAAACAGTTCCATATCTCACTTATTGTTGGCAGCAGTCATGTGTGAGTGCATTTTGCAAAGACACGAGGAGGGCCCCTGCAAAACTGTCAGCCATGGAAGTGGGAAGTGAAAGGGTGGGTAAGCTGTGCCCTCCAGGTTGTGGTCATCATTAAATAATATTTATACATAATATTTTAAGGCTATAGACTACATAGCTAATGTCCATTGTCCATAACATCCATTAGTTGGTCTCCACATGTGTCCAGTTCTGCATCAAAATAAACATATTGATGATCAATAATGGGGTATTTGCCAGATTGTATGCATGCCAATGACTGCTATACTTGTTCACCCGAATGACCAATTAAATGAAGAGGAAACTAGGTAAACTTATATGAATATCCAGATTGTGGGAGACATAGTCCAGTTTTGATCAGCCTGCCACCACCACACACAATGTAGATGCATTTACAGACACACATGCACGTATTACTGTGTACTTTGATGCCCCTGGTGTGCTGGAGGTGGAATGGGTGTGGTGGTGGGGGGCAGCGCCTGGGGCCATATGGCAGAGACACAGACATTTACATAATGTCGTATTTTATTTAATTAGCTATTCTAAATGCAATCAAAAGCTGATGAGTGGCTCTGAGCTGCCTTGCTGATTGGCAACATGATAGCGCTCTGACCCCAAACACCGCCGTGCCGCATCCCAATGATGCAATATTGAAACCATCCCTGTGCTGCAGCAGAAACCCAATTCACAACTTGAGTGTATGCACGCGAGTGTGTGTGTGAGAGAGAGAAAGAAAGAGAGGCAGAGAGGGCGAGTGGGTGTGTGTTCTTTGTTTTGTTATTGTGCGTGCGTGAGAGAGCGAGTTAACTTCATCATTTAGTAACTGAGAAGGTGCGAGAGATAAAGTAACTGTGGTAAAGTGACAAAGAAAGAAAGAGAAGGAGAAAGAAAAGAAAAGAAGGAGGGAAGGACAGCTGTGACAGAAAGAGTGGGTCAGCCAGTGTGTGTCACATGGTTTGGGTTATATTTGGGGCACTCGGATGGCGTGATGGTCCAGGTGGGTGTGTGTTTCTGAAAAACAGGAACGAGACCGATAGACCAGTCCTTTAGGACCAACCTGCTCAGCCAAGTGTCAAACACACACGCACACACAATGAAACCGCCATCCCTGCAGAGAGAAGCGTTGGTGGGTAAAGGGACCAGGTCCCCTTGAACAGGAAGGAAGGAAGCAAGACCTAATGCCACTGTGAATACACACACACACACACACACACACACATAAGAATGACTGCACAAGCTTGAATGCACATGTATAAACTTATCATAGCACACACAATACAAGCAGGTGTTCATGCACACATCCACACAGACTCAGTCACACACACACACACACACACACACACACACACATAGCAGTGCTCTCAGTACCAAGTCAAATAAACAGTTTGAGCAGGGCGGTCAGGTACTGCATGGTTTAACAGGGCCAAAGTGTTTTAAAGAGGCTGCTGAAAGGTGCTCAGTGTGGAATTGCCTTTTTTTCTTCTGGAATAAATCTGCCTTTGTAGTTCTCAGGTATGAAACATTACACACTGCTGCACTGTCCTCTGATAGAACTGATAGTACATTTGGATATTTAAAATTATTACTTTTAAATATCCAGTTAAATGAACTAAGCTTCTATTTTTGTTTCACTTTCCACCTGAATCGAATCCACAGCTGACCTACGTACTGTTTTTTTTCACATTCAAAGATGTAGGCAAATGAATTCTGTCTCGCTTATCTTCATACAATAGTTGTTCAGCTGTGACAGCAGTGAGCGCCTTAACACACACACACATGCGTAACACAAACGTCTGTCTGTTTTCCTTACTTCTTTGAATTGCATTATCAGGGAAACCAAGTCAAACTCTATCTGTTGTTCATTGTGTCATGGTGATCAAAACATACATGGCCCGATTGACTTCAGGGTTAACCCCACCCTCCAGGTCCTGTGGAGAGGAAGTTCTGGTGGCAGCTGTCATATTTACTGTATACAAACAGAAAGGAGACAACACACAGATGGAAAGATTGACAGAAGGACAATTTTGCATGCCAGTGAATTTGAACGCTCAGTGGTTAACTGTATGGGTGAATATATAGTATTTACAATGAACTGTTTTATGTTGACGTAAAGGAAGATTTTGTCACCACCCCCCCCACACACACACACACACACACACACACAGACAATATCTGTTTCCCTGCTCAGAGTCTGGAAAGTATGGAAAAACGCGTTTAAATCATCACGGGACACTAAGACTCTCCGGAGACTGTCCAGAAGCCAGACGGATGAAATAGTTTTAGGTATTTCAGCACCTTCCTAAGACAGGGGGAGAATGGTCTAGTCTTCGCTGCAAGTTTTTAACACAGTTACGCAATAACCTCCCAGCCATACTGGAATGATTTGTCTCGTCAGACATCTAATGAAAGAAGTTGACTCCTGCAGACTGCAGACACATGGCGAGTTTATTAAATATATGGTATTTTCAGTCACTCGACCTTGTATCTATATTGAGCCTGTTCCAAAGTTTTTGCTTTTAATTTTTCCATGTGCAAGGTGCTATAATATAGAGCAAACATAGCATTATAATAGCTAAAAGATGTGTTCAAATTTTCCTGATTGAAACCAACTCATAGAGTATGTGGCTCAGTAAATAATACTGTGACGGGTGCATTTCAGCTTTTTTTTATTTTGGGGGCAGCTATAGCTTGGTGATTTCCCCCAAAACTTTCACCAAACTGACACTGAAATACTGTCCATGCAAACTTGCGTGGTTTGCAGCCCTTCACTGCTGTAAGCCACATCAACAAAATGAGCGTGAATGCACACAACAAATTTCATAGCAGTTCTCAAATTGGATTATGAGATGAAAAGCTTGCATTTTTGTGAAGAATGCACCTCCACAAAAGTAGCCGACTATCCGAAAATGTTGCTCAGCAAGTTATATGGCAATCTACAATCAGATTTTGGTCTTTCGCTTATATAGGTGGAAAATTTTACCTGATGCAAGTTGGGAGAAAAAGGTCAGAGGGTCATCAAAGACCTACAGGTCATCCTCTGGGGATCTTAAGGATACACTGGCAATTTCATGGAAGTTCAGCTGTCAATTTTCAAAATATCTTGTTATGGACACAGGTGCTGGCAAGGGGAAACTGTGATCTAACGGAGACGTTAGGTAAAAGGTCAGGGTGTCATGAAAAGCATTAAAAGTCGACCTCAGGGAATCATGAATGTCCACAATAACAAACACTGGTCAGATAGCTTGCTTTGTAGAAAGTGTCAATTACACTCCTCAGACCGTAAATCCAGTGAGGTAAAATTCATTTAGATTTCCTGGGGAAAACATAATGTTATAGATAGATTTGTACTGTACAGTACAATACTCGTAAACTGGGGTGGCTCCCGTGCACAAACACACAGACACGTAGTCTTAAGATTCTGGCAGCCCCTCCTATTGTTTGCAGAACCATCAGTGCTGTGGTCATTATGTTTGGGAAAGGAGGTGTATGTGGGGGGTGTCTGTCTGGTTAGGAATTGATTCAGTCTGTGACTGTGACAGGGGTGAAAGGTCGTAGCCTTGACGGTGACCCCCCCCAACTGAGACAGTGAATGTGTGAATCAGTGCGTGTTCTGCTTTTATAATCATTCCCACACTTCATCTGAAGATAAATCATTTCTGTTTGGACATAAATGATGCATAAATACTGCTTTGACATCTGTATTCAGACATTTTTTTGTGTCGGTTTTGTGTTTTTATTGGTCCCACAATGAGGGGAGTCTAATTAGGACCAGGAGGAAGCACAGGAGGAGGCGCAGGGTCAGTCCGAAAGGAGAGAGGGTGGATCGATCAGGAAGGATACTCCCCAATGCTGCCGCCACCATGCCGATCACCTGCTGCAGATATCCCATGCATGAACAGATATACTCTTTGTCCTGTAGTCCTGCACCCCAAAATGCACACAAACATCAAATCACACACACACACACGCTTTAAATATAGTTCATCACATGGACAAATCTTGCTCCTAATATGCATAGAAATGACACAAACGCACACAGGTACACACACAATCTCAGTGATTGTCCACGCTGTTTGCGGCACTATTTCTTGCCGCTACCTGGGTTTCCTCCGCATTGACACATGATAGACAAGCGCATTAACAAGTAAATGAATACAAAAGAGATGTAGGCACACAGTGAAGGACAAACACTGGTGGAAAATGACCTCAGTGCACACACAAACACACACACACACCCACAAACACAAACACACTCCAATCTAAATTATGGGTGCAAATTGGGTGAAGGGGGAGACGCAGGAGGGGGTTGGAGGCAACTGAAATGGAAGAGCCGGACTGATCAATACTGCTGGAGATTTTCCTCCCTCTACTCCCCTCTCAATTGTCATGCTCCCTCCAAGCAATTAAAGACTCTCTGTCCTCCTATTCACTCTGCCGCCATTCTCTCTCTCTTCCTCTTTTTTTGTTCACCCCCACTCTTTTTTTCACAGCACAGTGCCAGGTTTCTCAAACTGTCTCACTTGTCTTTCACCTTCCTCCTCAGTTTCTCTCTGCATGTGTCTCTCTTGCCCTTCCTCATCCCTTGAACAGTGCACAGAAACATTTTCACATGCATTGTATTTTGCGGCAAGCAAGCAAGCTGCAAATTAAGTTTGAAAGTAGATGAACTTTGTTTCTTTACACAAGTAATTTCCCTTCAAGTTCATTTCTCCGATGATCAAAACTGTAGATATTTGCCTGTGTTGGAACACTGCACATATCTTGCACCTAAGTAGGTTAAAACAAGCCTTAAAAAGCAGCTTGCAGATCCTGACACAGTCCCGTGTGCCACTGTATTTACCCAACACCTGCACTTAACAGTGCCTATAGGTAAAAGAAAACCAGACCATGTGACTGGCTCATGAAAAATGATTCTATGAAGAGAAAGCAGGATACACAGGTCACAAACAGAAAACTCTATGGCACTGTAATACTTCACAATGTGAAAAGTATTTATTTTCCTTTTATTTTCCATTTAGCCAGTTTGTTTGTTAGCTTGAATGAGGATGTTAATAATGCTTGATAACAGGCTTCAGGTGCACTATGCTTGAAATGAACTACAATGTGTTGCCACACTTGAAGAATGGGGTCATAATTCTGCCATATCCTCCCACTGACTCCATCATATGAATGCACTAATGGGGTAGAGGTGCAAATTTTAAAACCATCTACTCTCAAAAGGCATTCTTAGTGTCAGACTAAAGCTGCACTCTCAACTAGTTATGGAAGTTGAGAAGTTGTGTGAAAAATGAAAAAGAGTAGTTCAGAGACATCTGACCAATCGCTATGTAAAAATGCATAACATTGGGTTAAAGGAGCAGGTCAGATGCCGACTTTGTCCAGTGCATTGTGAGGCCCTTGTTCTTGTTTGGAAGAACTAAAAGAAAATTAAAATGGAAAATTAAGATGTTGCTTGCAAAAATTGGAAGATAGATACCTGCCAACAAAGCCAGTGACAGAGTGGAAATTAATGAGAATTGAATGGGTCTGAACTGAATGTATATCTCAAAAGATTTAGAAATGTGGTTGATGTGTAACAGTGAAGAACTTTTTTGTTACCACGATCATTGCAAAAGGAGCCAGCAGATTTGCTCCATCTACACCAACTGCAGTTTTCACCCTCGGCGTGAACATCACCACTTTGCTGTGAGCACCGCACACCAAGCTGGAGCTGGGCTTTGATCAGCTGCTCTGCCAGTTCCCCACGAACCCATCTGAGCCCAGCTAATCTGCTGCACGAATGGAGGAAATGGAAAATGTGTGGAAAAGCTTATTGTGGATGTGAATGTGTTTCACAGGATGAGAGAAGACAGATCTTTCTTTTTTACATTTTTGTGTGCTTATATATAGATGACACCACTGTATATGATAATATCATAAGTGTTGCATGTGTGTGCCTGTTCCATTTGTGACCTTGCTGTGAAGCCGGGGATACTGCCCCTCAGGTGTGCGCGGGAGGTGCACAAAACAAATTTTCACACACACACACACACACACACACACACACCCACACACTTCACCCACCCACACACACATGCACACACAGCAGGTGGTTGCAAACAGAAGCATACAGATGCCAGGTCAGGCTGTACACAGCAGGTCAGCGTCAGCTTTATGTAACTCAGCGTGGTACCAACAAAGATTAGCACCAGTGTGTTGAGGTAACATTTTGTTAAATAGCTGGTACGGGTGGATTGTAATTACTCATTGACCCTTAACACCCACATCAAAGCCAAAGGATGTACTCGTTTTGAGAGGGGGGAATAAATGTGGATGGACCTCTTTGGCTGTAGTAGAAAAATGTTACATGTTATATGTGAAATGTTATAATTATTTCACTCAGAAATTTGCAACATCATAGATCAAACATCATCATTGTACTGACTTTAGTATTATTAGCAGTAACAGTGTTGCAGTTGTAGTTGCACTTGTAGAAGTAGCAGCAGTGAAAATAGCAGTGTCTGTTGATGCCAGTAACAGCAATCATACTATATTGTTGTTGTTGTTTTTGTTGTTGTTATAGGTGGACTAAAGTATCCTCCCATTCTTTATCCCAGCAGAAAAGTCTCTCGGCATTGCACGGCCTCCCCTAGGTGCTCGGGGTGGGGATGCGATGTCACTAAGAGAGAGAGAGAGAGAGAGAGAGAGAGAGAGAATTGCATTGTGGTACTCTGAGTGTGACGCTTCGCCTTCACAGACAAATCGATTAGAGACAGTTCAGCACCACGGATGCTCGAGGCGTTTCACATAAAGAAAGAAAGGGAGAGGGGGAGAAGGAGGGGAGGGCGGAGGACTGCAGAAGCTGGCCCACCCCCCCAGCCCATTTTAAGGGATGAGAACCCCAGCAAAACCATACAGACTTGTAGACTGAATGCTCGCACGCTTGGACGGCGATGTATTGTCTATTGTTTGGCATCCAAATTAATGTTACTTATGATGAGACATGACACGGTGACATCAGTCTTTTTCCTAATGTGATGTACTGCTCATTCAGTAAGAAACATCCCTTAGTGTTGCTTGGGTTTCCCTGGCAAGAGGTTTAGGAATTTTCAACAGGCAGTTATGAAATAACGTAATGACATTTCTTAAACCATGTGCTAAATTAATATGAGGTTTCAGCACTGAGCCAGATCCCTGCTCATGTCACTTTGATATTGAAGGCATCGTAGGACTTTTAGGAGATCGAAAGTTCAGTCCTGGAAACATCAGTGGACAAAATTATCTCTACATGAGGTCCATTTAAAAGCTGTTCTGGAGCTTTCGATTGTATCGCACCTCTTCCTCAGCAGATGGACAGCTAATGGAAAACATGGACAACTGGGGAAACTTCACCTGCTTTGTCAGTTGCTGTTCAAGGTCAAGAATGGACTTCAGCCTCAAACTATTAACCAAGCGTGAACAAGAAATTGTATCAGACAGTGCTCAGAAAAAATGGGATTTGAATTTCTACCACTGCGTGATAACTGGACAAACTCCATCTTCTGGAGAATATCACGGATGTGGTTTTTAATGCTTATTTTGCATCAACCAGCCAACCTAAGCTGCGGCTATCTATTGCATATCAGACAAACTGTGAGGGATCTGGCAGTAAAATTAAAGGAATTCACATCCCTTTGCTAGCAACACACCATATCTTGGATCTGCATTGCATTTTGGTCTGTGGAGGCTGCTGCTGCTGCTGTGAGGTGCTGTAATCAATCATGATCTGTCACTGCAACAGCCACTTCTGGAAATTCTACATTTATCATTACTTTAAGTTTCAAATGTACCCATATTACAGAGAGATACTGTATGCTGCATTTATTAGTATATGATATTGTTAGAACATACAGTTTTTAATGTCGGTGCCACAATTTTCACCCCTATGCTCAGCAAAAATGCTACATTAAGAAGATTACAAATGGATATTGAATTTTTTTAAGTAAGTTTGTCAGCTCTTTGCTCTGCTATAAGGTAATGCCAGAGTTGGCTGCTTGCAGAGCTTCTTCAATTTGTGATTTGTTGATAGTCCTTCACACACACACAAACAAAGAGATACACACCTCCCCTTTGCCCTGTCTGGGCTGAAAGGTCAGTGTGTGTCTGGGAAAGCCATACGGGGATCCCTGATCCCCTTAACTCATTAAATGTCACTTGTATTCAGACCAGACGCCGCCTACATTTCTATACACACACACACACTCTAAACATAGGTAGACAGGGCCTGCGGCAGATTTCATTTTTGTGAAATGAAAAATGGTTTTGCAGTCTTGCATGTAAATGAAAGGACAACATACTTTCAAATGAACCCGTTAACATGCTCTATAGTAAGTCTGAATTCATGCAGTCCTGATGAAGACATTAGTGCAGGATGTTGATGATGATGGCAGACACTGTGAGGTTCTGGTGAGCAGTGGGCATGGCTGTCAGCTCATTTCAAATTGGCGTAATTGGCATGACGGGTGAGAAACTTCTGTTGCCAAGGTGATCTACAGGATATACAGTAACAACTCAGGTACAGCAGGAATGATAGTGGCAGATGGGTTAGCAATTAAGATGAAAAACTGCATAAAAACAGCAGTAATATGATAAACACCTCTTCCTCTCCATCAGTTATAATTTCCTGCCTTTATATATATATGAATGTTTATAAATAGCAGGAGGTGTCATGGGTGTCACTGCTACTCCATGTACTATACTGCATTAATATTCACTCTACCTATGTAACACATGTAATAATGGAAAACGGTTACAAAGTTAAGAGCATGTAGTCATAGAGACTAAGTGTGATGCTGCAGTGTAATATATGCACGCTCCAGCCTCCCTCCTGTAAAGAGTCCTTGATTTAGCTGATTGCAGACCAGAGGCCAGAGTTATGCCAGTTGATTATGATAATGGCACGCAGTGTTAACAAGGGGCAAGGGCTGAAGTCAGAGAAGGAGACGTGGTTATCCAAAAACTGACCCAAGTTCAGCACAACAATGGAAACAAGGTCTAATATCTTCCCTCCTTCTGTTGCGTCATCCTCAACTCTTCATCTATCTGCAACTTTGAGTCAATTAAATTCTTATACATGTGCATTTCCAGACATGGCCTGTCAGAGAGCATTAAAGTCATACACAGCCCTCCAGTAGATCATTGGCATTTCTTCTTCATGCTAAAACATAAACAACTAAAATTGTGATCGTGTCATTCAAGCAACACTCACAAATGTGCACTGTTTGATGACGTTCTGCAGCTTATAGAAATGCTAGTCTGTGTAAATCTAATGATGGTGAAGTGCCTGTGAACAGGAGCAGTTCATGTTGCTGTGTAATATGCTGTTTTCAGCAATGCTATTTACGTAATCGTATGTACAACCTGTGCTAAAGCATCGCTATCTCATCTGTGGTTGTATCGATGTGAGGAAGGTGCACATTCATGTTTCTTCTGCTGGACTCCACTTGATTTTAGACTTATATTGATTATCACATCACATGTACAAAAAAAGACTTTTCTTAACTCTTTGAAATATACACATTTGCAGACTCAGAGACAGTCGGTTTAGTTCAAAACACAGTCCTTTAATACTTGCAAGGTTCTTTACAAAGAGGGTGGACAAAGGCAAAATCCACAAAGAGACAAAAACTAATCATGCACTGTAACAGAAGAATGCTGGCAGGCTGATTGCTAAAAAACTGAGAAAGACTGGCAGAGAGAAGAGGGAAACACACGGAACCCAAAACAACAAACATGAGGAATAACTGAAAAGATGAACTATAGGCTGGATGTGACAGTGATATGTGGTATGGGACCCAAATGCAGACACGCAGGGAGGGGCAATGTAAGTCATTTTAATATATATAAAAAATAACATATACAAATGTGAAAAAGCTAAGCAACACAGGAAACATTGAGGATTACAAGGAGCAAGAACCAACAAGAGCAAGAAACAGTGAGGAAAAGACAGCAGAACCGAACTGAACAGATGATCCAAAAGAGATAGAGAGAGAGGGAAAGACCAAGACTTATTTACACACCTGGACAATAGGGTTAATGAGACACAGGTGGAACACATTAGGGCAGGGCAGCCAATCACCCATAGGAAGTAAAATGACATGAGGAAATGATTTTCAAAATAAAACAGGAAAAAAACAGTGTCTAACCACAGCCTTTGGGGGTAGGTTGTGACACAAGAACCATGTTTGAAGGGGTTTGAAAAAATTGCCAAAGGCATCGAAAATCATTTCTGTAGTGTCACTATAATGTAATTAACAACATAGCAACTTTGGTGTCTGCAGGTCTTATGGCGTTAAGTGAGATCCAGAAACTTTTAGCAGATCATAATGATACTACTGATAAGACGTACAAGTCCAAGACCATTCCAGCAACTGCAATGCTTGGACCCCTAAATACTGTTTTGCAATGGTTACAGATTGCTACAATTACTGAGGTGTAGTTATGTCTGCTCCATAAACTGCACATGCTGTGTTTTAACAGCTAACATTTTAAAGAAGAGAAGTAGTGGCCCAAATGCTGATCCATATTTAAATTATTTGTCTCTACATTTTTGCCTTTTATTTTAAATCGCTGTCACACACATGAGCACTCACACAGACCATAACGCTCCACTGTCTGGGGATTATTCGAACAATTATGAATAAAACATGAGTGTCTCCCCTCCCCCTGGCTCCCACTGCTGCCTCTTATTGGCTTTGGCACACTGCCACTCATTCACCATAGCCTGCCGGGTCTGTCTGTCTGTCTTGGGGGGCTGTAGGACCCCGACACAAGACGCACCCCCAACAATCAGACCTCATTCTCTCTCATAAAAAGAAGATCAGTGCGGGCCCATGACCACAGCAATCACATTAGCAAAGCCCCTTTCTTATGGAAACGGGCCAGGTTCAGGGAGAAGGGTGAAATCCAGGGGAGTGGTCAATCACTGAAACAGAAAGTTTTTGTTCTGAGACTTTGGGTTGTGTTCATGTGGATTTGTCAAGGCCACCATTAAGAATAAAATCTTTGTCTTCTCACTGCTGTTAGGCAATATTTTGTGCCAATTTGTCTTTTCTCTGCAACTTAGGTTCAAATTTGTGATGGCATGACAATGATTGCAAGGTTACAAGAGTAATTCATCCCTCAGGTTTGATGCTCATGATTTAAGTTACTTATGAAGCTTATGACTTTGCCTGAAGCAAGTACAGAGACAGAACACTGTGTTCCATGTCCAAAGGTGATCGATGAGTGCACTTTTGCCATGATCTCTCTGTTAAAGTAGTTGCTTGAATGAGCAATGGACAAAAATCCAACAAAATCCTTTCAGTAGCAAAGTAAAGGGAGTTAGCAATGCTGCCGCCACTAAATCTGCTGTTCAAACATCTGGAGGGCAGACAGCCATTTTTTTGTGTGTGTTGTGATTTGTGTTCTACTTTTAGTTATACTCAGTCTCACCTGCTGGAAAACTCTGCAGTTGGTTTGGCGTAAGCTTGACCTTGGTCATTGTAATTCAATGGACTCACTACATCCTATCACCAGACAAAACACTGATAGAACCTAGATTATGTTCAGAGGCATATTTTTGTTATTCATTTCCAACTGTTTTATTTTCATATTCATTCATTCAAATGTAATTTTACCACCCGTGCAACTGTAAAGCTTATGACTTCTTCCTCTCAACAATTCTTCTTTGTTGTCAAAGTTGTCATATTTTGTTAAATGCACGTGAAATAAGGCAAACTGTATGACATTCTGATAGAATACCAGTTTTTGATAAAAAATTAGTGTTTAAATGTTATCATTATATTTGTCAAGAAACAGACAGCATGTGATTGGTGTGTGCATATGTGTGTTGCGTGTGTGTGTGTGTGTGTGTGTGTGTGTGTGCATGTGTGTGTGCCTGTGTGTGTGGGAGATCTGGAGCCCATGTTGCAAACAAGCAGGAGGGATGAGAGGTTGGAGGGGAAATCGATACCTCCTCTGAGCACACTGCCTGACATAACCTTGTCAGACCCGGGCAAGGATACACTAGGACGCTAAGGGAAGGAGGAGGGGAGCGCATGGTAAAATGTAAATAACAACACAATGAATGCGTTTGAGGCAGAAGGCGAGGATTTTATCTTTTCAAGAACTCATGAAGAGAGACCTCATAAAGACTACATTACCCATAAACCACAGAGGTTGCTACTGCAGAAGGATTTATGCTTTGCTGGAAAAAATAGTCCCCTTGTCTTTCCACCATCTGCCACTGCCTTCAGAGCTCTGAGCTTTAGCTGTGTTCCCTGTTGAAGGACTCAAACTTCCCCCTCCTTTACTGTGAAGCACGTCAACACATCTTTTTCTTCACCTCACAACATGTAAAATGTGATCAAGAGATATGCGTTTTGTCTCCAAATGTGTTGGTCTGAGGGGCTGATAATCGCTGCACTCTGTGACCTTCTCACTGGTAATCTACCTCCTGTCTCCTTGTTACACACAGACATCGCACCAACAGTGTACAGTGACATTGGTCAAGGCTCTATGTCGCTCACTGGCTCAGACAGTGCCACATGGGGGATTTGGGCTGAAACCTCCATCGAGGTGAACTGTGAATTAGGGTCACCACTTGTGTGTGTGTGTGTGTGTAAGTGTGCTGGTGACAGCACAAGCTTGTATACTAACATGCACTCCCTCAGAAGGTTAACTCTGAGGCTTTAGAAGCCAAATCAGGTCAGCCATGTGACCGGGGGACGGGCACCAGTCTGGTGTCTGACACAAACACGCATACAATCCCCTCCCTTTCTTTCTCTCTTTCTTCCTTCATACCTACAGCACCTTGTAAGAGGACATCATTAGGCAGCAGCATCCATCTTGTACGTTGACAGCACCATGCAAAATACATGGCGCTTGTCTTGGCTTAACGTATTGCTATGGAAGCGGAGCAGACTAGCCTAATGACCACACGACTTCATTATTTCAAATATTAATGCATTTTCCCTCCTTTGTGTCCCCAAATTACAGAGCAGACCACTGTCATGGCTGCCCCGTGTAGGAATTAAAGAAATCAGGCCATTCAGTGAATGGGCACGAAGTAGACTTTGGTGAGTTCTAAAATGTGGGTCAACAAATCCCAGCTGTAGCCAACCTGCCAAAAAAAAATAAAAAAATATCAATAAAAATAATCAATGTATCATGATGTATCAAGTCTGATTTAATTTAATACTTATTTCTCGGAATATCATGTCTAAATGTGAACACATCTCTCTCCTCTGTGTTAACTTTAATATTTAACCTTTCACAGCATATTTTCCTCTCCTGTTTTGTTCTTACTTGTGCTCCGAAGTTTTACTCACTACCATTACACTTATTCTTTCTCATCCTTCATCAGTCTTTGCCCCATCCATCTGCTCTTCATCCTCTTTTTACTTTTCCATGTTTTTTGTTTTTTTTTTAATCTTTTTGTCTCTTTCCCTGACACTTCCTTGCACCTTTTACACTCTTCCACGCCTCTCCTCTTCTTTTCACCCGCACGTCTCCTAGTTCTCTTCTTCTTGCCTCTCCTTCCACTCCCCTTCTATCATTCCTTTCTTCCTGCTCTTCTCACACCTCGTGACCTCCTGCCATTTTTCTTTTTCTCCTCATTTCCTCTCCCTCGCCAGAGAATCAATTTCTGCCCCAGGCACAGCCGACGCCCCCTTCACTGCCACACACACACACACACACACACACACACATACACACCTTTTCACACTTGAACGCAAATAAGGATATGAAACACACAAACACTTATTGTCGTATGCACTAAAATACACACATTCTCCTGCAAACATGAGCACACACACACACACCATCCCCTCGTTGTGGTCAGGCGACTGGGGCTGACCTTTTCACTGATTCCCGTTATTAGAGAAACTGACATTCAAACCTCCCCAGCCCCCAGGACACTGAAACCACTCTTGAACCACACACACGCGCACACACACTCTCACACTCTCACACACACACACACACACACTCATACACAAACACACACACATTTGCAGAGCATTCACTGTGCTTTTTGGGGTTTTTTGGTCCCAACATCCACCATTCTATCCCTCAACATTCATCCAGGAGAGTTTCAAAAATCCTTTTGGTGCGGCCAGTTTGAGAGGGCTTTATTTAAGCCCACATCAGCGGGGGGCGGGGGGGAGTGCAAGTTTTGGACAGGAATTCAGGTAAACTGATCCTGCTCTGCTGCTTTTTCAGCTACGGCACAGGTCTCTGACCATTATGCAAAAGTTATTTGGTACCACATTCTGAGACGGCACATCTTGCTGAAGCATTTATAAGCTGTAATTAATGGGTTTATTAATGTTTAATACATTGTTTACTAATGCCTTTGTTGATCAAATCTAAGACATTAATACGTTTTAGGTTGCCCAGTTGTCAAACATTTTTGGAAGGGCTTTTCAATTCATTAGTGGGTCCTATGCAATGCGCTATTTGACTGCTTCCCTGTGCTGCAAGACATTTGGACCAAAATCCACGTATAAACTGCCTTTTACCATTTGAAGTTGCAGATTTATGATAGTAAAATTATTTATTAACTTATAAATACAGTTTGGCTAGCTGCAGATATGCGTGCTAATCAGGTTTGCAGTTATGAAGGCAAGTATGGCATTCAAATTTCTCAATTTCTAATGAGCCCTTAAGCAAAATGTATCACCTGCAGGTCTAAATTTTAATACGTCATTGGTCCCATGAGTCATCACATCTGAAGTTATGGATGTTAATAAGCAATGTTTAAATGGATTTTGGTCCAGATGTCCTACAGACGCCCTGCAGGTCACACAGTCCATCAGTCTACCTGCTGAATGGAAGCGCTTCCTAAAAAGTGTCGAGCTGGAGGAGGCTTTTCTACAAACTGGCAACCATTATTGTTAATGGCTTATAATCATCCATATCATCAGTGATCTATTAACATTAATTTAAAAAAACATGAATTACATATGCTTATGAATGCAGATATTTCTTTGTTTTGAAGTTCACAAACATCTTCAAAGGTGGAGCACCGTTTTTGTTTTGGAGGGCCGGGAGTGGGGTTGGGGCACTCTTATCAAACCAACACATTTTCCCACTTTTTCTTTCCATTGTGAATTTTGCTTTAAACCTATCAGCGTGAAAATAAACACCATCAAGATTTATGATCTTCTGTTGTTTCAGATCAGCTTTTTAAGTGGGGAACTCGCAGCTCAACCCCTTTCAACTCTAAATTACTGTTACTGAAATATCAACACATGTTAACAGTTGGAAAATGTGCCGGTTGCTTGACTTTCAGGCTGATTACAGCCGTGTTTGGGTTTCGAGATGAAATCCTTACCACAAAGCAGATTTTCCAGTGTTCCAGTGTATGTTTTTCATAGCAGGATACTGGTGATTTCTCATCCACTATGTGCAAACGGCAACACAAGACGAAGCAAGAACTTTACATACAAATTACTTTAAGTAATTCCAATATAAAGTACTTCACATTGAAAAGCGTTGTATCCTCATATTATAGTATTCGTGTGGAGTTGTCTAACTTCTTAAAGGTGAACACAACTGATTTTACACATAAGGGTCAATTTTCCTGTCATGAATAGTAATGTTGAGCTTGTAAGAACAGCTACATAATCATCTATGGCTAAAAATGTCTTCTGTAGCTCTGGAAGAACTTTGTCAAGTCTGAGGAAAAAAAACAAATGATCATCATGTCATCAGATTAATATCAGTTTAAGATTGAAGGCACAGGATGCAATATCTGCTGCTTACATCTTGACACTTTTTTAAATCTGTCTCTTGTGGTTCATAACTCACAAGTGAGTCAGTAACTTTACACAGTTCCAAAGTAAATGACAAGGGCATCACTTTAATGTATATAGACTGTTCTTAAATCCAGAGTCTATGCCAGAGAGACTGTCATTTTCAAATCTCCCTGTGGCCAAACTTTTTGCCACCTAAAGGTATCAAACTAATGTTAGTATCATGTGGTTGGAGCTTGTGTTTGCTTGTGGAACATATCAGGGGTTGTTACAGACTTTGGTGATGAACCACTGTCAGCCGCAGGGTTCCTACCTTTGTGATTTACAGTTATATTCATGGACTCAGATCATTTAATCATCCTTTTGCCTTTAGTGAATGAAAACTTGCAGTCAAGATTTGTTGTAACCCTCCCATTTGTCTTGCTGGGCACACAAAATCATAAATAAAAAGTAGAGAAGGAATTAAATGTGTGTATGTGTTTATTTGTGCATGACATAACCAGGAGAAGCAATTGAGCACAGCAACATACTCACTTAGGTCTTATTTAAAATGATCCAAACTGCTTACTGTTATTACAGTGAAGTGGTGCCTGGTTTAGTGGAGCTGGCCTCCGCTCTTTTGAAGCACAGACACAGATGAATATAAACACAATCAACAGGTTGTCATCAATCTATCATGACTTTGTTATTATTTTAATAGGTTGAATGGACAGATGAATGCAAAAGAAAAGGCGAAAGCAGAGAAAATGTTCACTTCCTTTTCTTGTGTGTGTGTGTGTGTGTGTGTTTGTTTGCTTTGTGTGAACATTCTGTCTATATTTTGATAATCCTAACGTTGGGCTCTGCAGCATAATGGCTTCAGATTAAAACTGTCAGCCATCTAAAAGCTGGTGGCAACTACAATAACCTTTATGCGGACAAACAAGTCTTGCAGTGACAGTAATACACAGCTGTACTTGACTGACCCTGTGTTTATAAGGTGAAGCTACTTTGAAGCTGCCTTGTGTGTGTGCGACTTTACAGTAAACTCAGTGTCCCTGTAGTGTCACTCAACACTCTGCTCACCTGTAGGTGTGGTTGATAACAGGTGTGTGTGTGTGTGTGTGTGTGTGTGTGTGTGTGTGTGTGTGTGTACAAAGGTGCGGATGGGCCAGTAGAACAGGTCAATCATATGACCACTGCTTAGGGGCATGGGGTGTGTGTGTGTGTCTGTGTGTATGTGTGAGCGTCTTTGTGACAGTTTCTGGGAACACAAAGAGACGAGTGGCACGCAGCCAGGTGTACGTGTGGGAGTTTGTGTGAGCTAAACCAGCCGGAGGGGATGGAACAGGTAGCATACCTTCCATTTACACCTCTTTTCGCTCTATCTCTCTATCTGTCTATCTATTGCTCCCCTTTGCACTGCACTACAAAAACCTCAATGTTAACACTTGTGGCATAAAAGATAATAATCTGCTTGTTAGTTGGATTACACATTTATACATAGTGTTAACAGTTGAGAAAACATGAGGCGAGAAGGGGACACCTTTTTAACATTGAGACACACACATACACTAAAAGTAAAAGACAAGAGATACATGGGCAGGGATAAAAAACAGTAGAAACACAACAAGAGGTCCCACGGTCGACCCGTAGGATTTGCTAGGGCAGAATCCTCAATGGCTTCCCACATGCAAAGAAGGTGTTTTCTGTTTGTTGGCATGTACAACCAAGCCAGAGGTACCACTAGCAGAAATCAACCCAGACATTTCTGTTGGGTTTGATGGGAACTTAAAGTGTTTGTGTCAATATGCCAATGTATTGTCTCTTGAAGAAAAAACAAACACAGCAGTGCAATAAACCATTTTGTCCTGGAACAAAAATCTGTGTTAAACTGTGCTGGGGCAAGCAAAACCTTCTCCCATCTACCCCAGAGGGTGAACTTTATTTTACCATCTCATTTACATTTTTTCTCCCCTCGAACATTAAAACCACAGTTTGCTCCCGGCCTCAATGGTTTAACATGTCTTTTGTAAGGTAAGGTATGTTGTCAGATTGTATTCATATTTATTTTTTCTTGTGTTGATTGTTCTGCTTTGCATTGTACAGTAATTTGTTGTATTTGTATTTTGTATTGCTGGTATTGTTCACTTCCTTCACTGTTCACTGCCTTGGTCCTTTTAACTTTTACTCTCTCTTCAGCTGCTTCATATTGTTGGTTTTACTGTTGTATTATTGGCAAATTTAACATCTGGCAAAGGGAACAGTTGTAAATTAGGCTTTAGGCCAACAGGAACACATTTGATGTTGATCAATGCACAGTCTCCCTCGTAAAAAAAATTTAAATGACATAGAAAAAAAATTCAATTAATGATTCATTGATAAACATGTTGCAAGCAAATGATCGATAAAACAATGTTCTAAATGCTTCTGGGATCTGTAATTCTAAAACTTTATTTGGGGACCAGCCAGTGGACGCCAGTTGTTTGACCGGCAGCAGTACACAATGCAGGAAATACTGTACGTCCAGTTGTCCATCAGCAACGTGTTATGCTTGTTGTCATTGTTAAGGTTCGCATGTCAGGACGCATGTCCAACTCAGAGTGTCAAAATGATTTCATTACCTTTTTTACAGTGTACATAGCTCTCTCTCGTGCTCTCCCACCCTCTATCTCTGTTTCTTTTTGTTTCTCCTCCATGACCCAGAAAGAGAAAAAAAGCCACCTCATCAGGTCCGCCCTCCACCTGTAAGTCAAAAATAGATCTTGTTGAAAAGATAAATGATCATGCTGGATTTAAAACAAAAAAAAAGGAAAATAAGAATACACTTAACAGCACTCTAGTCACCTAACTTCAGACAGACAGCCATTGTGGTCGGTGGATTCAGAGTTTAATAAGCCAGTTCAACTTAATTTCTGAGCAGCATTAGCTGGAGGATAGAAAACAGCAATGACAATGGCAACTGGACTACCTAACCTACATGTTCAATTGGAGCTAAAATCTAACAGGATCTGGTTGGGTTCAGGTGGTTGATCAATGTCTGAGCCCTGATTTTACTTAACTTATCTCATCACACCTGACCATGATAGTAAAGGGTGGTGCCTGAACCTTCGAGCTTAGTGACCTTTTAAAATTAAGCATTGTCTGGTTGTGACCCACCTTCAAAGGTTATGTGCAGCTGGGTCACAGGTACCCAAGTGTGCACATGAACTGTATGCAGCTCAACAAAACTTTTCCACGTCAGATTTATTTTTCAGAGACTTGAAAGGGAACAGCAAAATATATATTTACAGGAAAATCACAAACAAAAAAGAGAGCAGAAAAGAACAAGATGCAGAGTCGCCTCACAGGCTCTTCAAGACTGCACTTAATAATAGCGCTGATTTTAAACTGTACTTCTAATCTCAGCATGCTAATATGATCACGTGACAATGCTGCCAGCTACACTGACATGCACTGAGCAGTACCTGGCTGTAGCCTTCAGAGCAGAGCATTTAATCCCAGTTGCAGCGGCTTGTTTGGTTTAACGGTCAATTTGTACAAAAAACAAGAGAATTCATTTTGTAGAACAATTTCCTTTGTCATGGTTTTGTTATTATACATGATGTGTATTTTTTAATATTGCTGCTTCATTATTGTGTGTTGAATTTCATTGCAGTAGATGTTTATGGTTTACCATGTTCAACAGTTAAGTTGGACATGTTCTCTTGCTCACATTTGCTAATTAGCGTTTTGGCCATCATGGGACACTAAATGTTGGGAAGCCAGACTAATGAAATTGTTGCAGGTGAGTGCAGCTCCTGCAGACAGGTTGAGGCTGGTTTCACAGTAGGTTTGCCAGCTGACTCCCCCCTGCAGCTGTTGTGAAAGGAAAAAAAAAAACATTCCCAAAATGAGTCTGTTGTTGTGTGTGACTAACTGTGTGAGGTGTTCACATGTTGTTGGTGTCCACTTTGACTCTGACCTAGACACAACACACCAAATACACCCCCACCTCAACATAGACACGCACACACACACACACACACACACACACACACACATATGTTTGGTCTTGGCCCTGTAGCGAACAACAAAGGTGTTCAGTCATGTGAAACCCAACCCTCAAACCCACAGGTTGACCTTTGCCCTTTCACACACACACATGTTTGAGCACACTGAGGGAAAAGGAGTGAAGAATAGAGGATGTAAGTGTGTGTGTGTATGTGTGTCTGCATGTGCATGTGTGTGTGTGTGTGTGTAGTAATAGGCTTGCAGACATGCAGGAGGGTTATTGAAACATGTGCACATTGGTTCCAGACATAACTATCTTACACAGAATGTACCTGCACCCACTTGTGTGTGTGTGTGTCCCTCCCTGCACACACACACACACACACACACACATTAGCACATTTCAGTTTATGTAGTGTCTTATCTCTCTGTCTCTCTTTCTTCCTCTCCCTCATCCTCTCTCTCTCTTTCTCTGTCCCTCTCACCCTCTCTCTTTCTTTCTCTCTCTGTCCCTCTCTCTCTCTCTCTTTCTCTCTCACTCTCTCACATGCACACACTTTTCCGGCAAAGGTGACCCAACCCCCTCATCTGTGTAGCTGCAATTAACCTCCACAGCCCCTGTGTGCATGTGTGCTGGAGACTGTGTCCTGAACTTGGTTACACAAGACAGACATGAGTATCCAGGGCATGTCATCACACACACACACACAGACACACTCACACACACACACACCCTCACACATGCGCACTGATAATCCATGTCTTTCCTGGACATCCTTTTATCCAGCTCAGGCCCCAGGGATTTTCCATTGGCCCGGCCAGGCGAGGCCTCTTTCTGGGGTCAGAGATCAGAGAGAGGCCCTTCATGACCCTGGAGGATCCCAGCACGATGTAGCCCTTATAGCCGCCTGCCACCGCTGCGCCATGGGGTCAGGGGGTTAGAATGCACTCAGGGAAGATGATATAATGTCGAACATCATCTTGTAGTCGATGAGTGACATTTTTTTTCAATCATTCAGCCACAGTGTAAAAAGGTAGTTTATAAGGCTGTATTTGGCATTTAGTGGCTCTTTGTTTGACCATGCTTGAACAATGAAACAAGACGAAATGACCATTAGATTACACTGCCCTTGAAGTGGCACTCATTAGACATCATAAAGTGTTTATAAGCTCTTTGCAGTTGCCTGATAATTGTAATAATTGAAGAAGGCGGTGTTTATGGGTTATTTATAGAGTGATAATTTTGTGTCACTTGTCCTATTATTACACTGTGTAGTTCTTTTTAATCTCTTCGAATGGCCTTTATATATGCAGTGTATATACATATGTACTGTATAATGGCTTCAAAAGTAATTTTCTCTTTCATGCAAGCTTGACCAGTGAAAATCACATTTTAAGGGCAAAGACTGAGAAAGATGCTTGTCTATTAACAGACACATGCACACACACACACACACACACACACACACACACACAAACACACACACACACAAAACACGCACATTTGATACATGTCAGTCTATTCCCTTCCTGATCCTCCCCCCAACCCCCCACCCCATTCATTCATCCCTTCTTTCATTCACATTCACTTTGACAATGAATTTGAACTTCAGACTGAGTGTGGAGTAGGGTGAAAGAACAAAAAGAGAAGGGAGGGAGGAAGGGAGGGTACTTTCTTTCTTCCTCTAAGCTTGCTCTCTTCCTGACCTTATGACCTCACAGGGCCAGACAGCCCCCCCCCCCCCCAACTCTTCACATTCTCAATTACAAAACCACACATATTCTGTGTTTAAGAATGTGAATAGAGCAAAGATGTGTGGGGGATGAGAGGAAAATACACAAGCCTAAATCACTGTTCCTATTTGATTTGTCTTTTCTGCACCTTACATTCCAGAACTGAGGATCTGTCCAATAGACTTTGAGTCCATACCCGTCAGCTCAGCTGCATTTGCATGTGTGTGAGCATGTGTGTGCCTGTCTGGGCAAGGGGTTGCGCAACATCCACACTTAATACTGATTCAAACAGCACTGGTAACTGATATTATAATCAGCATAAGTATTGATTGAGCAAGTGCAGAATGGGTTTGATACAATTTTTGAAAAATTTGAGTAACAGATTCAACTTTTCCAAATCCTTTTTTAAAATTCTTGCCCCATGGCACAAAGACAGTCAAAGCACTGGCAGGAGGACAACTTTAAACAAAACAATTTTAAGGTACAACAAGAGATTAAATAACTTCCTAATATTGACGTGTTTTGTAGTGTGTTCCTTTTAAATAGTCTAAACAGGTCAACATGGCCACACCATGACACAACATCTGCAAGGTCAGATAATCTAAAAAAAAAATACGGAACAGTAGAAACACAGTCTGACCTTTTAACAATGGACGTTGCATTCATGACTTCTGTCTATGACACACACCCAGCTCTGAGTGAAGTTAAAGGATTAAAACATTTTTGCATTATGTGAACAGTTTTCAAGCTTATGAAGAAGAAAAAATCCTTGGGTAAAGTCAATACTCACTTGTCCAAAACAAAGCCAGCAGTTTTAACTTGGTGAAATCCCCAACATCAGTGTTTTAACAGGACTGATAACGCCACCATTGTTTTGTGACAGAGGTATATGAGGTAAGCTTAAGTTGTTCTTCATACCTGCGGTCTGGAGTTGTTTGTCATTCCACTTGTGACAAATGTCTTTGGAATTTGGCACATTGTCATATCTTTGCACAATGTACATTTACTGCAGTATTATGTAGTTGTTCCAACCATGGGTCAAAATATATCAACTTTTATAGGCATTAAAATATCTGGTCTGCATTGTTCCTTCTTTAAAAGTCACATAAGGTATTGACTGCTGCGATTAATTATTGTTTTATTCTAATTTTCATAGTTTTAGACATTTTTCTGGCCAGTAAAGATCATTTTTACTCACCAAGTTAATTGCTAAGATCTGGGAATGCATAGCGAAGTCAAATCGGATCAGACAGATTTTAAACAAACCTCCGCAAAAAAAAAAAAAAAAAAAGAACCTGGCCTTACTTTTGCCAACATCATCTGGCAAGGTGTACTGTTGGCCAATCAAGTACATGCCAGAACACATTCCTGCAACTTTGCAACTTGAAGACTTTATTTTTAATGTGTACCTGGTGTGGTGTCCAATGCAACCACAGATAAAACCGCTGACACTGTAAAAACCTGGTTAAATTCGTTTTCTGTAAATTCTGCAAAAATTCTTACTAATAATATTCATATTTTTGTTTTTGAAAAGCCTTCAAACTAACTGGTACCTGAAGCAGCATGGTCCTACCAATGCGGCCACTTTTTTTTTGGTCTGAACACTCAGTTAGCAATGCTAATTTCGAAGAGAAAACGAAGGCAAATAGTAATAGTGCTACAGAAACTGTCTATTGTAATCACAATTTTTTGGTTGAACTTTGACCCATCACAATTCCATAGCTTTGCACACACAGTTTGGTTTTACCTTAACCTACAGTGTCTCTGATAATCTGGCTGACTGGTTGGCTCATTTACGGCCTGTCTGACTCTGCTTATTCGTCCAGTCTTCTCAGACTTCATTGTGGCAGTGTCACTGCACTTAGATCTCAGCGATTATATCAGAAAAAAATGAAGAGCCAAGAGTACAAAAAAAGACCGATGGCAAAAAGAAGCAGCCTTGAGGGAATTTCCACAAAGTATGCAGAATTTCTTGGCTCTTTTACTTTGGTGTGAGTTTTATATGTTTCAGCCATGCAGCCCCTTTGTAGTACACAACATAAAGCCTATTCAAGTGAAATGGTGCCACCACCGTAATTGATACCTGGTCAGAGATACGATACAGATTATTTTCACCTCCAATTATTGTGAGTTAAATTCTGCTGCTGTTGGGTCATTGTCTTACACTGTAATTCCTACACAGGGGTTAAGTGCATTGCGGTCATGTCCATGCATTATTCCTGATTGTAACTTTTTACATGCCAGAGCGGCCTTGTGGCCATTATATGTGCTAAGTAATGTTCAACGATTGTCCATTACAGTAAGAGGCATTTACTTTGCAGCCAGTTCCTATAGACCACAGTGGTCAGCATGTATTCAACCACTCGATATGTATAGAAGCAGCTGTAGCTGTATGGCAGACAGAAGCTGTCCAAGACAAAATGCAGTTCTTTGGCATAGCACAGTATGTACACAGATACCAAAATGCATGCAGCAGGAAGAAAGACAGACAAAACACATACTCTTGCACACACACATACATTCTTTTCCTTTATCTAGATTCCACTGGAACAGTGTTGTGCCAAGGCCATACAGTGACAAAAGCAGTGTGAAAACATGTTCTCTGAAGTCTTTGGAGAATCTCTTATTGTTAAAACCCTGCAGGCCAAATACAAATCCATGGCAGTTTATGGGGGACTGCAGGTCATGGTTGTATAGATTTTATAACGGTGACAAATGCATTATGCTTTTCACATAAACCAGCAAAGGAGAGCCCCAGTAAAGCAGAGAGGCCTGAATGCTTCATGGGTTTATAACACAATGAATTTATCATAGAAAGGGGGAGAGGGCAGAGAGACAGAGGGAGGGAGAGGCGGTGAAAAAAATATGGTGCTGATTTGTTTTATTTGCCTAGGCATCGCTGCCGGTGGCGAGTTGCATTGTTTAACAGGGAGTAAAGAGGAAACTGCTGCCACTTGTGGGTCCTGAGGTGTAGAAATAAAGACTTACAGTCCTCCCATGTCCAACACACCTGAACCTCACACAAAGCTGGAGTTCCTCAAAGTCAATGGCTCTTGGGGGCTGAAGAAGTCCCATAAATGAAAAATCATTACTTTGAATTTGAGTTGTGCATGTTCTTTGTGACCTTTTGGAGCCTTTACTCTGGGAGGGAAATTTGTCAGAGTTCTGTGCTTTTTCTCAGTAACACCCTGCTTTACATTCAAGCAATGCAATGCATTGACACACCTGGGAACTCCCCAGTAAACCAAAGTCCTCTGCTACACTACAAATGCAGCAGTTGGGGCTCGCTCATAGCTTCACACAATGTTAAAAATGCTCCAGAGTGAAAATAAGAGACATATCTACATTAGAAATAAGAAAAACTGATTTTAAGTTTGTTCCTTTATTCCCCTTGAAGTGACAGGGTGGATGGATCACCAAACAAACCTGGTGCCCAGCGGACCAAAGGATCTGTGAGTTTCACTCTAAAATTAGGGGCGAAGGGCCCCCTGAACTTTTTCAAATATACTATGAATGTCCCAGTAAAAATGTTTACCTCCGTATCCTGACACTTTCCTGATACTGACCTCATCAGATCTGTTTGATCTGTTTCTGTGCTTTATGAAAACAGCACATAAAAAGATTTCCCAAAATATATAATATTTTGTATAAGGGTTACCCTGTGACATGCTATGGTGATAGATGGATAAAGTGTATGTTTACATTTCCTGTGTTTATCATTCAGCCTAAATGATGGTACATGACTAATTTTTTTTGGAAGATTGGAATCCTCACAGTAAATTACAGCCATAAGTCTTGACGTTAAATTTTGGCCTTATAGCAGAGGTATTGGCACTCCCTGAGGAGATATAAGTGTAAATGTGTGAGCCAAAGCGAGGGGTGGATGGTGGCTGGAGGACGCAGTACTGATTGATCCTGACAGTTTTATGAGGCTTTGTGACTACTGAGCAAACACAAGGACATAATGATATTTACTTAAGTACATTCTGTGAGAGGAGGTGCATATATGTGTTCATATAGTTTATGTATGTGTGTGTGTGTGTGTGTGTGTTTATATGTGTGTGTGTGTGTGTGCATGTGCGTTTGACTGAGGATGAATGGCACATAGGGAATAGCTATTATCAGCAACATCTACTGTACTGTACTTTGAGGAGCAACATGCATAGTACACATACATAATGTTCTCTCAGATAGCATGGAAACTGAATGACGTGCACATTCACAAAAGTATGCACACACACACACACACACACACACACACACACACACACACACACACACACACACACACACACAGACGCACACGCAGATAGACATGCACTAAAGCCAGCTGCTCCAAACTGACAGGTAGGGTGACGAAGCAGACATAAAGGTGCAGGGACTTTTTGAAGTTTTGATGGACCTGCATATGCACCTGCTCACCTGTCCCACCCCTCCAGGGCAAGACAGTGAGAACACACACACACACACACATACATACAGAAAGTCATAAAGAATATATAGTACAGGGCTAAAGGCAAGGGTGAGGCTGAGTGTAGACCGTTGGGTTCACTTGGTTCAAGCGACAGCTCCATTAGAGAATGTATGCTAAGGAAACGTCCCGCACAGGACACCACGCACACAGACACACAGCAGGAAAGGACTTTGCACTCTAAACTATATGTTTCTGACTTGTGACAGTGCCTTCAACTGAAGTGATTTATGACAACTAAAGAATATCAGGAGAATTGTAAATATTTAAAACGAAGTAGCAAACAGGGTTCAATGGAGACGGCAACAGCAGGGAAGTTGCAGGTTGAGATACCAAGAGGCTCTACGATGGGGTGCAATTGTACACACATACTCATGCATTCACACTTAAGATAAGGTGACACACACACACACACAGGGGAGATAAGCGACAAGTGCTGTTATACTTTCATTTTTTTTATTAATTGTTTTTCGATAAAGGGACAAAATGGGTGTGTGAACAGGATTATGCAGACATCTGCCAGAAAACACAGACAGTGGTTTTCCCAGTACAACTGAACAGAGACCCCAAACAAGTACATCAGAAATTAAAGACCTAGGTTTATCAAATGACCATCGGCCATCATTACAAAAGAAAAAAAATAATCAAAATTATATTATAGCCAAAAATAAAAAATAAAATAAAAATAAACCAAAAATAAGGATCCATTCCATGTCTCTGTTTTGAACAGAGCATGTAGGTAATAATAAATAGTAACTCCCATAGTAAAAGATAAAGTTCAAGTTCAAGTTACAACAAACAGCTCTCAGAACAGGAATAGAAAAGGCTGATAACAAAATATTCCGCATTGCCATTTACAAAAAAGTCTCAACTCAAGCAGGCTTCTCCACGTCTCCCAGGTCATTTTTAAATATGCTTTGCATATGAAAGTATACCCAATCTAAATATAAAGCACCATTTAGTATTTGGCAATGAAAAAAAAAACTGCAAAACATTTAATTTCTTTTTTAAATGTATTTATTTTGACGCTTTTTCGCAATCCATGTACTGCATATGAAGTTTTTTTTGTTTGTTTTTTTGTTTCTCTTCTTGATGTTGGAATGTCGTCAGGTGGGAGGGGTGAGAGAGACAGAAGCACACAACAGAACAGGCTGACGTCAGCTTGCATTACTGCATACAAGAATGGCAGCAGGGGAGGGGGGGAGGGAGGTCCGAACCGAAAACCAAAGAAGATATGTACAACCACCTCTGTGGACAGGAAACAGAGCGGCAGCCATCTAATGGCCTGCGACACCTCCCAATGCCACATACTTTAGCTGCTTTTTTATGGTTTTTTTCCTTTTATTTCTTTAAACATACAAATAATTCGCACTATATTATCCTGCCAAATTAAAAAAATATACTGTGGCAGCCTGGGATTTTTTTTTCCACTACCAAAAAAAGGTATGGTAAATACCTTTAGAGAGCACAAGCAACAGTTAAAAATACGAGCCTCAATATAAATACTATAGTGCCTATTCTAAGTGAACATTGAATTCAAATACAATTCTAGAAATACAGAAAAAGTAGACCATAAATGTGTTTAAGCATAGGAATTGACATGAATGTGCATTTTCCTATATTTTAAGTTCTTTATTATATATTCATATATAATCTTAATCCTTTCCCCAATGCAAATTGTATTTCAACCTGAAGAGCTGTGAAGAGCCAAGGCAAAATAAAATACAAAACCATCACAGAATTTTTTTTTGTTTGTTTGTTTCTTTTTTCATCTTTTTTTTAATCATTTCGTATATACTGTGATCGGAGTCTTGAAACACCACCAAGACGCTGAGGAAAAGAGAAACGACAACAAAACTTAAATACAGTTTCCCCTAAAAGATAGTGAAGTGTTATTTGCAAAAAACGTTTATTTTCATATCTATAATTAAAGGAATATTTTTTTTTACAAAAACAGATTTCTTGCAGTGTAAGCAACAAGATTTGAGTGTCTAGCCATCAAGGTCTATAGATTATTCAGGTGGAGATGACAAGGACTTTATAATACAACTGCTTATACAGTGTGGATGCTTGGTTCTGCTGTGGCCAATGAGAGCTGCATCCACTTTGCAACCATGTAACAGAACTGGCTACTTGAGCAGCTTAGATCAAACCTTTTAATTTAAAGACCTTGCTGACAGGGTGAAGTTTTAGCCCAGGCTAAGCACTGGGGTTTCAAGGGGTAACAAACCGACAAATGGGCAAAGGTGAAACGGCAAGGGTACAGAGGTCAAGGGTCATGAGGTTGGAGCTGCTGACAACAGATGACGTGCATCATCTCATACTGCTTTTAAAAATGGGACCCTAGTTATCTGACAGCATTTCAACAAGTTGTTTTTTTTTTTTTGACTATTTCCCCTTCGGCACAAACTTGTAAACTGGGAAAATTGAAACAGTGCACTTCATGTCCTATAAATGACAATCTAGCTTTTAGACCTAACCCATGTACCAACATTGCATCAGTGTGGGACAATGAAAGAGAGATGTCAGTACTTACTCTCAGGCAGAGTGACAAGTGCTATACTATAAACAGCTTGACTGAAACTCAACAAGGAAAAAAATACCCTCCTTTTGGGTTAAAAAGCAACAGCAAACAAAAGATGTGCCCTGCATTAGTCTATGCATACTGATTTAAATTATTTCACTCTTTTCAGGAGCCCTGGAGTACAGATATATTTTTTTGCAATATTATCTTTCTTTTTTTCTGCAATTCATAGTTAACGACCCTGTTTGGAAAATACAAATGTAAGTGAAAGAGACTGCCTCTGATCCCCCGCAATATGTACGTAGCTTCCAGTTCTGTGTAGCTTTCTGTCTGTCTAACTCATAGTTATTTCAATGCTCTCAAATAAAGTTAGCCTCACTCGGAGCTTATATATTACTGTATGCATTGTTCCACACACTGACATATCAAAGCAGCGCCGTAGGTTTGTGCTAACGCAGATACATGACACTTTCTCAGCCATGCGCTGAATCCCTCATGATCAGGATTGTACATTACAGATTACCTTTATCTCAAAAGTACCTCCTCACCAGAAACAAAACTACAAATAATTCAGATATACACAATACTGCTTGTACCATGCTTGCCATGAAATCCACATATTAAAGATAGCCTATTGAACATGTAATAGGTAGCTAAATGATGATTAATGAGAACTCGCTGATCTTTCATCATGAGTCATCACAGTCCATTTGAGCATTCAGGTGCTTGATGCAAGGACCTTTCCTGGGTGGCTTAAAGCTTTTTAGCTTTATTTAGTATGACCCTAAACTTATAGCAGATAACATTATGGCCAATGCAGTCTTGAGATATCAAAGGCACTCTTTTCTTATCCAACCAAATGATAGTACAAATTGAATTCCTAGCACACCCTTGTCTTTTTGAAAGAAATTTGAAAGCTGTCGTTACTTTCGGTTTAGTCATCAAGCTAATGCATGATTTTTTACTATTTTTAACCCTGTGTGAACATGGTGTCTTTTAGAAAGATCAGGATAAGTGCATTTCCAGGGTTGTAAGAATAAGGTAAAGACTGTTCACTTTCCATGTTACAAAACAAAGCTGTACATGATATGTGTTACAGAATGTATGCAGCATGGATGTATCTTTCTTGTCTTTTCTCTTTTTGAAGAATTAAAAAGAAAAAACGGAACAAGAGAAAAACAGCAACACATTTACGCAACAAGTAACCAACCAGGAACAAGTTCTTTTCTTTTTTTTTGATTAGCAAAAAACATACTATGCATGCTGACTAATTCTTAAAAATGGAAAAAGGAAAACTCAAAAAAGAAAATTGTACACAACATGTAAATTATTGCACAAGAGAAAGGCTCGAAGTTTTGCGTCAATGCAAGAGTATTGCCCCGATACAGATCATGCATTCAATGGGTAATGGAAACGGGGTGTGCTGGTGCAGAGCACATGGTCTTAAGCTTCCACCAGACTGGTGAAAGTGGAGTGTTGGGGTTTGGGCAAATCTACAAGGAGCTGGGAATAAACAGGGGACTGATGGAGGACATAGCTCTGGGGAAAAGGTCCCATAGTTCGGCCTTCTACTCTGACTTTATTTCGGTACTCAAAGGACGGTCACTGTGCCATTTTTTCATGTGTTTCTCCAAGGTGCTGTAGACGCTGAAGGGCATCTGACAAATTTCACACTTGTACACGTCTTTGCCCACCTGACCGTGGGTCTTCATATGGCGCGTAAGTTTGGAACTCTGGGCACAAGCATAATTGCACAGCTCACATTTGTACGGTCTCTCCCCCGTGTGGCTGCGCCGATGCACTGTCAGGTTACTGCAGTTCTTGAAGACCTTGCCACAATACTCACAAGTATCACTCCTACGACCGTCCTTGGAGCTGGGCCTCCCAGGGACCCCGAGGTGTGGAGTGCTGCCCCCACTGCCTGTGCCACTGCGACCTGACATCCCACCATCAAGTTCCCCCGGAGGGGTCGAGAAACGCAGACTGCCATTCTCTGAAGAATGCTCAGATGAAGAGGCGAACGGCGATTGTCTGGAATCCCCAAAGTTCAGAAAAGGGTCCTTGAGTTGTCGGGAGGCAGCGTAGCCAGCCAGCCACTGGGAGTAGACGTTCTCCGTGTTCGGGATTGTGGGAGTGGGCAGGTCAAATTCCTTTTCGAGCTTGATGCGTTTGGAGAAAGGACTGAGTGGACTGGGACTTCCCAGAAGCAGTTTCTTAGAGAGGCCGACGGAGGCGGATTCGTTTGGGGAAGCTCCCCGCCCATTCACCGTTGATACAGAGCCCTCCTCTCCACGATCCGTTTCCAGCACAGAGTTCCCGTCACACATCTCACGACTGTGGTGGTGGTCTCGGTTGAGGTGGTGGTGCAGGTGGTTCTCCTGGGCCATGGCATTCCTTTTGTGTGCATTGAGGGCTTCGCTGAAGTGCTGCATGCTGGCAGCCAGACCCATCCCCTGCATCACCTCGGGCAGTGACCGAGGGATGGACCCCTCGTCAGCCAAACCTCCCAGTCGGCTTCCGATGCCACCGTTGTTTTCATGCTGACGCGCTGTTTCAAGGTTCAGACCAAAGTGATAGCTGTTGCTGTTCCTTCTGCCTGCCCTCTCTCCATTTTGGTCTTCCTCCTCCTCTCCCTCCTCTTCCTCCTCCTCCTCCTCTTCCTCCTCCTCTTCCTCTTCCTCTTCCTCCTCTTCCTCCTCCTCCTCCTCACCGTTCTCACGTAGCATGCGGTCATTCTCATTTTTCAGCTTGGCCACCACTGACTTAAGGGCATTGCTTGCACTTCCCAAGTGCTCGCTGGTCCCGGGCTCTGGGGAGGAGGCCGTTGAGAGCCCATCTTCGGACTTGCCTGTGTTTGGCGAGGAGGATTTGTGCATGTGCGTCTTCATGTGGCGCTTCAGTTTGCTAGCCTGTGTGCAAGCATGATCACACAGGTGGCATTTGTACGGCTTCTCTCCTGTGTGGCTGCGCCGGTGCACTATTAGATTACTCTGAAACTTGAAGGACTTGCCACAAAACTCACAACACTTTGATTTCAAAGGGGTGGTGGAGGATGGTGTTACCCCTGCTGAAGGGAGAGGGGTAGTAGGAGTGGTCTGAGAGCCCACAGGTGACTGCATGGAGCCTGGAAGAGGGGGTGGGGTAGCAAGATATGGAGGTTTGCTGCCCCCTGCACCTCCTGTTACTCCACTTCCTCCTCCTGTCTGGAATGGCTGGAGCAAGCGCTGCATGGGGCTGGGCCGGCTGGGGGATAGCGGGGGAGATGACCCTGAGGTGTTGCCCGCCAGCTCTCGTAGCCGCCTCGAGAAGTCCATTGTTGGAGGAGGGTCCAAGGGCAGAGGAGGATTGAGGCGCAGCACCCTGTCAAAGGCACTCGGGTGGTGGGCTGCCAGCGCCAGCTCCTCTGGGCTCAGGTGATGGGGGTCCAGGTGGTTCCTCGGAGGGGGGCTGAACAGTGGTGGCGTGGGAGGGAAACGCTGATGATGGCCCCCGCCGGCAGTGCCAGGGGCACCCATTCCACCCCCTGCTCCGACACTATCCCGTCCACCTGAGCCCGAGCCAGGAATGCGGAGGAGGTTGAAGGGGCTTGCATCTGGAGGCAAATGGAGGCCATGGAGGGGAGGCTGAGAAGGGCAGTCTGCACCCCCGCCCAGGGAGGAAGGTCCACCCATGCGTGGCGTGAGAGGGCTGCCATGTTCGCTTTCCAGGTAGATACGGAAGCCGTGGGTGTTCTGAGCGTGCTGCAGCAAGAACCAAGCACTGCCGTAGGACTGCTTACATGTAGTGCAGGTATAGGTGGTCGGCTCCTCCTTTCCTGTGATGACAGAGAAGAAAGAATTGGGTTAGGAAGGAACTTGTAACTGAAAAATCCATTAAGTTAAGCCAGACGTAATGTTACAAATGACTTTCACAATCTGTTAGCAGTAAACAGTGAATTCTGAAACATATCAGTTTGATGCATTTCTGTTCATTTGTAAAAATTTATGCAATTGCACATAAAGAGTATTGCATACAGACAAACTCTGTTTGACTTGACTGAACCAGTTTGTTTTTTATTATTATTATTATTTGAACCTTAGGCCTAACTCTTACATCTTTCATAAGTGGTCGGCACATGGTGTTGAGGGCTTTGCAAATACAACAGTAGCTCTTATTGAGGTCATGCCCCACATGAGTAGCATGTGAGGAGCAGTGTGTGTGTGTGTGTGTGTGTGTGCATTTGTTCTTCTCCCAGACTGCTCTGGGACATAATTTCTCCCTTTAGACTGACTGTGAGTCCTCCATTGTCAGCGGGAGAACAAAGAAACAGGGCCGTCCCGGAGGACCACCGCTTTTCCACTGATCTACCAAAACAGAGGCTTGCTGACAAACACACATACTGTACACACGCACACCAACACACAGGAGAGGCAACAGTGAAGCATCCTTTAGACCTTGATACTGCTGCTTCCTCATTTCTGTAGCCACAGCATAAATACATCAAATATATATATATATACAATGTATATATAACAGGTTGAGGCTGAAGTACAGTCAGAAATTATATCATATTCTGACAACAAATAGATAAAAATAGATTTATACACACTATTCTGGAGTCCTCTTATGTACTGTACATACTCCTTCCAAACCTATCATCACACAAACGCATACTCATTCTCTCATTCACATATAAAGAAGCCTGAGGAAAGTAAAACAGTAGGAGTGTAAAATATTTAGGCTCCAAGTGGAGAGGAAAAATAAATAAAAAAAATAAATGACCCGCTCAAAGCGTCCCCCCCTCAGCGAAGCGTGCAGAGTCACTTTGAGACGGCGACAAAGAGGGACATTTAAAACAATAATTGCCTTTGAATGGCCTCGGTGATGATGACCCGTGCTGGGACCCTAGAATGCATGTGTAATCTCATTAGGGGCCCGAACGGACCGGCCATCGGCTCGTTTACAAGATTAGACGACAAATGAAGCCGCGTTGCTGCCATTCAGAGCCTCCCACTATTAAGCATAGTGCAACGTGGGTGCATCTGACATACTCGCACACAAATGGATAAACCCACAATCTAACAAAATGCACCTGAAAGCATCGGCTTAGACATTTCATGTCATGATCACCACAACCATGATAATTACATCAACATCCAAAAATGTCAAAAGTTGCAATGAATAATATACTGAAAAATGCTGTAATATTGCAAAAGCAAATAAACAGATGTCATCCTGGGTATCACAGTAGTGCTGCTAATTATCGCTGAGGATTTTTCAGTAAAAAAAAAAAGCTGTTTTGCTGTAATGTGTCAGAAACAATAAATTACAAAACATTCCATTAATATGTAAACAGGTGAGGTGGGTTGTAAAAAAACACGCAAAATTGTCACCTGCTAATTACTAACGATTAGCAGTGATACTGAAAGAATGTCAGGGTTCACGTGGAAGCTTTTATACATTGCTACTCTGCAGTTTACCTCTAATAGCCACAATGAGAGAGTCAAAGAGCTTGCAGTGGGGAAAAAAATGACATTAAATCATATTTGCGAAGGGGAAAATTTGTGTACGTCCTTCTGTGTGTTTATATAACAGATGTAATTTTCCTCACTCTGTGGGGCTCACTTCACCTCACACATAAACTGATTTGAATGGGCAAATGATACATTCAAAAAGATGAAGCATGGAAGAACAGTGTGCTGTACGTAAAGGTGTTTAATTGTGCATCTTTGCGTGGAGATGGGGATCCTGTCTGTTCATTTCAGCGCACAGTGGGAGATTCTTCCTCTTCTTCCACTTTCCTTCTTTTTTTGTGTGTTTTTACTGCCCCCCCCTCCACCCCCCACCCCATCTCTCCTGCAAAACACACAACTCCTACACTTTGGGAAGCCAGCTAAATTATGGATCATTAAAATTGGCACAAATTACCACTAATTGTGGCCACCTGCATTGGATCTAACCTGTGAATATCATTTGCATTATCAGGACCGGGAAGGCTTTCATTATTTATTCATCTTTTTTTCCCCTCTGGTTGATTCACTCCTGATCGCTGACAGCACTGACAATAAAGATGCACTTTCTCTGCTCCAGTCTAAATCAAGGGACGGTTTGTCCCTTTGGTGCGCGTTATATTTTAAATGCGAACCATCATTTATCCAGCTTGGAGGCGGTCCTCTCCCTCATTGACCAGATACGTGGTGCGGGATGTGCCTTTTCGTTTGCTTTAAATAAAGCGGTGACATTTCCTAATTGTAGCTCTCGACTTGGCAAACGTCTCGCTATGGTGACAGACCGATGTCTGCATCCTTGTGTGTACAGACGAAAGGTGGAGATTGTTTACCATGTTGTTGAACCTTCAAATACTAATTCAGTCATGATTCAGTCATGGTGTGGAAACTGAGGCAGTCACTTGAGCATTTGCCGTAGTACATGGAATAATGAATTAACTAACAGCAGAGGAATCCCAGAAAAAAAAATTACCTGACTAAATACTTTGACAGACTTTTTTTGTAGTAATATAAGTAAAGTAATATTAGCGCCTCTCCAGGTCCCTCCCCATCTAAACGGTACATATGGGTTAATCTAGTTTTACTCCCAAACTGGGGTTGGTACAACAAAGTAAATCAGAAGTATTGCAAGATTATGAACAGGATTTTTCTCTGTACAAAATTAAAATTAGAACAACCAAGTGTGTAAACTTTGTTTGAGCTGGTCACACTGTATACATATGTAGAAGTGCTGTTTTGGGGGGCAAAATGTTCCCCTGCAACTGTGCTGAGAAAAATAGTTCCAAAAGCACATTTGTGTTGATACTGAAACTGAAATAGAAATATACAAGGACCTGAAGAAAGCTGAGGGAATTCAATCACTTGCACATGCATTAAAGGGATTGTATTGAGAGGATAAGGAGATCCTGTGAGGCTGCACACTGTACAACGAGGGCCTACATTTCTGCATCACCCAGAAAAATACTGTCAATTGATGAGAGTGAAATATTAAGATGACTGCGCAATGGCAATACAGGAGGAATTGTGTATTCAGCACAAGGTGGGCAAAATATTGAGCAAAACAGGCGCAGGGCACAATAGTGTAACTCTTAAGCTAATACGCTCCTTTTTGACTCGTAGCTCAGACTTGTCTGCACGCTGATTGAAACTGTAAGGTTAATGGATTTTAGAGTAGGCGACCGCTCCACTCTGTCTCTCTGTAATATACTCCCATCAGCCACTTCATTAGGCAAACTCTCCACCACTGCGAGGTAAAAAATTAAGTGAGAAAGCCGAAGGAAGAACAGAGATGAAGACAGATAAGAGTCAAAGAAAGGGACAGAAAGAGATAGGAAAAGAAATCCCTCTTAGTTAGTTGGGGTGGAGTTGACAAATACCTGCTACGCCTGCTACAACTTTTAAGTTTGATACGGCTGGTTTGTGGAAGGAGGGGGAGGAAGGGGAGGAAAGGGGAGGAAAGGGGAGGACAGGAAGAAAGGGAGATTGGAGGTAAATCATAGCTTCCAGTTTTCTATCTGGGGTAAATATCAAAGGCATGCAGCCACTAGTGACACTCCAGAAAACACACACAAACACAGAGTATTCAAAAATGTCCTAACACTCAAAAGCAGCCATGCTACAGTGACAAGCACAGGCATTAAGTCCTGTTAGGCCACAGCCATTGCCATTGCCAATCCTTTGTGTGTGTGTTTGTGTGTGTGTGTGTGAGGGACAGTGTGTGGCTCTCCGTGGAGCTGAAAAAAAGCCAGTGTTCCAAACTAGGGAGACACACGGGACATCCAGAAAAAGGGGTACATGCAAATTTCTTGCAGTGTCAAGCCAACTTTTTTCTTCATTTCTTTTTTTTCCCTCTTTCTAGATTTAAGGACTACCACAATGAAACAGACAATGAAAACGTCTCCATGCATTAAACAGCGTCCTGCATGTCGAAACAGGTCAGCTTCGGAACACGATACACCTCAGGGTTTCTGCTTTAAACGGTCAGTGATCTGCTCTTTTTCTCATAGTCTTAAAGTTGCTGCAAGGACACGTGGCTGTCCACAAGGGTCCTCACATGTCATAAATCACATGCATTTTGTCGACTCCTCGTGTCCCCAGACGCCCGCATGGACATCTGTGCAGGGTGCACGTGCTCTCCAAAAGCAAAATGGACAGGCTGCTGTTTCAATTTCTAAGGTGCAACTGTTATACATCAGCTGCCTGTGTGTGGTGCTATACATGAGGCTTCTCAGTGTACATGTTAGATGACAGCACATCAATCTAACAGCACATTTACAGATCCTTTACAAATTCTTGAATTAGCCTGAGAACATGTCAGCCTGTTCTCCAGCCAGCCATTCTGTCCTGTAAATTAGCTGGACTGCCATCACGTCCCTCTCCGACCAGCTGGGAAACATAAACGGGTGCCAGGTCTTGGCTCCCATCAACTAGGACAGACCCACCAGTGTTTTACTGGTCTTACAGTAATTTTATGCAACTCTACGTGATGTTCTCCTTTAATTGTCTACCTCTCTACAGTGTGACTTCCTTCTTCCTACCTCTTCATCCTCTGTCTCCTCACCCTGTCTCCCATTGCTTCTCTTCCATCCTTCATTCTTTGTATGATATAGGATTGTCTCCTCTATAGAAACCCTCCCAACACACACACACACACACACCACCACCACCGTTTTCTCCACCCTCTCCGCTCTCTTTCCACCCATCAGTGGCTCTCCGGTGGTGTCCTTGGCTGAGTCCACCTCTGGGTGAGATGAGAGTAATTGAGGTAATGGAACATCGCTGAAACAGGATTAGGTACGCATACTCGGAGTGAGAGACAATGTCCCTTAATACAATTTGGGATTTCTATCTGAGCCTGGGGCTTTCAGGATCTGCTGCTTATATTTACATCTGGGCACTGCCGCTCACCCCTGATCACCTCTGGCTTCGAAGGGACATTTCACTACAGTTTCCCTTTTCGCTATTATTACTCTTCACGGAGGTGTTTGTTTTAATATCTGGAAGGAATATGGTAATTCATGGCCATGTTAATTTAGCACACAGCCAGCTTCAGGTTTAAGAAACTGACCTGAAAAAAGCAGATAGGAAAATCAGAAAAAGAATCTTTGCCTCCATTAGTATACTATTCCTGAGTGTTGACTTGAAGACAGAAATAATATATAATATATTCATAATAGAATTATTATAATTTATAAATTTTGCTAGCAAAAGTAAGGGAGGTAGCAGAAGAACTTAAGAAATTGTAAACATTTTTGAAGGTAGATAATCCAAAATAAAAGAAACCTGTTAAATATCACACGAACGGTAATATTATTATCATATTTAAGCTTGTTACTCAATGATACTGATAAGGCAGACAAATACTCTTTTTTTTCTTTAGCTGCCTGGTACCATGAACAAATTAAAGATTGTCATGCTTGTATACTGTACTTAAGAATGAGGCAAATTACCAGGAGCTGGTCGATCTTTGGAATATGAATGTCTATATTACACTCATATTCAACAGTAATTAAAATGAGGAAATTGGTGACATAATATGAATATAGTCAGTGTGATAATGAGGTCTGTTCATATCTGTTTCACCCTCCCCCCTCCCATCCCTCTATTCTAATCCATATATGTTTGCAGTGACACATACAGTAGCCGCCTCCTGATCAGCACTCACATCTCGTGACTCCCACTATACATTTGTGCTGTAAGTGATACACTGCCCTTCGGAGTGGGAGCAAAACCATCCCAGAGCAAATGACTTTCAAATGGTTTCTGCAGGACACGGACATTATCGACTGCGCCGTCATAACCCAGCCTCCCCTCCCGTACCTCCCTGCGTCCTCCCTCCATCATCACCCACTAAAGTGCAACAGTTGTGGCTTTCTGCCTCCACCCCAGCAGTCTGTTACCCTGCCCAAAAGCACTTAACCATATCGTTGTTGTCATGTGAAAAAAATCTTGTCGCCCTAATCGTGGCTCTTTTCATGTTTTCATTTCAGAACGGCATGTTCTTGCTTGAGCATAGGAAATCAAATGACCCTTGGGCTTGTATTTGAAACCCTTTAAAAACCCCGTTGGTTAAAGTCAAACACGTACGGTGGTCAAGTTCAAATCATGGCTGTCAAAATAAAATCCGGGACACCGACTAACACAGGGACATTGTTGCATACATGAGTGGCATGTATGCAACAATGTTCATAAAGTAGGATCTGCAACCCCCCCCCATTCACAAGCTTTCTCACTAACTGGACAGCAAACAATTGGAATGCAAACAGTGGCAGCTGGTGTCCTGTCTGCTCACTGAGGACAGCGACGCAGTTAAACAGCACGACTGCAATTGCTCAAAAAGGCAGTGTTCCGCCCTGGAAAGAAATCAGCCTCTATTACTGGCTACTAGTCGACGACAAGATCAAAGAAACTTCCTCAAATAAGGCGGTCACAAGAGTATGTCAGGCCCAATGCAAAGGAGAGTTGTGTAATCATTGCAGGATGACAAACTACAGAAACTATGTGACTATATATGAATGAGGAGGTTTGTTAGGTTTGTGATTGTGAACTGAGGTTTGTTTGTTCCCATGAGCTGGAATGACGCTACTCCTGTTATAAATGAAGAGGCTTTATTTCTGCACCCAAAGCATGTCCAGTCGTGCATTCGAGTGCGGCGGCAGCAACAGTTCTTTGCAACTTTCGAGAAAATTTGCGCAGCCCGCTTTGAAAAGTATGCAAGGATTGAACTTTGCTTTCAAGCGCTCTTCCTTTACATAACCACTTCCTTCACTTTTCCTGTGTAAAAGCGAGGGAGAGACCAAAGATGCTTTCAATATCCCCCAATTGTACAATTAATTTCTTCAAGACTACAAACAGACTCAGAAGGGTTCTGGGAGAGAGATCAGGGAGGCAAAGGAATGCAAACAGCCAACCATGCTGGCTTTTCATCCTGCCTTCCACCGAGGCCATTCAGAACAGGTGTAAAAACTTTTGCCTTCAGACATTTGAGTTAGTTTGAAACATACTGAAGCCTTAAGGTGCACTGTGGAGTGCTAAATACACTTATGATTAGCTATTACGGAGGAACTGCATCTACAGCAACAACATAAAAACATAAATGCATGCTTGCCTGGTAGGAGGTGGATATGGCTATGAACTAGTTTTCTTCTTTTCTTGAAACAGCTCCATTCTGCGCTCTCTTCCAGATCTGACTTCGTCATCATACCGCGCATCTTGAGGAAAGATAAGAGCCAATCTATCATCTGAATCACCAGTGTCAGGGTTACACTTTCACTCGAGCTTGTTGATCATCATTACATGGTCTGCTATCATCATCAGCTAGCCTGTGACTTCAATCAAAGATGCTGTTTACATGCCGGGGCCATTTATCGGAGTGTTCCAGCTGGCGCTATGGAGCTATTTTAATTTCCAGCTCCTACTTAAAATAGCTCCAAACAACTTTTGCAAAATAGAAGCCTGCAGGCCTGACAATAACGATCTGGTATTTTTACGGAAGAAAGAGCTATGAACGCATTTGAATTACCAAAAACAACAATGGATTATCGAGCCTGTCTGATTGCATGCTGTGCATGGACGATGTGTGTGTGTGTGTGTGTGTGTGTGTGTGTGTGTGTGTGAGATGCTGCCGAACAGCCATACACTCGAGGCTGATGAGCGAAAATATCAATACCGTCTGTCCCTATGAGTGTGTGTGTGTGTGTGTCTGTGTGTGTTTGTGGGATATATCAATACCTTCTGTCTCTGTGTGTGGAATCCCTGCTGGGCTACAGACTGTGCTATCTGCAACCCTCTCACCAGTAATCTACTTGTGTGTGTGTGTGTGTGTGTGTTTCCATCCAACCACCCACTATATCTGCCATGTGACAAAGTTTCTTTTTCTTTCTCATTGTCGCGTGCCCGCACACACACACACACACACACACACACACACACACACACACAGTAATATATCTCATAAAGTTCTAATGACACAGCCCGGGCCCTTAAACTGTGTTTATAAATGTAATTAAATGGACTGGCCTTTGTAGAAGCATCCAAGCGCAGTGTAGCAATGATCTGGTGTGTGTGCATGCGTGTTGCGACTGAGCAAGTGTGTGTGTGTGTGTGTGTGTGTGTGTGTGTCCATTTGAAAGAGCAGTACTCATGATGGCAGGGACAGCCTCCACTTAACCCTAAACCACCATGGTGAAATTACAGAGCATCCAAATTACAGCACTTATGTGAGCAGAGAGAGAGAGCGAGAGAGAGAGAGAGAGACTAGGGTTTGAAAGAGGTAACTTGGTCCTGACACACACACACATACACACACACAATACTCAGTGACTCAGCTTGTGGACTTCGACTTGAATCGCAGAATGCAGAAACTCTCTTTCAACTCCTAATCTGTAGCAGATTGTTGACCTTAATCAGATTTTACATGGTCGTCTCAGGTGTGGTTTGGAAGAGACTCACTTCATTTCAGGGCTCATGCAGCTATTTTCATCGATTGCATCCTTTATTAAACGCTTAATGGAAATCATTTTATATCTTTATATATCTAGCTTATCTTATATCTTACCTCTTTGATCATTCGACACGATTCAACATAAATACTCAGGTCTTCTTGAAGTTACAGGAAATGCATTATGCCTCACAATAAATATGTGGCCACCGTGCTGATGCTGATGAACATCCAGCATTGTACATACATCCCTGGTTGTAACTGTCACATGAAGGGGATAATTCTACTGTTTAAGTAGTGGCCATTTACACAGAGGATATAGAGTGCATGGACATATAACTGTCTAGTGTTACCGTATTGTAGCCGCTGAGCGATGTTATGTGTTTGACATGCCTTCAGACTCGAAGAGCGGCTTCTTCGACCAGCAGCACTGCTGAGTGCTCCTCAGTGGGAACTGAAAGAGTCATGGTCACGTTAACAAGGTGAAAAATGAATAATCACAGAAACAATCCTGATGGAATAGTTTGATGGAAGGAAGTCCAAAGCAGTGGCATTACATCAAAATATAGTGTTGTGAACAGTGATGCAGATCATTTAAATCAACCTAAAAAATATAAAGGTGCCACTTTGTTGTCAAAAAATAAACAAATACAGCTGGAACAGTGGAAATAGCTATCATGGAAATTATCAACTTAGGAAACAAATAATATAATCACTTGTTTCAGTTCAAAAATATGGGTATGGGCAAACACAAGTGATTAGAAGAGGTGATTTAATACGTTACTAAAAATACACGTTTTATTTTCCTGGGAGAAAACACACAAACACACACACACACACACACACACACACACACACTTGTGTCTGAAATCCCTGATGAGACAAGAGCTCATGCTGAGAGGAAGCAGATTTTCTTCAGTGCCACAAGCGAGAGGCTGGTGGTCACTGAAGACGCACACACACACAGGCCTATATACACAAAGCCAGTCTGGTATTGAGTGATCTGCAGGGACCTGCAACAGCTGCCAAGCAGGACAATTCCGTTTTGTTATGAGTGTGTGTGTGTGTGTGTGTGTGTGTGTGTGTGTGTGTGTGTGTGTGTGTGTGTGTGTGTGTGTGTGTGTGTGTGTGTGTGTGTGTGTGTGTGTGTGTGTGTGTGTGTGCATGCGTGTCTTGCAGTGACCGCAGTGGGAGATCACTCTGAGCCGTGCAAACACCTCAGCTGGCCGGAGGCCCACACACACACACACACGCACACACATCACTTTGCTTCCTCTCTTTATCTAATCCCTCCTCCGTTCAGCTGGTTTCATCCCTCCATCTGTCCATCAGCATTGCATACAGGTGGCTGTCCTCGATCTCTCTTTCTCTCCCTCACTCCTTTTTTCTCACGTCTCTCACTCAATCCATCTTCCTCTTTTCTGAAACTTCCATCTCCCACACATTTCTCTGCTTCTTTTCTTTCCGCATGATTTGGCAACATCACGGGATGGAGAGGGAGAGAAAAGGAATCATGGAAACGAAGGGAGGGGGGGTTAATGAAAGAAGAAAAACACCATGAGAGCCTTGATGACTAAAATACAGCCACACACACCCTAACCGCAAACGCACACACACACACACACACACACACACACACACACATTTAGAGCAGCAAGTTGCAACTCGACCGAAGACGCAACGCTGCTACCAAAAACAACCTTTGCCTACTTTGGCCTCTCAGCTCAACTGTCCCTCCCTCCTTCCCTCATTGTTTTCCTCCCTCTTCATCCATCCCTCCCGTCTTTTAATCCTTCCATCACCCCCTCCCAGGTGGGAAGCACTCAGCGCCGTCTCTTTAATTGTATTCATCCGACAAGGCCAATCGATAGAGGACATATTTAATACAAATTTATGACTATTAGCCATCAGCGATAAAAAGCCTTTTTTTTCTTTCCTAGATAGCTCTTGCTTGTGGTGAAAGAGAGAAAGAGGAGGAGGAGGAGGAATGAGAGGAAACATAAGCCATCCTGCTTTTAACACAAACAGCCTCCTGCCGTCTCGCTGTCCAACCTTGGAGAGATACAGTTAAAGCTGAAAAAAAAGATTTATTTTTTTTTCAGAAAAGGCTTTAACTTCAAGTGGGTCTAAGGTGCATTTGAGAGTTTTTCAGGCATTTGATTTTAGTGCACAGTTCACAAGAGGATTTAAGGATTGACTTGGCAAGGATGATAAATAATTATACGAAGTGGTTATTTTAGAATCTGAGCGATGAGCTGCCTCTGGATTGGTGAGCGTAATAAAAAACTGAGGCTGACTGTGCCTTTATGACGTATTTCACAAACTGTCCACACTCAGGTTTGAATTATAATTTCAAAAGGCAGACTTGGACACTCGTCTTTGCCATTTTCTGGCTGCCTCCGTGAATAACTTTCCCGCCAGGAGGCAAAAGAGGTGAAATATGTGAGAAGGTTAATATTAAATTTCCTATCAAAGTTCCCAGATTTGGTCACTGCTCTGCTGCTCGCAGAGACAAACAGCAAAAGGGAGTGTTGCGATGAGATAAAGCACGAAGACAAACTCCCCTCCAGCAGTCCTTCACAACCGTGTCTACTTAACAAACACTGTAGGCTTGATTCATTAGAGCTGCAGTCACTACACCCTGAGAGCCTCTATCGATCCCCCAGACGTTTTCTGCAGGCCGGGGAGAAAAAAAAAACTGAGAGCGGAGAGAAAAGACAGAGATGGAGAAATGGAGGAAGGGGAGGAGACAAAAAAAAGCCGGAGAGACAGGCTAAATATATGGCTCTGTTAATATGAAGCGAGCAGCAGTTTACCTGCCTCTTTAAATTCAGTCTAGTGTGCAAGGCAGCTGTGACGGCTCCCGGAGAGCAAAGCCCCCCGCTCGTCGCCAAAGGAAATCTTTCACCCTCCAAGAGAAACAAGGTGTGCATTGGCTGGAACCGAAGTCAGATGATGGAGAGGTTTTTTTTAAATTATATATATATTTTTTTGTTTGTGTGAAACCACCAGTCACACACACTGGAAAGAGAGTGAAAGCTCAAATTGGAGGGGTGGTCTATAGTTTAACCCAAGTTAACACGAAACTTTGGAGTTTGACTGAATGACGTTACCTCCTTTACAGAGTTATGTAATATGATGTGAAATTGCCAGAAAGAGTGCCACAGTTGATAATTTGAAAGGAGAATGTGTGGCAGTTCCAAAGTCAAATGCTTAAGCTAATGCTACTTTTTTGCTGCAAGGAAAGTATTCCACTGTATTTTTTTTTTTTTGAAAGATTGGGTTCTGATGGTATTAGGGGTATTATGGAATAAATTCAGTATTAGGTGAAAACGAGCAGCATATATGAACCTTGGTTTTTATTTTTCTGGTTTCACATGCCAATACTTTTGGTCTAAATCAGAGCTGAGCATCACTTCTCTTGGCACTGACAAAATGAGCATTCAGCATAAGAAAACAACATGGCTACCCCGAAGTTCCTTTTGTCTCTCAACCATACATTGTCTTTATGTCCACTACTACCAGTGAGTATTAAAATTAAAAAAAACATTGAGCTGGGTCATCATTTTACATCATACTTCCAGTACTGAATAAGCCTATAACTGTACAACACTGTCCAACAAAAAGGGAAAAAGTCACACTTTAGGACCACTCTACTCTACTACCATACACTCGCGACCGACCAACCCCTGCGTGAGCGTATGGTATGGACGACACGTCTGAATGATAAAAGGCCTGCAATGGATGTGAGAGCCACTCGTGTTTGTGTGTGAAGTGGTATTCATTTCGCACGCAGACTGACATATGCCTGGGGCCTGGCCACCAGCAGTGGACAAAAAGGCCAGTAAATAATTGAGAAGTGTGAAAAGCAACAGAGGGGAAGAGAGAAAGAGGGGTGGTTTTGGGTGGGACTGCACTGTATGCAGTTTTTTTTTTTTTTTTTTTTTTGGGGCAAAGTTGTGTGAGTATATGTGTATGTGTGTCTCCACATGTGTGTGTGAGTGTGGAGATGCTCCATTAGCAATTTGGAAAGTGGTTTGGGGGGGCATGGCATTCCCATCAGGCCCGGCATGGGCCTAAGTGCTGCGCCACACACAATCCCAAACCAACCCCACCCTCATGGGCACAGCCTGGATGCCCCACCCCACCCTACCACCAACCCCTATCCCACCTAGGACAACCTAGCAGCGCCTCTCAGCCTGGTCCAAAACACCACACACACACACACACACACTCATGGTCCACTAATGACCAAACCCAAGCAGCTCCCAAACAACTCTGAAAAGCTATTAGGAGAGGGCATTTTGTTGGGGAAGTGATTTTTTTATATGCCATTAAAAGCCATGGATAAAATGGGCGTTCGCGTAAATACAGCCACAGGTCGGAAGGGGATAGCCAAACAGGGATAATTGAGAAACCATACTTCCCCCCTGAGATAAAGGTAGAGTAGTGTCCACATGTTGCTCTCTGTCAAAATGAGCAGCATGGAGAGTAACTAACAAAAAAGAGGCTGCAGTTTCCAGTTACTTCTAATGTCCTTTTTCACATTTTGTGATAGTTTAAGTGTTTTGGCATTTTGTGTCAGCTGCTGGATGTTGACATTCAGTGCATTTCTATTCATTCCAAGTGTCTTGCAATAGCCCATGTAGAATGGGATTATTATTGCTGGGGCATGGGCGCCCTGATGGCGTGGAGTGTCGTGTTACGTCTCTCTCGCTCCCTTAATCGTCCTGTTTGTTTCCTACTGTCATGAACCAGCCTAAAATCAGGACAACGCAAAGGAGGAAAGTCGCATAAGTTCTCAATGAAGAGCAGACAAAACAACACAACAACGAAAAAAGAAAATCAGAACCAAAACAACAATAAAAAGAAATGCACAAGTGCAACAAAACCAGATAATGCTGCGACAAAACAGCAAATCCAAAGAACCAGGAGCACATGATGGGAGCTGAGAGAGTCAGACTCATACGGAGCAGCAGCCCGGGTGAGCCGCATCTCACCGATGATCTCCACTCTGCTGCCACTTCCTGTGAGAGGAGGAGCACAACCAGCAGGAGCAGAAAAGCCGGGGGAAGGGGGCATCCCATCACGTGAAAAAATAAATATTTTAGGGACGAGCGGGTAATTAACCTGTTGTTCTATGATTTCACAGACAAGGTTTGTAAGTTGTTTGTTTTTTACCCATAATTGCATGTCTTACTTTTCTTTTTTCATACTTTTCCATATGTCTAATTGTAATATCAATGATCTTTCCATACGTTTTTCAGTCTTGCTTAAAATGTATGGCATGGCAACCAATGCCCTTCCATTTCATTAATGTAATGCAATACACCTTCCTTTGTTCCACATGCATATTTTTTGGTTTTGTCATGTATGTGCATGTTATACAATTATCGACCAATATCTTACATACAGTATAGAGTATGCATATACTTATTTTTGCTTTGTATGCTGACCATTTATGTACAAAACTTTCCTTTGGACTAAAAAACTTCTGTCTCGTCAGCTGTCACAAGGAGCTTCCACTGTTTAGAGAACTGATGTAACTCAGAGTTGTGTGAGTGTGTGTTGTGTAAAAATGCTAAGAACATGCTCTTTTGAAAGTAACTGTCTCTTAGTAAAGGACGTAAAGAATGGGAGGACAAGCCAGCGCAAAAGAAAGCAGCATAAGTACAGTAATCAGAACTGTAAGGATGGAGGGTGAAAACTCCAACCTGCACAGTGGGAACGGGATTAAAATCACTGAAATAAAATTGTTTACGTCCGCACCCGCCTCTGCTCGTCTTTTTGATCAGTTATTGGACATGGTTTTCCATCTTCTGTTTCTATCACTCTTTTTTGGCCATGCTTTCAAACAGGCCCGAAATATCTGACTGTTTTTTTCTGTGGATGAACTCATGCATTTTGACATGAGCCCTTGTTTTGCCATTGGAATCACCTTGTGAAATCTTGGATTCTCCATACAATGCACCAACAGGTTGTCACTCTTTACAGACTAATTTGGACAGTGCATTACTTTTAGGCCATGTCGTCACCCTGAGAACTCTCCCGAATGCGTAAAACCCTGCTGTGCTTGTGCAACCCTGAGATGTGAATGGAGGCAGGTATAAAATAGCTCTGGTTCCTGGGTAAACAAGGCCAGTTCCTTTGCATTTGGAAAGTGCCGGTACTCACGTCAGATCAGGTTCAGACATGATGTCGAGTAGAATATGCTCTGACGCAACTTCTTCCTAGAAGGAGATGGTAGGCTTGGCATACCTGTTTATTTCCAGCCTCTTTCTCGACCTCCTCCCATGTCTTTTTGTCTTCTTTTTTTTACTGTTCAGTTCTTTTTGTCTGTCTGTCTCCCTCAGAACAAAAAAAAGAGGGCGAGAGAAAGACATAACATAAACATCACTCATCTTCGGGCAAACACCCACACACGCACACACACACACACACACACGTGCTCCCAGCTTGACCTCATTCAGAGTCAAACGGCAAGTCATTCAGCACTCCGGTGCCGCTTCCATGGCCTCGTGATAAAAGAAAGTGAAAGAGGAGACAAGTAAGAAAAGGAAACATCCTTGTGGTTGGACACACACACACACTTACACACACACACACACACACACATACAATATCTTTTCGATATCTTTCTACTCCTCATTAGCCCTTTTTTAATCTGCAAGGCCATCGCATTCATAACGGCTGTTAGGCAGTCTTTGGGAAAATGATGAGAAGGTCCCTGTTAGAAAAAAACTGTCGCTGTTGGCTGGTCTCTGTCTTGCAGGATCTGGGAGTGGCCACACGGGGAAAAAAATATGACTTTGTGAGTCACAGCAATGCACAAATCAGATTAACAAATTTTGCGTTTATGTCTTTATGCTGACCAAAGTCACCCCATACAGAAATCATATAAATCCTGACTTCTAGATATCACATTTCTATACAGCTGAACTGCACCCCCACATACACAAGCTCTGGCTGGATTCACTTCAGAGGCAACATATTTTTGGAATGAATAAAGAGCCACATTTATAAGTGGCCGTGGCGTCACCGGGAGGTGATGCGGGTGGATGATGTCCATATAAAACTGTCCCACCAAAGACCAGGGTTTGTGCTCCAGAGTCCCCGTCTGTGATTAGGTTCAGGCAACAACACAGTGCTTTGGTTAAGGTTAGAGAAATCATGGCGGTTGTGGCTAAATGTAAATAAACATGTTGTGTCTGAAGTCACTGTGAGCTTTTTTCTGTATGAAACCAGACAGCGTTCTTTCTCTCAGTCACTGCCAGAAAAAAAAATGCTGTAAATTAACAACATCCTCATTATGTTAATAGGGGACGTGTTTCCTACACAACGTATTTGCTGTCACACTTTATAGAAACTTCATTTTTAGGGGACACGGCTTGGCTGGAAGCTCGGGATAGTAATTAAACAAGGGCACATCATAAAACTTCATTAACCCCGGTTGTATCTATATAGCTAGTTTTTAGATATCCATCTGCAATACGTCCTGATGAAGGCATTTTTTTTTACTTTAAGCCTCAACAAATTAAAAACAATTTACAGCAGTGTCACCTTTTAAAAATTTGTATTTCACAGCAGATGTGTTGTCATTGAGGGAAAGGTACAGGCGTAACTAACCTGACACTGACATTAAACCTGACACCAGCTCACCTAAATGCAACATACTTATGAGCATATGAGTACTATGAGTAAATACACCTGTGTTTTTCCAGTGATGACATGTCAGAGTGTCTTCCGTGGAAAAAGGTCCATTGTAATCTGCGGGTCTTTATTTTTTCTGGACTGCCAGGAGATACGAGTCCCATTTTGTTGAGTTTTGCCTGAAGTAACAAAGAGACCGAGGAGCTGCATATTTGTGTGGTTGTCTCAGTGAGCTCCAAACTTGGACACATGACTACAGACTGCTAAAGGTAAAAGAGGTGGAAACATGGCCTCCCTGTTTTCTAACTCACCCCCGCATGCCTGTGGCAGGACATATAGCTACGTGTCAGTTACACAAATGAAGATTTCCTAACGACAAACGACACGTTTCCCTGCAGGGCGGCCACTCCCGGGCCCTGTCAGGTCCTGCACTGCTTCTGTTTGAAGCAGTTATTCAACTGCTATATTTATTTTCTTCCCAGACCTGCTACCTGTAAACTATACTCCCCCACCTCGCTCGCTCTCTCTCTGTCTGTCCCCCACCCTCTCTCTTTTTCCCATTCCATGCAGCTCAGCACTGTAAATCAAGTTGAAACATAGCTCTGCATATGTATGTATGTGTGTGTGTGTGTGTGTGTGTGTGTGAAGTGTACATTGCCGACTAACCGCTGCCAAAAAATGTGTCTCAACCGTCCCCCTCCCCTTACCTCGCTATACGTCTGCCTATAGGAGGAGGAAGAGCGGACGAAGACGTGCATGCATGTGTGAGTGTGTGTGGGATTAAGCCGGAGCTATCTGTCAGGGTCGTATGGGTTGAGAGAACATATCCTGGACGCTTATCTCAAGTGGTGCAGGGAGAAAAACTAACCACACTGTGACTCCTGTCCGCTGGATTTTTGTTTTTTTGCCGAAAGTAAGAATGAAAGAAAGAAACAACTCAAGGGCAGGATGATGTGGCTAAAATCCTCTATCACGGTATATGTGATTTTATATTGCAATATAATGTACAGCATATTATGAAATTGTACATTTCCATCAAGTTAAGGTCTGTTTCTGGATTAAATAACCAGATGCCTGATGTCTGACTTTTCCCTGAAAAATGCTCGCTCATTTTCCAACACTGCCCACAGAGATAAAGAGCAACTGAACACTCAAGGCCGAGGCATAAATTCATTTTGCAAATTCCTAAAATGCATTCGGACTCACACCCCTGGTTGGGCCGGTGTTGAAGTTTTTTCACAGCTCTGGGGTCACATGGCAGAGTGATTTCAATTTCTCTGGAGAAAGGGGAAAATGACTGCTGTGGCAAAGAGCATTACAGACTGGGACCATCAATAGATATCCTAAAAAGTGATTTTATCTTAATGTACATGTTTAATTTATAATGTCATATCACCCAATCTTATCCATGGCAACCTGTGAATTTCAGAAGTTTACAGGATGTCAGTGCAGAGCTCCACCTGGTTCAGGATAATTCCATGAAAACCATTGTACATTAGGTTGATTTTGATTATTATACGACAACCAAACTGATCAAACACATAGATAGATTATAGCCAGAGGGCTTTGGCCTACACAGCAAATTTAATAGCTTTGCTGTGCAATGGCTTCATATTAAAAACAAACGCAGCATCGTTTGTACTGGAGAGCAAAATTAAAGAAAAAAAAAATCTGGACATTACTACATTTGACTGAGCCCTTTGCCTCTCCAGTGACATGTCATCTGAATATTACTATTTGTGGAAAGTAATAACACTTTTTACTAATCTTTATAACAGGAATGGCAAATGCTATGGATGAATATTCTTTTTTTATGAAGGCTCCTAAACAACTGATGCTTCGGTTGTTCTTTTTACATTCATCACAAAGCCAGTAAGTATAATGACACTGTGACACCGAGTGTCAGGGGAGTGAGCCACAGTTGTACTGAAACACAATATGAATTTACTGCTCTGAGAAAGTAGAAGACTTATGAGAGCTTGTTATTACAGTTCCAGACTCACAGTTTTTTAATGTTAAAATATATCTGAATAAATCTAAAAAAACAGATAAATTTAACTTCCGTTGCTGACTTCATGTCATCGGATGATTTTCTTTGCAGAAACTGAGTGTGTGAGAGAGGGAGCTTGTGTGGGGGGGTGGGGGGGTGTCAAAAGCATGCCATATTTAGGCTGGACTGGCACACGGTGAAGACACAGGCTGACTGTTGCTTTTCACACGTCGCACCAGCTCTCTCTACCATCTGCCCTCCGTCTTGGTCTCAGTGTGTGTCTGCATGTCGTGCTGTTTCTCTCTCTCTCTCTCCCTCTCCATCCTTCCCTCCCAGACCGTCGCTCTCCGCCCGGCCACGGTACAACCTCCCGCCACCTCCTCTCTTCCTTCTCTCTCCATCTGAAAGCACCTCAAGGAGAAAAAGGCAGCACCGATACCTCTGTCGGCCATCACAGATCTGTAAATTCCATTTTTAATTCCACTATCCATTTACAGGCCTCAAGATGGCTCCTATTTACCCCCCCCCACACACACACACACACACACACACACACACACATGGTGTAATATCAGAAGCAAAAGGCGGCAACAAAGTGGCAATATGTGTCAGAAGCCTGGTGGCCACAGGAAAAAACCCCAAAAGAAACTGAGAGAATCTTTCTCATGGTGTGCTGGTATATTTAGACTAGACAACCGGCGAGCAGAGCACAAACCGCCGTGACTCACACACAGACACACACAAGAGATTACAGACACACTCATTCATACACAAATCACACTAAAATCAATCCCATCGCGGGCAGACGTGTTTCGACGCTCGTTCTCGGTTTCTCGCTACCGGTTTCAGCCAGATGTACTCCTGCTTGTATAAAAGAAGCAACAAAGAGGAAGCGGCCGATATCTGTGATAATGGTAGTTGGCAGGTGTCAGCAGGCCCGTTTCGGCCCCGTCGCTTGTCTTCAGCTCAGTTAGTTCAGCTCAGTGAAAATGAGGAATCCAGATCATCCAACTTCAAATTCAGTTTTAAGGAGAGATATCTTCGAGAAATGACTAAGACGAGGCAGAGTGTTGAGAAGTGGCTGCTATGGTACTATAGATATAGTGCATTCACTGCAAACTGTGTAAACACTCATGGTGACTCGTACAGGCTGATCACAAAGTGTGACTGCACCTATAGAAGTGTGTATTTTGTTATCAGACTGACCTCAGCAGCTCAACTTCAGAGTTCCTGAGACCGAAGCCCTGATGCCCGGCCAGGGTCCGGGGCCGTGTTGAGCTAATTAACCCCGTTAATCTAAATGGGCGCTGGGTCAGCGTGTGTGTGTGTGTGGCTATAACTAGCTAACCCCAGCAGATGAGCATTCACCCCAGTCACAGCCCCCCCCCTCCCTTTTTTCTTTTTGCTGGCAGCCTGCCGTCCGACTTGGCAGACGCACAATCGCGAGGGGTCTGGTGTGCATGTGTGTGTGTGTGTGTGAGTGCGTGCGCAGTGTGTTTGAGCCCGTGTGCAATTGCACAGGGGATGGGGGATTATAGATGTTGAACATACACACGCAAATGAGCGCGGGGCCTGACTGGTCTGCGTGGTGTGTGCGTCCGTGTTGTAATAAAGCCAGCAATGTTTTACTGGCCCGCTGACACAGTGCATAAAAAGATCAGTGGGCCAAATCCATTAGTGGTATAATTGCATTACATGGTAAATATTCCTAAAAGGTCAATATCTCCATTTGAAACATCACCATCATCACAGTGCACTGCAACAGAAACAGGAGTTCTGGGTTTTTTATTGAAGCCGGAGGCACAAAATACCACTTCCAGGCATCTATTATAGTAAAGATTTGGCCTGCAGGACTGAGTCTCCATCTTCGAATGAGTCAGCGCCAGCTTGTGGTGCTTCAACCCATGATAGCATCACATGTGACGCTCGCAGTTCGACTTTAACGCCACAAAATGTGAACTTTCTGTCCTGTCCTGTTTTCCAACCAAAATCCAGCATCTTATCTTACTTATTAAACATGTCAAAAAAACACTAACAAACACTAAAGGGGAATCATTTATGATATTTGGTTTATAGCACAACTACTGATTTACAAGAAAGACGGGTCTTAAGTTCCTCCTAAGAGTCTTGCAGTTGTGCGGGGACTGAACAATGCAGCACTGTTTGCTGGTCTGGAAGGATCCTTTAAACCTCGGTTAAACTCCGACCGGCCTTGCGGAGCTTACGGGCAGGGACAGCAATTTAATTAGAACAATATGATATTTGCATGGGGGGCGGGGGCAAAGAGCGCTGAGTGGGTGAGCCACTGAGCGTGCAAGCAGAAGTTTGCTTGGTACTAGTGTCAAGTAATTCTGGGTAACTCCATTGTGCAGTGCCTGAAGCACATCCAACAGACTTAGGTCTGTATGTACAGTGACATGACTTGTCCAGTATGACAAGGGATAAAAATGTTTAAACATGGGCTGGATGCTCACGCAACTTGACCTGACTCCCGTCTGCTGATTGACAGCGCGAGGAAGACATGCACCTGTATAAACACCACTGTTGTCCACGTATCTGGCACCATGGAGCCACTTCTTACTGACATTTTGTTGGAAAACTGATTATTTCAATGAAAAACTTCCAAAGTTTAATTCTTATTATCTGCCAAAAGCTGTGGGAAAGGGACAAAACGAAGTATCCTATCAGAAAGCATTCTAAAAGTGCCCTCAACGGACGCTACTGTCCCACAATGCCATGCGCAAAGGAAACGGAAGTGACGACAGGAACAGAAGGATGTCAGACAAAACACATATAAATACAAATATATAAATATTTCAACATTTCATTCTGTGGATAATCTGGAGCAATAGGAAAGATATATTGCTGTTTAAAATTGAAATACACCACCTATTTGATCAAGCTTCATATCTTGAGAAATCCCACAAAGCCATACATCAAACACGGACAAATAAATCCATAAAACTTACTTACTAAATTACTTATATCATTTTGAGGAAACACCCCCCAAGAGAAGGTCCTGGCTGAATAGGGTGTAAGCAGACAGACAATAAAACCCCAAAAATGGGAGCGCACAAAGGCAGTAAGGAAGACACATATACACATACTGTACAGTATGTACACACACAAACGCACACACATAAGCTCCAGGCTATTGTCCTCCACATTTAGGTCAGGTCGCAACTAACAGCTTCACGCACACACACACACACACACACACACACACATGCTCCCCAGGAGGCTCTCCTCACCTGCAAAGAGGCCAGTTTGGACACAGTGTCAAAGATTAAACCTGTGTTTTATCTCCGAGAAGGGGGCTGCTCGGGGGACAGCGTGTGTGTGTGTGTTCACTCAGTCCTTTAAACCAGAGGGCAGAGGGTCACTGGAGAATACACTTTTTTTTTTTTACTCAAACACACACACACACACACACACATGCACGCACGCGTGCACGCACAGCTGCCCTCCTCTGTGTGCGCGGTCAAGTAGAAAGGTGGATCTGTGTCAGGTAGCAAGGGTATTTACTGTTACTGAGACAAGCAGGCCGAGAAAACAGAAAACAGGGGGGGGGGCAGACAGGGGGAGGCTGAGAGGAAAAACAACAAGGAGAACCTGAGACTAAAACCAAGAGGTGGAGGAGGACGAGAAGTGGTGCTTTGAAGGCCTCGGTGGTCAACAGAATGCCACCATGTGCTACGTCAGAGATGTACACACACACACACACAGAGAGAGAGAGAGAGAGAGAGAGAGAGAGCTGGGCATGTGTTAAAAGGGCAGAACCAAAAATAACAAGTTGTTTCTGCAAACCGCAGATCAGAGATCAGCGCCAATCTACAATGCAGATACGTCATTCTAAAAAACAAAAATGTAAGTGTTCATGTGTTTCTGCACACATATAGGACTGGGTCTCAAAAGGGAAAAAAAAGAAAAAGTTAGGAGTTGGAGATGCAGGGAATTTCCCTTGAATAGACAGAGCAATGATTTGTGTCTTCGTCAGAACTGAACTGGAGTGTGACTCAAAAAAGCCCTGATCCACTCACACTCCTGAGATCAACACTACGATACCGGCCTATACACACACTCATTCATCATGCCAAACCTGCTTCATCACATCGAAACCAGTAAAAAGCAACAAAGCATTTTTTCACCTCAGCACTAACCGTTCTGTCCAGGTGGAACAACACACTCTTCCCTGCTTTGAGTATTTAACCTCTGAAAACAAGAAGGGATTATAAATGTCTTGTCTCTGCTGGCATCTGATAATCTCCATTTACCAGTCAAACAGTTACCTGCACATTCAGAGGGAAACCTCTTTTATCTGCCATCACAGAACTTTGTAAGCTGTCGATAAAGGCGATCAGAAGATCGACCGACGACGGCGCGTGCAGCGGCGCTCTTCTGTGATTGGTTGCAACAGATTTACAGGCCAAGAGAGCCACACTTTTTTCCTGTTTTAAATCATGGATAATTCGTGGATAGCTGCTGGTCAAACAATACTAGTAATCTGAAGATGTCACCTTGGGCTGTGAGAAATTGTGATTCATAGAGAAAAAATTAAATCAGTGAAGAAAAAATGTTCCTTTTGGGTTAATTTATGATGTAAATAATCCTTTGCTGAAGCCAGACTTGGTGGAAATGCCAGGTAAAAACATACCTGGACACTTGAAAAGCTCCACAAAAAGCTAGATTCCTTTTTAAATGCACTGACTAGAAAAGGAAAAGCTTGGCTGAGGTCACAGTTCACAAAACATTCGCAGACAAAAAGGGGTTAAAGAGAGGTAACGTCTTAAAAAATACCTTACATCCCGAGCAAGCCCTGGAGACCAAAAAAAGAGAAGTGTGTATCCCTAAGAGGCCTTTTTGTTTATCTTTTACATTTCTCATTTATTTATTTATTTATTTATTGTTCCTGCTCTCCTGCCACACGGCCGGGGGAGTGAGGGACCACAGGTGCTTGGGTGAATCCGATGGACATCCGCAATTTATCATTCATACGGCGGTGACGGCAGGCCGGGCCGAAATATGGCACGGTAAACACAAACCATAGATCATTCACAGACACAGATACACCCGGACAGCCGCGGTGTACGCAGATAAACACACACACACACACATGCACATACATAAAATATATCTTTGAAGACAGATGCTTTTATGTGAACACGGAGCTGGACGTGGGTCACATCACAACATGCCTCTTTCGGCATGGTGTAGATATCTATTTCTTTCTGTCTCTTTATTCCACTTTATCTTTGTCTCTCTTTGGGAAGCTCATCTCCCTCCCTTTTTACTTTTTTGTGGATTTCTGGCAGACCAGACACTTAAAAGTGTAGTGATGCCACCCTCCCATTCATGAAAAAAAAATAGATTTGGCTTTTTTCATCCCTGTGGAGTGCCAGCATTTATTCCTCCTGTACAATTATAGCTTCTTCTTTTTTTCTTTTTCGACTTTTTTTCTCACAAAGTCTGAGCACATTTACACAAACCACCTGGATTCAAACCAACTTATGAACTTAGTTCAATCTGTCTGCCTTTTTCTTTTTTTTTCTTTTTTCTTTGCAGGTATAAACACAGCGAAGAGATAGAGATGACAGGCACCCCGCCCCCCACCTCCCGAAGCGCCCCGTGCCTCCAAACTTTTAATCCAGGCTTTAGAGGGATATATCACAGTGGGACATCACTGCTGGCCTGCATCTGCCAGAGCGAGCTGGGAGCTGATTTCTGTGTTTACATAAGATTAGAGCGCAGGGAGAAAAGAAGGTAGCCGATGTGGTCGCTCCGAGCCAAGTAGCTCTCATTTTTAATGCAGCAAATACTGCCACAAACAGCCTGCAGGAGGAGGGGGGGATGGCTGAGGAGAGATATAGCCAAAGGTAGGAACAGTAAGTTACACCACTTACACTCCTCAGGGGTGAATGTATGTGTGTGTGTGTGTGTGTTGAAAATTAAGGGTGCACTGGCCTGCCTTTGCAGCAGTGGTCAGGGATCTTTGCCACCAGTGCATACACAGTGCTCATTTGTAATGTCAGACGACATCTCAACGCAAGCGCCCGCACCAGAAGTCTCTATTGCACAGCAGCAGTATTTAAAGCCAAAATACGTCGACTGATGGGGCAGGATTTACGAGGGTCCAACAATCTGAAATGGAACTCTTGAGCAGCGGTTATTGCTCACGAAGGAGCAGGTTGAGGAACGTCAACATCGGCAGTCTCACTGAGGGATTTTAAGATGTTTTACTGAGGGCACATGCTCTAAAAACTTAACATGGAGCAAGAAGATTGTAAAAATGCTCTTGCAGATCACATGCAGTAAAACCAAGGCAGACACAAAAAACTGAAAAAAGTCAAGGATGAGGAAGCTTGAAATGATGTTGGTTCATCTTGGCCAACAGTTAGTTAGCTGGTTAGCCTATATTCAGCAGTGCAAATAATATTTAAAAAAAAAACATTGAAGTTGTTGCAATGAACATTTTTATATGAGCAATGGTAAGATTAGCCAGATATAATGTGAAAGGTGTCTTTTTTTAGCAATAAGCACACAGAGAATCATCAGATAACTGCAGGGACAGTCATGTGAGGAGTTTTAGCATCTCTTAGCTCACTGTTTTGGTTTCATGGCCAAAAAATTGCCACCGTCTTTTCCTAAACTTAACTTTAAGTGGACTGGCCCACTTGAATGTTTAGGAGACAGGGCTGCTTGAAAAGAACTTAAAGAGTGGAATACATTTGCACATTAGTTGATGTGCAAGTCAAATGTGGCGGCAAGACAGGTTAATGCATTGCTGGTGAGATCTGAACATTAAATAAGACAGACAGTGTCAGCGACAAACTGCACCTCCAACATGGCTGCAGGAGGGCACGTTACATAAGCACGTACTGTTCAGTACATGCATGTCTCATCAGTCTGAACTGGTGCAGTTCATGTTGCATGTCCTGTGAAGGTTTGCACTGCACACATAAACCCACCCTATCATGTGGCACATGCACTCGCACATACAGCAGCGTACACCCACTGACCCTTGATAAATGACATAACCATGTGACGTCCGTGCACTCTAACACAGCATGTATGCACAGGTATGCGTGGTTACAAAAGCGCTGTGAGAACACACACAATGTGGGCATCTCTGCATATCTCCAATCCTTTATTGTGAAACTCTTAAGGAGCTTTGATTTGTGTTTGCACTGACCACAGGGTTCAGCATGGAGGCTACACAACACTGGCTCAGATATATAAATAGACAGACAGGGACACAGCAGACCCAAAGTACATGTCTGTCCTGTGGAACATCAGGGCTTGGACAACTACAGTACAACATGTACTGTACCACTGACAGCTACTAATATCTGTCCAGTTTGAGATGAATTATCAAAAGCAACCGTCTCTGCCTTTATTCTGATACTCCTGTGTGTATGTTCACATGTGCGACCTCCTAACTGGTTAGACTGCAGCCCTTATGGCTTATTTCCTGTATGTTTACAGTCACACAACTCTCCGTCTCCCTGAGAGTGACCTTTGACCCTGGTTACAGCGCGTCCTGGACAATGTTACGGAGCTGAAGAGCACGTGGTTTGTCATAAAGGCTGTAAAGTCATACAAAAGTGTTTGCAGTGCATTTGTGGCAAAGCTGGAGTTTAGAAAGATTAAAATCCCAATACAAATGATAATATGTATGAATATATTTTAACTGACAGTTTTTACAATAAGAAAAATAAATAAAATAACAGAATCTCAATCTCAACAAAGCAGCCATCATATAGACATATTTTTAAAAAAGGGAAAAAAGATGCGCCTGAGGCAAAGCATTGGGCTGCCCAATAGACGACAACAACTAAAGCAGAACAAATAGCAACACAACAGCATCTTCAAAGGGGGAATCAGCTGAAAACACCAGTGTGTAAAGAATCAATCCCATCACTCCAGTACAGGGGTGTCATGACGGCGAGCGTAACCACTTCTCCCCCGTGCTCCAACCAGCAACCGCCGACATGCGAGCGCCCTTAAGCAAGGCACCAAACCCACTGAACCTGCTCGGCAGCCGGCGGTGTAAATTTACAGAGAGTGCGCTCCCCTCCCTCCTTCCTGCTGCACCTCCTGACCCCTTGGCTGTTGCTGTAAATATAAATGTGTTCCTGCACTGTCAGCTCGAGCTCGGTTACACAAGCAACAGTTCCACAAAGGTTAAAAAATATGTATATTTTACTTCCTCCCGCTTCATCTCTGCCTCCTCGATCTGTCTTTCGCTACGTGCTGTTTTCCCACTTTCTATCGTTCTGCTTCTTGAAGCGGAGGGCTCAGCGGGTCAGGGGCATTAGCGGAAATCTGCTGTAAATTTTTTTTCTTCTTCTTTTTCGGTGCGCGAGTGCTTGAACTTCTTTGTTGCGTTTCGTTTTTCTACTTTCCTTCCTTAACCCCGCGTGGCACACGTTCCGTGCCAGCAAACCAGTCTGAACTGGTCCTGGTGAACTATGTGTATGTGTGCGTGCGAGAGAGAAAAAGGTGTGTATGCAGGTAGACAAAAATGGGAATGAGAGCTCACAGTGAACGCTAACAGTGGGTTAATATGCAGAGCCGGCGTGAGGAAAGATGTGCGTGTAATTATGTGTGGGTGTGGGGGCTACACACACACACACACACACACAAAGTCCTATGACACCCATGTCATCAAACAGTTGGATGTCGGCCAAGTTCATCTGTTAGGGGACAGCCGCCGCCAGGACCAGGCCTCTCCTACCTCGCTTTACCCTCTCTCTCGCTCTCGCATCCCCTATCCCCCTTGAGCACTCTACCCCTATATGCGCTCTCCTCCTCATCCCCCTGTTTCTCTCTTTCTCTCTGTTTTTGTCATCCCATCCCCCCTCACCCACCCACCCACCCTGTTTCTTTCAACACCTCTTGCAGGGTTGCAGATCGGGGCCTGCATTTCCCTTGTACGGCGAAGATAAACAGAGAGTGTGTGTGTGTGTCTCTTTGTTTGTCAGTCTGATGCTCGAGGTGTGTTATGTGCGCACACACACATATTTGCCTTAAGAAGCTTGGAATGGTTCAACAAGCTACAAAAAAGTGGGAAAAAAAATCAAACAAAGGCCAAGAGACGGGTTAGATTCCATTAAATCAAGGTAGAGAGAAGGTGTGTGTGTGTGTGTGTGTGTGTGTGTGTGTGTGTGAATGAGAGCGATCACCGGTGTTAACTACAGCAGTGCAGAGCATGTTGAAACACATCTGTCTGACAACGGCAAACTGCAGCACAGACACAAAAAAAACAAAAGGAAAAAAGGAGATTGGCAAAAAAATGGAGGAAGTAAGACAGGTCAAAGGAGCATGAAAAATTAAGACAAATTCAGTAAAAAAAAAAGGAGGTGAAGGTGTTTTTTGTGGGTCCTTGCTTTCAAAAATGACACACTCATGCTAAAGACTGGCTTTCCTCCTCCTGGCTTATTTGTCGCAGGGCGAGGGTTCAAGGAATTACAGCCTCGCTCGCACTTCCATATTTATTTAACAAGGGAGCCGATGTCTTTATTTCTCAGTCAAATGTTTTGTGTGTGTGTGTGATTTTCTCAATTTGCTCGGGGAGTGAGTGCAGGTTGAGTCAAACGTGTGAGGGGGAGACAAAAGTTGCCAGTTTGGAGGGGAGTTTTGTCATTTTAGTTAAATAATTGTATGCTTCCTCTAAGAAACTGGGGAATTATTTGACAAACTCTCAACACTCTTGAAGCTTTTTATACCGTTAAAAAAAACAGTCATAGTCACACATTCCACTGATTGTGCAGGAAATTATCTACGACCTTCAGACCTTAAGGAAAAGAAAAATCACTCACTTATCCTGAAGAGCAACGGTTTCTTTTGTCTCATTTATTTCCTGATAAACACTTTTTTCTTATGTGATTTCTTGCGCTAACAGCAGCTCTGCTTTATGATTGATGTCAACAGCAAAAACTGGCAGTTGTGGAGGGTTTACCTTGAAAAACATCCTCACAATATCCGTTACCATCTTAGACACACACACCTGTAATATTTGTGTATATTAGTGTACTACAAAACGCATACACACACACACACACACACAGACACGCAGGAGGCCAAAAAGTACATTTTAGCGGTTCTTTATCCGTTTTGGGGGGATAAATTATCCATTAGATTTCATCATATCTTACTGGGGCAATTACATCAAGAAAATGATAGCGGGCACGGGATCAATTATGCATGCCCTTGGCCAAAGACCAAGCATCGGGCAGAAGGAGAGGGCATGCACACACACACACATGAAGGAGAGGAGGATCTCATAGATGTGGCCCATCAGTTCATCTTACTGCCTAAAAAGTTCATACGCTTAATAATTTAGCTGTGCTCTGGATACAGTTTCCCAGTTGAATATTAACAACTTTGAAGTGAGTAACAGCAGCCAGAGGTACACAGGGTGTGTGTGTGTAGGGAGGGGGGGGGGCTAAAAGAGACCTCAGGAAACAGGCCCCGTGAGTCCCACCGGAGACAACCCCTCAAAACACACACACACACACACACACAAACACACACGCACTCCTTCCACTCGGCTGCGTCCATTACACTGCCATTTGTAACATTGCTCATTTCTGGGCAATTAAGAATTCCTTTTCATCGCTATGTAGGTTCACATATCTCCCTCACAGCACTTGTACACAAACTGGGAAGATGTGAGGAAAGAGACAAATGTGTGTGTGTGTGTGTGTGTGTGTGTGTGTGTGTGTCTTTGGCGGGGTGGAAAGGGAGGATGAAAAGATGAAGAAGGAAAAAAGAAGCAACAAAGGGAGCTGAAGAAGAAAACATAAAGATTGGTGCCTGCGCACCACTTGTTCTTGTTTGTTTTTCCTGCGTCTGCATCTTTGTTCTCATTTTCTTAATTGTCGCGCCTCATTATTAGATAAAAAATTAATTTAAAAATAATTTCTTTTATGGACTTGATTCTTTTGTCTCCCTTTCACACACATGCACACACGCGCACAAAAAAAGTGTCAGAACAGACGTCTTATTTGAGCACAAAGGAGGCGAGAGGTTCGCGTCTGTAAGCCGTTGTTTACGTGCAGGTTTGCGCGTACGGACCACCGCGTGACACACACACAGATAGAGCCACATTTTTTCCTGCTGAGGACAGAACAATGGAATTCATTTTCTTTCTCCCCCTTTTTTGGAGGAGTTTCATCCATGTTTACAGAGAAACTCACTTAGGAAGACAAATCACTGTCTCCAAAATGGCAGCCTCAGATAGATTTAGGGAGGGACGAGGGAAAAGAGAACAGAGAGGTATCTGACATCTGTTTGTTCGAGGAGAAACAGAAAGGGGGGAGGGAGGTGTGGGAGGGGGTGACACTAAAAATGAATAGGCTGACAGAGGAAAGAGAGAGAGAGAGAGATGGGCATTGAGAAATCATTTTACCATGTCAAGACGGACATGTACAGGACAGAGCCAGATGGTTTGCATTTGGTATATTGTGTGTGTGTGTGTGTGTGTGTGTGTGTGTGTGTGTGTTTTTTATTGTATGTGTTTGTTAAAGACAAGCAGAGTAATGAGGGAACAGACAAGACATCATGTAAATTAAATACGTCCAATCTCTGGCTCGGCTCTCAGTCTTCACACAATTAAAAAAAATGCAACTTTCATTTATATTAGCCCTAAAACACACACACAAGCACACACACACACACACACACACACACACACATACACACACACATATCTCGCACTCAAGGCACAAATGGGAAAATACACACACACGTGCACACAAACACCCCTTGACATGCCAGCTCTGACAAGCGTAGCTGATGTGCGCCGCGAATGCGCATGGTAATAGGCCAATCAAAAATGCAAAACAATTGGCAATTACTGTGAGGGCCTAATGGTCATTAGAATTTACAACTAGGTAATGAACTAAAGTCTGCCCACTGCATGCATATTCATAAAGCTGGTTGAGCTTTGAAGATTAAAGTAGCGCTTAAAATTCAAATGAGCCTCCGCAAATTATCGGGAAAAAGTCAGTGCTGCCGCCACTGCTGCTGCTGCTGCCGATGGGGGAGTTCCTCATACGTGCCCTGTGTGTGTGCGTGTGTGTGTGTGTGTGTTGATCAGACTTTTTTTTTTAAAGCTGCAAACATTTTTTTTTTCAAAAGACATAAACAGTCTTCATTATAGCAGGAAATATCTCCTGCAAAGTGGAGACAGTTCATGGTGGGAAGCCAAAAACGCAGAGTGTGAAACCGGTCGATGGTGATGGTGATAATAAAAAAACAATGTGATGGTGTATTGAAGTCAGATCAAAGGCATTCCACGCACCAGTGGCTCCCAACTTTTCTGGCTTCTGACCCCAAAAGATAAAGACGCATCTGCCAGCAGCCCCACTATCACCCCTTTCATATGTGTATACATGCAGACAGGGATATTTTCCACTTGAACACATCTGAACCAGTTTCAAAAGTAAACTTATCCCCCCAAAAGAATTAGCAAAATCAGAGGGAAAGACAGCAGAAATGTGGTTCTTCCTCTTTCCTCTACTAAAAATCTCACAATTCCATATATTTGCCACATTTGTAAATTGCATATGTATACATGTGTACGTGTGTACTGGAGCAGTTTTGTGGGGTGCAGGTTGGGAACTACTGACAGAGTCAATGAGCAATGATGAAACAACATTATCAAACCAGATATTGGTCAAACCTGATATGAAACGCCAGGTCACAGATACAAACACACACCCACACAGAAAAACACAAATTTCACAAAACAAACTTCAAAAAATATTCACATTTTATCAAACAGAAAAATCCTTCTTTCAGGTTTAGCGATCAGGCAGTTTAGAAAGAATCTCTCGGTTTTTAAAAATAGTTTTATTGTTTTTCATTAATGATTCATTGCCAAGGTGACAGCTTCATTCTGTCTGTTTTGTCCAATCAAGAGTCCAAAGCCCAGAGACACTGAATTTACTGTCATAGAATACTGAGTAAAAAAAGCAACTGTTCTGATTTGAGTTGTCAGAAATGTTAATTTGAGGCATTTTGTTCAATAAAATGATTAAACAATTATCATCTGATGAGCTGCCACCTGCAACTGTCTCAGTGCTAGAGCATTCAATAAATCTTTTTTTTCACCTGAAAAAATTCTCCATATATGGAAATAGAAGGTTCTCTCCTTTAAGAGTGACTGACTACAATACCAGTTTTAATATTTAAAGAAAAAAATGGAGGCGCATAACTTCATCACTATAAATGATTGAGCATGATTTGGGAGAATTTTCTAGTGTTTCAGACTACAGAGCTTCCATTCAAGAACGAAGTGCTGTCCTGCCTTGCACGTTTGCATTGAGAAAATGAAATTGAATGAAATTATGGAGCGAGGCGCCTGAGATCACAGGACTTACATATGTTATCCTGCTTTGCGGGTGACTTTGACTTTCTTTAGCTTTAATTTTCTCAGAGGAGAGACGCACGGCGGAAAAAAGGTGGTGGGAGTGAGAGGAAGAAACAGACTGACGCTCTGGCGACACCAAAATAAAAGCTTTAGACCCACTCATACTCATAGAGCTGTGCATATACAGTTTGCGCTCTACTTATCAACACACGCAGCACGGCAGCGTGTGTGTGTGTGTGTGTGTGCTGCTCCATGCAGTTGTAGTGGTAGTTTAGCCAAACGGGAAACATGAAACCAGAGCGAGGAGCCAGGCCCTTCCTCACATACTGGTCACACACACACACACACGCGCACGCACACACACACACACTGCCAGCTCAGCCCTGGCACACTTAACTAGCGGAAGTCCTGCATGCACACTGCCAGCTCACACACACACACACACACTTTCATGTTCACTCTTGCTGCAATATAAATGCACACACATGCACACACACATAAGCATGCTGTATATGTAATGACAGGTACATAAAAAGAGCATGAATGAACACAGACTGTATGTGAGATAGGAATATATGTTGTGTGTGTACATGCATGTGCGTGCATGTGTGTATTGTGTGTGTGTGTGTGTGTGTGTGTGTAGAGCCAGTCTGTAATCCAATGGCCTATATAAATAAGCTTTGTAGTGTATAAACAGTTTTATGAACAGGCCTTCGACATAATAAGAGAGTTGAGTTACATGTGCACCCCCCCCCCTTCAGCAGACCAGAGTGTGTGTGCGCCTACGAACGTGCAGGAATAAACACTCACACGCAGCGAGCAGCGAGCGAGCCAAAAACAGCAGCTTTCCCTCTCACCACGCAGGAGTAAATGTAGCGTGGATGTCGAATCACTCGCATAAACACAAAGAGCCAGATCAATAAACAAATCCTCCATCACTGAGCGCGTACAGTAGTCCGCCTGACGTCACGCATGTCACTGACATACTGTCACCGCTGTAAATACTGGGAAATAACACTGGGCCTGTTTTTTTTCTTAACGTCTCATTGTTCTCGGCTGTTGTCATTGTTTCGGTGGCGGTTTGCCGAGCATGACAATCTGGGAGATCTTTTGTGTTCCCGCAGATCTGTCCCCATGTTTGGTCGTTGTCGCCGTGGTGCGTCTGCGCCGCGCTTCCCAGGGACCGGCTGTCAATCACAGTGTGTGGGCAGCGTGATGTCTTTCCCTTGGATTTTCTTTTTTATTTTTACCCTTTGATGTTGATTTGTGATTGCTGCTCATGCCCTGTTCGTCTGTTCTATTTATTCCAAACTCACTCTTTGGTTCCATGTGTCACGGGTCTGCCCATGCAACTGGGCTGTTTCTCCCAGAGAGGCTGTAAAAGTTGTCATTTTGAGATAGTAATCAATTGTAAATCATTTTCTGCATTGATGAATATAATTTGCACTGTTAAGAAAAAAACAACTCAAATCGCTAATCTGATCATGTGAGACTCTATTGATCAGCATGGAGAAACTGTCTTTTCTCTTTTCCCTCGAAAGAATTAGAAAGTTAGCACGTTTCTTCATGCCTTGCTCTTCCTCTGCTAAATCCCAACCAACCAAACATGTAAAACACATCACTTCCTGTGCAACCAGACCACATCTCCCAGGAAGACTAATGCGAGAGTGCTGTGAAAGCATCTAGTTTGTGATATAAATCCATTTGAAATCATTTGCTCAAGAATGTATCTAATTTGCAATGTAAAAAAAAAAAAGTGGCGACGACGACAGCTTGCTGCTACAGTGCTGTCATTGTCGTGCCGCTAATAATGTGATTCTGTTGGTGAGACTGTTCTAACAGGAAAAACAACTCCATAGGTCGCCTGTGCAAGCAGCTTATTACAACCTATCGTTGTGTTTTGTTGTTTGGCTGCCTCTGGTGAATGTAGTAATTATGATGTCATGAGAGGAGGAAGACGGTGTGTATAGACTGACAACATTGGGAGGAGGTCAGGGCTGAAACACAGGATATTCACACATACATTACGGTTTTTGTGCCTAAACCTACCCACACCACACCGATTACATAACCTTAACCTATAAGATGTTTATTACCGTTACCATGACAACAATGGTCCAATATACCAATGGCCAGTGTGGTCAAATGGGTTATATTCAATGCAGACACACACTTCAGTGCACATTGTAACTCTTTGTCTCAATCCACAGGAAGGTCAAAGGTCACACACCGAGCAATAGACCTGACCTTGTCTATTGTCTTGGTCAGAGGCACTTCAGCAACTCCTGGGTTCAACCCATAGTCATTTAAAGGGCAACTCCACTTATTCTACAATAAAAGAAATAATTTGCTAAATAATTTACCCCCCCACACACACACACACACACAAAGTTATCAAAGTGCAACACTACATTTCTGAAGGACCCCTTTAAATGAAGAACCAGGACGAGAGCAGAGCAGATTTAGCTATCCAATGCTGCAACTCTAATGCTATCTTATATAACAAAATATGGGTGTGCATGTGTGCGTGCGCGCATGTGTGTGCTGTGGGCATTACATTACCAAACAGGATAAAGGTTTAATCGACAGGTTCGCCAGGCTGGACTTTCCCAGCACTTGTTTTGTTTTGTTGTTCCGCTGCGCTCAGTGAATTTGTCTGGATTGCACACATTATGTGAAGATGCCAAAAATAATAATCAAATTTTTTTTTTTTAATTTCTTTTTGTTCTTTTTGTGAGAAGTGAACATAAAACACAGTGCAACATATTAGCCTTGGTGGCAGATTATTAGCTTTTCCAGCCATTCCAGCAACCTGCTGTGTGTCTTATCCCGCTACTGATATTTTCTACACAAAGGAGTATGTTTACATTCAGTAAGCCCGTTGGAAAATGCCAACATACTCGGATTGCCAATGCTCTGGGGGGAGAAACGCAGGAGGTCAAACGCTGCACTTGAGTCCACTAAGTAAAATCTTATGTTGGAAAAAAAAAAGAAAGAAAGACAAGAAGGACAGACAGAAAGAGAGCGAGTGACAATAGATTAGTAATGGCAACCAGTGTGTGAAATCTTTTTCTAGGCTTGTCGGGATGTGCTGCAGCACGAAGTGCGTACATACCAAACATACTGTAATTGACTCAGTATGAATTGGCTGTCCCAGATTTGCATTGACTGCTAATGTTGCAGGGGAGAGAGACAGACGCGCCAGCCAAAAGAGAAAATGGAAAAAAAGAAGAAGAGGAGGGAGAGAATAGACATGAGATGGAGAGAGTGATCTGACACCGAGCCAGACAATGAATGGGTGTTAAAAATGCACTAATGTGTATTGAGGTGCGTGGCATTAGCCGGTGATGATAAGCTAATTGCTAATCACTAGATCATGGACTAACAATTCTCATGTTGCGAGGCTTCAAGCCAGGATGACTCTTAAGCGGGCTGACCAATGAAGGAGTGAAAAGCGGGATTTTGAAAAAAGTGTGGCTGATAAATTTCTTCATGATTAATCATCATGTGCAAGGATTGATCACATCTAACGAGTTTATATTGATAGGTCTATTGCAAATCAGTGATGAGTAAGATGAATAATTCTTTGCACTGGCCGCATATCAATTCCAGCTCATTAAGACACATATTATTGCTGATTTTCCACAGAGGACAGGATTCAATTCTTTATGCTAATTATGAGAAACCAACTGGTACACCGGACAGCAGAAATCGTGTTTACTCTCAAAATAATCCGCAGAGGATTCCTTCTAAATTCCACTTTTTTTTAACTGAGAATTTTTTTAAAAATCACCACCACTTTCCATTTAAAGAAAAAGAGAGAGAGACATGGCCATTTCACACATAAATTCACACACTCACACACACCCATGCAAACTCCTCTCTTTTGAGACATACATTAGTGATGCTGTTTCTGAATGAGGGGCGCCTCGGGGATTATAATCAGAATTTTCATCTCAGTCAGGGATTAATAGAATAAATGGGCAAGAGAGAGACTAACCATGTGTGTGTGTGTGGGCGGGTATGCCATCTTTTTTGCATGAGTGATCGGCCTTTTGCCTATATGCAGTGCTCTCTCACTCACAAACACACACACACACAGGTAATGTCTCAGCTCTCCTCGATCGGAGCCGTTTGATATGTAAATAGCAGCGTTCCGGCACAAGTCGGACGCTTTTGTGCTCCTCGGAGCCTCGCATGCAGCCCGAGTGCCTCTGTAGCACTCCGACCAGAAACACTGATTCGTGTCTCACAACAAACGCAGCCATCACATAATATAGACTTGCGGGAAAAACATTTACAGAGATAAAGGATGAGATGATTTTTCCTGCAACGTTAAAATATTCCCTGGATTTCTCAGAGGAGTCGGATTTAATTATAATGATTATTGCTGTTATTATTAAAATCAGTTGCGTAAATCCCTACGAAATTACAAGAGGGTAAATTGAAAAGAAAGTGTTTGGATTTCTACTGATTATAATCACTGCAGGCTGAGCATAAACCTGGAGGAAAGCATGTTAAACTATGAGGTCAGTCGCCATTATTAAAGTGGCACATCTTATGTCTTTGAGGTAAAAAAGAAGAGGTATGAAATCATGCCTGAGTAGAGGCTTTACACTATACTGTAAGGAAAACCTATGAGACACAGAAGAACACCAAGCCAGCATTTTACAAATAAGAAACACACAGGCATTCTTCCCTCACCTCCTTTTTTTGTCATTAGGAATGCTTTTGGACGGCTTTAATCTCAGCTGAAATTCCAGCAGATTTCTACACCCCCCACCCCCACCCCCCCCATCCCCGACTTTCATATATTTACTTCACCGTGACAGTTTGGGGTCAATTAGGATGAAAGCTGGGGTTGGAAAGGAGGAAAATACTGGCTTCACTTATCAGCTATCAGGACGAATGTGTTGTGTAAACTTAGCACGGGGGGGGGGGGGTCGGGGGTCGGGGGTGTGCTCGTGTAGGGGTGCATGTCCAGTGGCAGAGTGAGAGCGAGGTCCAAAAAATAAAAGAAGTGTGGATTAAAAGATGATAGACATAAATAAGGTGATAGATACCTTGTGCCGATGGACAGTTTTTCTTTTCGTTTCTGTCTAAACTTTGAGTAAGAAAAACAAGGCAAACGTTTAATAATGCTTGGTCTGTCTGCTGTGCAGCTTGACGTCAACATCAGACAAGATATATAACGCTGCTCTCCTGTTTTCTTCTCCTGCCTGAGTGTACAGCTGTTCCTAGCAAGACGTTCCCACACACAACGCTATTGAAGCAGCCAGACGCCTGTATTATGATGTAAATCGCTCTAATAACCCAGTTTAGCTGGTGAGTGTCTGTGCGAGAGTGTGTCTGTGTGTGTGAGTGTGTGTGTGTGTGTGTGTGTTGAAACCTCTAGTCACTGCAGAGAGAGACGAGCAGGTTTGATTTAAAAACAAAAAAAGATGCACGCTCTCATGTTGCGTAAACTCCTTCCAGCTGACAGAGGAAAAGTTCAAAGGTCAAGAACATCTTTAATTAACGCGTAACAATTTGAGCTCATCCTGACTTCCTGCAACTGTAGATCTGAGCATGTGGGAACTGAAATCAGTGGCAGGACATGATCAGCAGTGCCTTCCTCAGCAGTTTATTTCCTCACAAACACACACACACACACACACACACACAATGAGAAAATGACAAAATGGAAACAAACTGCAACATTTAGGCTTTCTGAGCTGTATTCAACGAGCGAAGTGATAAATAGTGTATTTTTGCTTGTGTGTTTCTGCAGCTCTATTTCATCTTCAACCCCCACCCACCCCCCACAACCCCCACCACCCCCACCACCACCCCACGCTACCCCTCCCTCTATCTCTCTCTCCCTCTCTCTCTCTCTGTAACAGCTAATTTAGTACAGGCAACCCGCCACGAAAAACTACTGCTAATTAAAATTCACAAGGAAGAAAAAAAGAATGGCACTGCAACAAATAATTAGTGGTGTTAAGACGCTTTAAATAAACGACTTTCCCTCCATGAGCAAAACTAAAAGTGGCTTTTCCCTCTCTCCTCTCGCTGGTTGATTCTTGCACTCGGAAGGGAGAAAGGAGGGATAAAAGTGGGGCTAAATCATCTATTTTATCTATGAAGTTTGGTCGGAAGGTAAACTTGGAGAGGGGAAAAGAGCAAAAGAGATGGAGAGTCAGGCCACATTTAGTTGGGTAAGATGTCGCAGTGGAAGGGGGGAAAAAACCACACCGAGAGCAGGACACATCTGCTCGGGCCACATGAGAGAGAGACGCGCGCGCACACACACACACACACACACATTTTGCAAGAACACACACTCTGTGCACCCAATCCCAGAAAGAGGCGGCAGTTACTCCCCAGGCTGAGAAGTCACACACAAATGCACCGCCATAAGCAGTTCAGCCCATGAGCCCACATCTGCACACACATACGCACGCACACGCACGTGCAAAACTCACACACACGCAAATATCTCAAATGTGCACTTGTACGCTGACCAGGAGCAACACAAAGTCAAGGTCACCCACGACTCTTTTTGCCTGTGGGAGTTGGTCACCGTGGCCCAAATGGGCAAACTGGGAAACACACACACATTCCCTCACTCAGAGTTTCTGCATTGGATTCAGTGGATCAGTGGAAAGGCAGTTGGTCAGAGTTGGGATGATAAGATCCATTACACTGTCTCTCACACACATGCGCGTGCACCTACGCACTCCCCTCTACATTAGTCAGTGCAAACAAAAGACAACACAGTCGCGCGCGCACACACACAGAGAAAGCCGCCTTAAATCAAACCCGTGCGTGTGCTTTTGTGTCATCCGTAAAAGAGAACAGAGGCGTATTCTCATGGGCTTCCTCCCAGCCTGTGACGTCCCTCTTACACCCCCCAACCCAAAATCTCGGTCAGTGAAATTTATTGCCATAACCAGGATTGGCATGTGTGGCCCCCTCAAAAAAAGAACCTAAACCTCATGCTCGGACTGCTACAGCCGCCGCCACCACCCACCCACCCCACAAGGCTTAAACGAATGATGGAGCAACATTTAGCTTGGACTGCAGACTACGCTTGCTTGCTGTGCCACAACGCACACACAATGCGTCAGTCATACAAAAACAAGGCCTGACATAGCAGAAATGCAATGCATACAACCCAAATCACAACATGCTGATCAGATGAGTAAAATCTGGCCCTGCCTCGAAGCGGCGGGACAACATGAAGCGACGCTTCAGAAAGATTCAACCACTTATCATCTGTTTTCTTTGTTCTGTCACATTCACAATCTGAATTTGGCTCCACACAAGCAGTGTAATGCTGACTTCAGTGAAGCTGCTGCTTCTTTGTTTTAGTTCAGAGCCCTGCAGCAGCTGTGGTTAAACTCCAGCCAGAGGTGATCTGTGTTGGCTGGTGTGAGAGCAGTGTGATTACCTGGGAGGGGCTCCTGTTTGGGGCAAATCCCCCGGGGCGACGAGAGACGGTCGTCGTCGTCATCTGCCAGCGTGGCCTGGACGCCCACTTCCACGGGCCTCCGACTGCGCAGGGGACCCAAGGCAGGGGACGGGGTGAGGGCCAGGCCGGGGGAGGGCGAGGGGGGCTTGTCCAGCCCCCGGCCCACGGCCAGGCACGGTGGCCCGTGGCATCGCTTCCTCTTGTGCTCGATGAAGAGCAGGATGTCCGCCAGGGGGAAAGTGGCCTGGCACTGGCCGCAGGTCAGGAGGTCCTGCTCCAGAGAGGGGTGGGCGTCGTGACCCAGCCGGGCCAGCCGGCCCACGGTCGAGCCCGGGTGGTGCCCGTTGAGGCTGCCGCTCTCCTCCGAGTGCTCCGAGCAGCGCTCCGACAGCTCCTCCGACGAGACGACGGCCGTGGAGAGGGGCTCGGCTGCTGGTGAGGCGAGGTGGGGGGGGGGTGCAAGCCGAGAGGAAGAGGGAGAAGAAGATGGGAGGGAGGAAAGAGGGAGAGTGAGCAAAAAAGAGTAAATTAAAAGGTGACACTCTCAGCAGAAAAGCAACATCCACGTGTTGTTATTTTGCCTTTTTCTCTCCTGTAATTTAAACCTATTGATACATCTATTTGTGGGAATTGATGACAAGGGAGAGTCCACAAAACCTTTCTCTCTCTGTCACATAGAGGACCAGAGTCAAAGAGGCGAAGCTAAATGAAAGCCTGCCATGCGGTGCACACAATAAGGGGGTGAGAAAATATGCCTTGTAATGATAGAAATGCATGTAATGCAGCCAAAATGATTACAATGCAAGTGGATCTGGATCACACATCATAAGCACAAATGGTGGGAAATAATATCCTGAATAGCTGCGACATTCAAATCAGATTCCTCAAAGATAACAATTTCATAGCCAATGACAGGGGAAACTTTGAAAATGATGGTTACACAGAGCATTCACCAAAAAAACCCTAAATATATGGAGAAGTTTTACTTCCCTAACCTTGTTTGTACAGGGTTCGATCCTGTAATCAGCAGAGGGGATAACTGTCACAAACATGTCCAACACATGTGCCGGAGAGAGGGAAGGGAAGGCAGGCAGCACAGACAGCGTGCGCGTCAGGGAGAAGAAAAACTCTTCCCTCGCTCTCCGTCACACGTGCCTGACTCAAAGCTCTTAGACACCAGCTGCTCGTGCAGTGGGGAAATCACCCCCAAAATGAGCCGTTCAGCCCGATTCCTCACCCCTCCGAGGCCAGATTAACTCCAGACTACTTTCTTTTTTCTTCTTTTTTTTTTTGAGAAGCCTTTTGTCGAGCTCAGTGGAGGGGGATGAGTGTGAACAGAGTGGCCCGCCGAATTAGAGGAGTGAAACGGGAGAACATAATTCACTGTCCCTCTTTTAAAGAAAATCTTCCAGTCCAAGGTGAAGAGTCTGACTCCGCGCTAGCCGCCTAATGCATGGTGACCTTCTTTACTCAGCAGCCAATTTCACATTTTAATGAACTTAAAACCACTGAGAATCAAAAAATAGATTTTAATTTTCACTGTCTGGGTGATTGGTACAGATTTTGTCTGATAAAAAAGGGATAGGCTTCCTGTGCATGCATGTGTTTCAAAGTGTGTGTGGGAATGCGCAAGTGTGTGAGTCTGTGTGTGTGTGTGTGTGTCAAAGAGAGAGAGAGCGGGAGAGAAAGAGAGCGAGAGACGGGGTCTGAATTTGGACTACATCCCCTCAAGGAAATATCACTTGAACACCACAATCCTGTGTGACATCTGTGCACAAACTGGGACATGGAGATAACATGATAAATTCCTGGCTTGCACCAACACCAACACCACCTCTAACACCCCCCACCCAGCCACCCACACACACACACACACACACACACACACACCCTTCTTCTCCTCTTTGATTTAACTTCAGGTCAGCATGATGCCACACAAGGGGCATTAAAGCCACAGGATAAAACAACAACAAAAAGAAATTAACGGAAGCTGCATAAGTCCCTCACTTCTAAAGTTGAACTCAAGAGTGGATATCTGGGGTCTGAAATTAAAAATAAAAACATTTTGTGGGATTTAATGGAGCATGAAGTGAGAAGATAAATGTTTGGGGTTTTTTTTAAAAATTGCAAAGCAGGTCTTTCTGCACTGAGATCCTTTTACAAAATAATAGGAACACATATCCCTTAAATTTGTATCTATTTTAAGTCAGTGCAGCTAGTTGAAATAAAAGATGATTGTGTGTCTGCACACTCAAAGTTCACAGAGCAAAAAAGGTACAGTAATACTATCACATTTCTTAAGGAGGAAAAAATAACACTCAAAATTAAGGTATAATTGTACTCTTAAATAGAAAGCTCTTTACCAAACTGTAGGCTAAAAGTTCCACCTGTCTGACGACTCTATAAAACGAGCACAAGCAGAAAACTTAGCGGTCACTGTCCCAAAGAAACTGTCTTGGCAAAATACACAATTTACTGATAATCTCATTTAATCTGGAGGAGGAACTGTTGAGCTGTTATACCAAAAAAAAACCCATTTAAATCCTTCCCAAAAATGCTGTTAAAAACAATCCCTGGGAATGGATTTATATGTTAAATAGTATCATGTAAATACAGAATTGTAAAAGCCAGAGCAAATGAGAAGACGGGTGCTCAAAAGAAGAAATAATCAGGGTTGGATGTTTGCTTGAGAGCGACGGGCCGAAATCTGAGCTCTTGTGGTAACAAATGTGAATCCATATGCAAAATGAAATGTGTGTGAGTGGTGTAAGGTTGGGGGGGGGTGAAAGGCGAGGTCTGCAGGCATATTACAGTGTAGCTGCATATGCTGATTGCAGCCTGCGTGTATGTAAAATGTGATGAACAAAAAAGGGAGATACTTGGAGAGAAAGTGGGTTTGAGGTGATAAAGAGGAATTGTAATTTCGACGATGGGGTGCCCCCCCCACACTCCCTCCTTCCCCGTCCCTTGCATCTTGTATACGCTCCCTTTATTCTAAAGAGATCGCCAAATAGTAGCCCGTGTAGATAGGGGTTGCGGTGAAACTGATCGGGTTCAAGTTCAGCGCTGGGATTTTCTGATCACGCTCTGCCTCCTAGCGACGGCGCATGGCCATGGTGACTGTGCTGTCACCCAGCCGTTGCCGTATACACTCACTCTCACACACACGCACACAGACACTCTCTCTCTCTCTCTCTCACTCTCTCTCTCTCTCTCTCTCTCTCTCTCTCGCTTCCAAAGCAAACACAGGCGACAGCGAGTGAACATATCGAAACACAATCAAACAGCGGTGCGTCAATATGCCTAAACATCTCGTTGTTTTCGGGTTGCAGCCACTTGGAGAACCGCTGAAACGCTCCGAGGCAGCGCACAGCACGGCACATGGTGTGGTGATAAACGCCACTTTGGCAATCGCCCCGCAGTTTCCAAACAAACTCAGTCCCGTCGGTCACATATCAGACGTCAAAATGAATCGTTGACTTAAACAAAACAAAAACTTTGGTGGGAAATGAACGCTGTGCGTAAAGACGGATTCCACTAAATATTGTTAGAATCTGGTCGCTTTTCCTCGCACGCTGCAGCTGCAGCCAACAGATTACCTGATGCCTATGCCTTACCTTAAATGTGCAAGAAGCAATGGAAGCTTACTTTAGATTTCTTTTGTCCAAATTTAGCTGTATGTGGGAAAATGAATGTCACACGACTTTATGCTGCTGTCCTGTTGCTGTGTTTCTTGTCTCTAACTCTGAGCTGCACAGACTTTGCTGATTGTTTCAGGAAGAAAGCATTTCATTTAAACTAAACATCAACAAACTGTCTTTACATGGGAGGCGTTCGTGTTTTTGAAAAGTGTGTAAAATCAATCGATTGGCGCTGTCTCCGCTGCTGAGCTGCTGATAGAGGGAGGGAGTTGTAAACACTCGGGCACGAGATTTTTCCCCCCTCGATTCAAACATCCACCTCCAAGTTTTTTTTCTGAAAATAATCCAAAAATAGAACCAGAGAGCAGATGAAACCTGCCCGCAGAACTATCAGACAGCGGTATTCCGAGGGGGGCTGATTTCTCCACGAACCTCCGCGGAGAGGACGCGCTCTGCTACCGGGAGCCCTGCGCGTTTCCACTGACCGGGGCGACCGTGGGGGCACCGGAGCCACGGCGCGTGCATTTAACAAGCCCGTGAATGCACACTGTGGCCGTGTAACAGAGAGGAATAACGGGTGCACACCGACACACAAAACTTTTTCTCTCTTTCGGACTAGGGGGGGATCTCCGAGCGCCTTTTACGCACGAGGGTGTCGCACTTTGTCTTCACGTTAGTGTAAGTCCAGTTGACCGCGGGTCCGAGCAATGCGTCCGATGTCCACAGACTCCCGTCCTGCTGTTTTTCCCCAAATTTGCTGAATGATTTGAAAGGGAAAATACATTTTCCTTTCTGTTTCATCTCTACTTACGCGAAAAATCCCGTTTGCTTAAGTGCTGGGGTTTGCCTTGCTTGCGGCGAGACATGCTGGCTGGCGGCGGCGGCGTTCAGCGCGGATCACATCGGGGAGAGCCGGGGTTACAGAGGAGACTCCGGTGGGGCAAAAAAATATCTTCATCCAACGCCTTTGACATCCACAAGAAAAAAATAAAATAAATTACAAATAATACAAAGATGGCGCGGAGGCGAAGATGGATCGCGGGATCGCCGTCATGGCTTTTTTGAGAAAGGAGAGCTGAGAAAAAAGAGAGAGAGAGTGAGGTGGATGGAGAGAGAGAGAGAAGCGAAGGGGAGAGAGATGGAAAAAATGGCAAAAGCCCCCCCCCCACCCCCACCCCCACCACCCCTCCCCTCACCCCCCACCCCCCCGAGCTGTGCAAGTTCAAGTGCACGGACGTGACGTTCCGGGCGAACTTGAACGTCAGGCGATGGACGGACACCCGACATACAAAAACATGGGCAGGGCCGAGGCACCCGAGTGGGAGTGGGAGTGGGAGGAGGGACGGACGGGACGCGCAATAACAACGCGAATGGACGGTCATTAGAGATAGAGGGAGAGAGAGAGGGAGAGAGAGGGAAAGAGAGGTGGAGGGGAGGAGGGGGGGGGCTGGACATGAGAAATAGACACGGTGGAAGCCAATGGACACAGAGATCAGGGGGGCCGGACAAGAGGCATTTGGAGAGAGGGAGGAGTGTGTGTGTGTGTGTGTGTGTGTGTGTGTGTGTGTGTGTGTGTGTGTGTGTGTGTGTGTGTGTGTGTGTGTGTGTGTTTCAGTCAGAGAGAGAGAGAGAGAGCAGAGATGTCTAATGAAAGCAATATGCAGAGAGAAAGAGAGAGAGAGGTGGACGCAAAACAGGGCAAGGGAAGCCGCGGACAGGAGCTCACTGGAGGGGGCGGATATAATACCGCTGCATATACTACAAGCCGGAGAAGTGTGTGTGTGTGTGTGTGTGTGTGTGTGTGTGTGTGTGTGTGTGTGTGTGTGTGTGTGTGTGTGTGTGTGTGTCGCGCGCGCGCGCAAAACTGGCCGCAAGCTCACCTGGACACACGCGCGTGTACGTTACCTATATATATATACTTTGGAGTCCTGAAAGCGCGTGCTCACGAAAAAAGACGCGAAATTGTCAAGGAACGATTGAGGACGATCAGGTTGCAGCGAACAGGTCGGACAGGTTGAACAGCCAACAGAAACGTAGATAGCCCCGCAAAGCCAAGAGAGAATCCCATTATTATGTGCAACACCTTGAATTGTGCGCCATTTGAAAAGCAACCCAACGTCAGTTAGCTGCTAAAAATATGTATGCATATTTATTATGCTTTATTAGGTCTCATCATGAGGTAGACTACACTTCAAATACTGCAACATTATTTATATTTATGGAAACGTATAGTGGACCAGAAATGTGTTCTTTTTAAGTTTACCTTGGCAGGAAAAAACATTTTTCAGCCATAAAGAATCAATGATTTAATCCCAACTTAAAGGAAATGTTTCATAGTGTTATATTTTATTATTTTCATTTTCCGAAACTAGTGGAATCCACATCTGTTGTTGACATATATACGAGCTTCCATGCCATAAATTAACATGCAGCCACTTCACTGAGAACAATGCGAATTGAACAAAAGTGGAGGTGTACAGTATGAGTGTCTGTGTATTGAGGGGTGCATTTTACATGGGGAACCATAGGGTTCTGTCTGTCTGTCTGCGTGAAATCCAAAGTGCAGACCGTGGGAGTGCGAGCGGGCCCATAAGCGCCCCGTGTAATAACTTTCAGATGTGCCTCAGGTTCGAGCTGCATACAGTACAGGGGAGGGTGCGTTGACGGCGGTGGGGTGGGGGGGTAGAGAGAAGGAGGAGAAGGAGGAGGAAGAAGAAGACGACGAAGAGCAGGAGGAGGAGGGGGAAGAGATTGTAAATACTCTTGTAATAAAGGGGGTTTGGTAATATAAGACGCGGGGCTTAAAACGGCGAAGGCGCAGCGCAGCCCGACGCGATCCGGGCTTCAGATATCAAGTGAAGAGACGCGGCGCAATACCGGGAGACGAGAGCCACCGGTACCGTGCGTGGACAAGCTGGGGGAAAGAAAAAGCGCGTCATAGGAGGAGAAGTCGGAGAAATTCGCCGGAACGGGCACCGGCAGCGGCGGCAGCTGTGGCGGCTCCGCAGCCCGGACACGGAGCAGCAGCGGCGGCGGCAGCGGCGGCGGCGACTCTGGCAGTGCTTCGGAGACCTGCAGCTACTCACACTGACCGAAGAGGACGCGCACTTAATACCGAGGGGGTGGGGGTGTTGGAGGGAGGCTAGACAGAAAAAAGAAGGAGGCGGAGGAGTGTGTGTGTGTGTGTGGTGGGGGGGGGTGATTGGAGAGAGACAGAGAGAAAGAGAAGGTGAGAGAGTGAGCGAGAGAGAGAGAGAGAGGAGTCGGAGGAGTGGAGAAGGAGGAGGTTCAACGTCAAGGAGGAAAAATGCATGACCAGTGAGTGAAATATTTTTTGCAGGTTGGAACTCGCTGCATGGCTTATTAGACGGACCGGGAGAGTGAGCGTGTTTTGGGACGCGCGTGCGCGGCGATTATCCCGCATCGAGTGATTATCCCGTATGTGGCCGTGTGGCAAAGTTCAGGCAGGTTTAAAGTTGGCATGGAAGATGTATTTGATTTAACGAAAAAGAAAAATCGAATCTTATGCAAAGATCAAGTGACACTTTATTCGTTATCTCGATTTCTAATAATAAAGTAAAATCGAAATGTTATTGCAAATAGATTTGTGGATTATTTCACCTATATAGCTCGTGTCTGTAAAAGGGACGGATATCAAGTTTTTATTATTTTCGAGCCACATTATATATTTTCTTTTCAAGCAGCCAGTGAGGAGCAAACGATTTAACGGTAGGGTGTAAAATAACAGAGATGAATACATGTTTTAAAAATAATTGAATGCAATATTTCTGTAACCATCGAGCCTGAGCAGAGGGATGAAAGAATCGAATTAGAAATGTGTCATTTTATAACGTCAGCATCAAAAAGGCACAATTGATGAACGCTATGTGTAAATTTAGTGACATTTCTTTTCTATTTTTGTCTGATTTGGACACGTTTGAAACTGTGTAAAGAGGAGTTATTGTAATAAGATTAAACTGCGCTGATTTCAAGATTTACAGCGACACAAATTCTAAAAAAAAACTGTGTCAGTGATGGAGAATCACCACTGGAAAAAATTCCCCCTTCTCATCCATACATCCCGACAAGGATTAAACGCGCAGTAAAGATGCCCTTAAGAGAAAGGCTACTCCTTTGAAAAAAAGGACGAGCCTTTTTAAGGAGCGTAATTGGGAATATATGGGTGAATTCTAGCTTTCTTTTGGGACATTGGATGTCCTGGGTGCTGCCTGGATGGCAACAGGCGGCCACCGCGCCTGTTTAACCTGATCCGGTAACATTAGAAGCCTTTACAGGCTGGGCAGCACGGCGGAGTGTTTCGGAGGTGTACCGGGGCTCAAACATCCAGAGGGAAGCGCAGAGTTTGTCAAATTATTTGGTGTGTGTTTTCGGGTTTTATGACGTACGGTCTGTTGACGGGACATATAACTGGCGTCATATGGCACCTCAAAACCCACCTACACGTCCCCAGAAGCATTTAAACACAGAAACTTGTGGTTTATTGTTTTTGGAAGGTGGCGATGGAATATCGACTCCATCTTCCACAAATTGCGTTTAGCCTCCATCCAACGTTAATAGAAACTACAACAGCAGGTGAGAGTTGTAGAAAACCTAACTAAAAGAGAACATTTTCTGTGGACACATCGAGGATACGTCCTAACTTTACGTATTTGGCAAATAGGTTTATACTGAACAGTAAAATGTTCACAAACAAAATATTTATTTTCTATCACAATATCTGGTCTTGCAGAAGAATATCCACATGTAGTGACTACAACATTGGTAAACTTTTACAAGCGCTCCTCAGTCACAGACCGGGTCCTGATGCTGGCTCTCCTAGGTGAGAGTACATGAGGACCAAAGACCCGACCCAGACCCGTTTGACCCCAGATGCTTCACTGACAGTGCGACTGAGAGCACTTTGTTAAGGTTGAAAAGGTTAATTTAATTCTAGAAAAGTTCCCATTGACTGCGACTCCTGTTAATTCACATTTTGCAAAAAAAAACCCTAGGATCTTTTTCACATATAACCAAAGGGCTTTTGTTGCCTAAACCGCAGATGGATGCAAACTCCTGTCTCTGGTGTGACCGTCGTGTGCTTAATGCTCGCTCTGAACATAATCCAGCCAGCGACTACGTTTCCTACATGATGTGTTTGCTGTTATAGTTTGAATGTGTTATGGAAACGTTATTTCCAGGAGACAGGGTTTAGAATGTGAACCATACAGCTCATCCACCAGGAAAACTTGTGGTCATTTTAAAGGGAGTCCGTGCCTTCACCAGTTGGTACACGCACTTAAAGGGGCCCCGGTTCACTGGTATTACACCCTCCACACACACACACACACACACACACAGAGCACTAACCTTGACCTCTCCCTACACCCCGCTCCATCTGCTAACAACAAAGCATGTTTTCCCCTTTTCTTTTCTCTTCTCTCTCCCAGCTCCTCCTCGTCCTCCTCTTATGACTTTATACCGCCACCCCCCACCATCGCCAACATGTACACACACACACACACACACACACACACACACACACACACACACACACACACACACACACACACACACACACACACACATTCCAAGTCAAGGCAGGACATTGATCAAAGCCCGTGGTGCTGCTCGGACGCAGGGAGCGCGCAGGGGAATCTCTATATGTAAATGGCAGCGCATCGCCGGTTCCATCATAAATCAGTCAGGCTGCATGCTTAATGCTGTGGAGGTAGCAGCGCTCTGCATGCAGGAGGCAAGCAGGGCCCGGCTGCATGTTTGTGTGTGAGAGAGTTTTTTTCTATCGCATCGAGTCCTGCGTTTGATCTTTTATTTCTTAATCTTGAAAATGAAGTGACAGGAATTAAGGAGAGATAAATGCGGGCTGCGCTCAGGTGTGATAACGTGTGTACTCTGCGCCATATGTAGGCCTCACTGTGCCATATTTAACTTTATTTCTAGTGTTCAGCACTTTTCTATCCGCTCGTTAAGGCAGCTACAACTTTCATCAGCCTACATACTCGGTGCTTACATATGCACCGAGTGAATGGACGGTGGCGCACTTTGATAATGGTTCATAAAACGGGGAAGAATTTGGGCTTTGTGAGGAGCGTGAATATAGCAGAGGGACTACGGGGCATCAGACCGGCGGTGGTCACATGCGCGCCTTCTCTGCACGCACGACAGCTCCGGGGAAATTGAGTGACTGGCGGCGCATTTCAATATATGGAAATGACCGGGGGGCTCCTGAGATAAATCACCCCCCACCCCACCCACCCACCCACACGCATACACACGCACGAGCACACACATCTCGTTCGATGTTCCTCTCAGACTTTAATTTTTTGCCTCTCTGTCTCTCACTCACTCTTCTCAGCCCCTGCTTTTGGCTGCTTTTGTCATAATTCTCCCAAACCCATGCGTAAAAGACGCGCGGCGTAAACTGACATTACCAGCGTTGCATACAAGGTCAGGATTAAAACGCTGCATCGAATATGCTCAAACTGCGGTGGATGGGGCCTAACAGTCGTGTTTTTGTAAATTAAAGGGTCTGCTCTCCGTGTCTGTAATCAACATGAGCAAAACATCCACCGACTAAAGAGCAACACCAGAATTATTTGTGGCTGGGAAAGGCTGGGATCGTAGTCGCATCAGCAGGTTAAATTTAAAGGCAGGGAAAGTGACGCTTTAAATTGTTCTGGGTGCCTCTGCGCCGCGGAACTTGCCTGAACCAACGTTCATTTTACTTTTATGTAATTTCATAATTAGGCAAAGGGATTCAGCGTGGTCCCACTCTTGCCAATATATTTATGATTAATTGTTCGGCCTATAGACTCAGTTGGTCTGCACCTGTTTGTTTTGTTATTCAACAGCGTGTGTTATGGAAGCAATTATAACACAATTTTTTTGGAAAAAATAACACAAATTAGAATTTTTCGGCCACTTTTGACAAATAAGTCTGGCAAAACGCGACCAGTGTTTTAAAAGGAAATATAGTTTTCTATGTGTTTCAGGGAATTAGCTCCAAATCCTTGTTAAATCTGGTCCCATGTCCTTTTTGCGCAAGAATTTCTGTCTCTGGTAGTCCCCCTGTATCCCCATATATATATATATATATATACACCTACACAGATACACACACATTGAAGGCTACACTACCACCACTATCCTCCCATCCCCAAAGCTTAAGAATAACTGGAGCTGGCTGGATTTCACAACGTGCTATTATCACATCGGGGGATGTGCGCGCACGCCGTTGCGTCGGACCGGTGGTATTAGATGAAATCAACCGGGATTACACGGCTATGGACCAAATTATCAGATCTGCCCCCCCACCCCCCTTCCCCGCGCTCGCACGCACGCACGCACACACACAAACACACACACACACACACACACACACACACACACACACACACACACACACACACACACACAGTCAGCAAGAGAGCACCTCAGTCACATATAAACGCCACGTGAACGCTTGGAACTTTGTGGAACCAGATAGGCCAGATGATCCATGGTGTGAGAATTATTAATGCCCACGGTGCCTGAATCTCGCTCAAACAAATTTCAGCGATAAGAGACTGACAGAACTATAAAATGTTATTTTTACTGCACTGGGCACCTGCATTGGAGACCCCTCGAAGGACTCCTGCAGGGTCCCACCACACCGCAGACCCTAACTGCAGACAGCATCATGATCCGGCGTCTTAATAGAGAGTCGCGCACCTTTCAGATTCCACCTTCCCTGACCACCACCACAATGCAACCCACATCCATCCATCTATCCATCGGCCTGTAGGTTAATGCACGGACGTGTTTATGGCCTCCGTAGTTAAGTCGTTGTTAATTTTTCACTAAACGGGTTGTTATGAAGATGAATGACGGGAAGGGAATGGTACTCTTGGGACAGCCGAGCAGTTTTTTCCTGCTCTGAGAGGAGCCTATAGCTTTATGGATCTATAAAGACAGGACATGTGATGGTACAGTGGTCTGGTGGGGCCTGTGTGCGCGCGTGTGCGTGTTCGCGTTGGTGATTTTTACTGTTTAAATGTAGTCCGTTTCAACATCTGTGTTAATAATCCAAAATTACCTGCAAGTAAAAGTGGTTTGATCGGGAATGTGATTTTTTTTTAAACGTTTGAGAAATGCTAAAACTCAGCACTCAATGCTCGAATCATCAAAATGATAAGTAAGATACAATCTTGCATGGGCGGCGGTAGGTAACTGTGATGAGAAAAAAAATACATGTCTTATAAGCAGCGAACAAACTCACAAAATATTCTCCGATCTGTTTTATCTTCTTGAAGGGGGTTAAATCCAAACGTGGCCAATTGAGGAACTCAGCTGTAAACTATTGCATTTTTGAAATTAATTCATAAACTCATCCAAATTTCTTATAATCCTTGAAATGATACAAAAAAAACAAAAAAGCCAAACTCCGTCAAAATCTGAAGCTCCACTGATTGAGGTTGAGGTGACTGTCATGGCTTCACGTCTCCAAACACGGACTCTAGCTCCCTCTAGAGTCCAAATACAGTCAGTGCCAGAGCGCAGGGAAAGAACTGTTCAAAGAGCCCACCCCCCACCAAAAAATAAAAATAAAAAATAAAAGTAAAGCCTGTAGCCTCCGACGAACGGGCCCGGAGCATCACACCGAGCTCCAGACGGGGAACAAAGGATTTGACCCAGGATTTAGAACATAATGAGTTCATCTAAAATTCCAGAAATGTTCATCTGAATCAACCAAAATAACGAAGTCTTTTTTATCTTGAGAACAGAATGGCGACGGTGTGTGTGTGATATAATGCTTGATTCCTGATCAGTGTTCCGGAGACAGGAAGTGTTTATGGTTCAAAATTAAACTAAAATCTTTAGATCCTCATGTGGGATCATCCGACACCCCTCTGTCAGATATGCCATGAATGTCAGTTGTCCATTTAAGGATCTTTTTCAAATATTGCACTAAGCCTCCTACATGTGTAGGTACACCCAAGATGTTATTATTATTATTATTGTTCAATGTTTTTTTTTAAATAGTATATAGTCACGCCATGACAGTAACGACAATGTCAATTACATCGTTGGTCTATTAGTCAGTTGTATTAGCCTATTACACTAATATTAAATAGTGTCGGGCTGACTGAGTCTATATGGATTATTAATCCAGCGGAATGATCCGCCGCTTTGGATGAAGTTGAATCGAGTAAATCTTTTCTCAGCGCCGTGTCTACCTCTGCGAGTCTGAGCGCGCCGCACCTCAGAAAAGCTTAGTGATAAATTATGTATTTTTAATGAATATCAATAGAAGACACCCCGATAATACAGGGGCCCGGCTATCTAATTAGATTAAGCGGCGGTGAGGGGCGGTGCGGGCCGGACGGGGGAATACTGCGGTAATGACTGCAGCGAGTTTCTAATGGGCTCAGAAACGCTGCCATGCAGACAAAACCAGGGGGCCTTTCAAACCATTAACACCGAGGGGGGAACGTAACAAATCTATTCTGACATGACACCCTTCTGTTTCAGCCCGCGTGTTAACCAGCAGCGTCATTTCACCAGACAAGCTCCGCGCGCAAGTCCCTGCATCTGATGGCAGCTGACGCCCGAAGTTGTGTGCTCACAGGCTCGGTTTCTGAAAATATATCAATCAATAAGTGACCGATTATGAGGGTCATTATTGGAGGCTTGCTTTCTTTCATGACAAACGGCTCAAGATGAATTAGTGTTTTTGAAGGAGCAAGTGTTGGATCCAAACGCAGACGGAGGCAGGCAGGTGACGAGGTGCAGTGCATCACAGTAGCAGCGAGAACAATCGAACTGACGAAGGCTGAGGGTAAGACCGCGGCTATACACTGTATGTACACACCTGGTAGGTAGGGATAGAAACACACACGTGGAACACATTGGGGCGGGTCTGGACAATCAATCACAGGAAGTAAAGCAACACACATTCGCACCCACATTGTGCCAACTGAAAAGCTGACAAGCGCTTTAAGGGCCTAGAATCCCTTTCCCATCCCAGATATACAAGTTTAAATTGGAGGGACTTGAAAATCATCATGATTTGGAAGTGCATTCCTTAACCTGTCAATTCAAACTCACACTGAGATTGAGCTGGTTTTGGTTTTGTGTGGTTTCAGTGATTGTGATGCACAAAATGTCTTGAAATTATAAGGGCATATGGAAAACCCACCTGGAAACCTGAAGTTTTCATGTTTCTTGTGTGCGCTTTAACATGCTTGATATATCCAGGCATTGCATCTGCCCAGAAACAACATCGTTTGCACTTAAAAACATTTTCTCTATGATGGTTCATCCCTTTATATAGCTGAAATGATCTTTGTGGTTTTCTTTGCTGTGCTTCATCAGCTTAGAGAAAAATGGTGCAAAACAGAACCCGAGACTTAAAAAAGGGGGGAAACTAAACATCTCAATGAGACCCCAGTATGCTCAAGTAGGGCTATTAAGGCACTTTAAGGGCCCCAGCCAAAAGGGACCTTAGGAGCCCAACTTCCCCCCATCTACGTATTAATAATAATCTTGTACCTTGTGCTATGGTATAACATTAGTATCAAGAAGTGGTGTGGCCTCAATTTGGGTTGGTGTAGAGACCATGGTGCAGGTGGCACCGCTCGTCTCTGCCTCTTCCTCATGTTCCACATCATCTTCTCCATGAATCTCAGATGAAGTATGAAGGCGATGCAATTAAGAACAACCCTAACCCTAACCCTAACCCCATATTGAAAACATTAAGGATATCTGCCATTCCTACATGGATTACACAGAAGATAATGTTGTTTTATTTAGCAGTTGCAATTTTGCCAGTTGCAAAGTTTACAGTCAAGTGCTTTTAAGATATAAAGAACCTTTAACCCTAAGCTAGATCCCACCTCATGTTAACCTTTTGTATACTGACCTGTACTAGCAGGAGTGCTACATATCATCAGTTGTTAAGGCGTCACAGAAAGTCTACCACCAGCTGAGCTAACGGTAACTAGCCGAGCTGTTATTCTGCACAGTGATTGACAACCAACCCATATTTCTGCTGCTGGCCTGCTACAAATCAAACCCTCAGCATAACAGATTCATTCAGTGTATTAGATGCTCACTTACCACTGTCTCATCACTTTCCCTCCTCTTGCTTCCGTTTGGCGCTCTGAAATCACTGGCTGGCAGCAAGGAAGTGGGTGGGGCCTCGTTAGGGCGATTCTGACTGTGTAGTCTCACAATAACTGAAATGGAAATCCTCGCTACAATTACACCATGAAGACAAAAGAACACTCAAAGCAACTCTGAGAAATGTCCCACAACAGTTTTTGGTGATAAAATCTTACCAGATTATTGATTTGGGGGCTAATGGGGGGGCTGGGTTTATGAAAAGTTTTGGGAATGACTATCAAGTGACATTTTAGTTAATAAGATTTTGTTGTGACATTTCAGTGTCATTAAATTTGACAGTTTTCGTGCCAAAAAAAATCAATGTGCCTCATAATTTTATTTATTTATTTATTTATTTATTGGCTGGAGACAGCAATAACTTCTTAAATATCTCTATGCTATGTTAAATCTCTCCACTGGTACAGAGAGTAAGCTAGTTCATTTTCATGTCAGGCACTGACAGGGAGGCACTTACTTGTCGATATCTCATATTTATTAAGAAGCCAGTATGGGCAGAAGTCAACACAATATTCATAATGAAATCATAACAGTTAAATATAGCCAAAGATATGAACCTTGATTTGGTTGAGATTATATGAGGAAGAAATTTTACAAGAAAAATTCAATAAATATGATCCTATTCATGTTTCTGAAGATCGTGATTATCATCTATATTCAAAGATTAATTTTCATGCAAAGGATGGCATGTCCTATGATTCCAAACTCTGACATGAGTGAATATACATAATATACATAGTAGTATACTATACATAGTATAAAAAGTATTTCACCTCCTCGGATGTTTCCCCCTTGTTCAGTGCTAAAAGTTTCGTTAAACTTTTTGCATTTTGAGACCATTGATAATGTTGAAATACTCATTCACATTCACATATCACAATGAGTTACATCCAAACAGTGAAATTAACCCAAACTTTCATATAGTGTTGGATTGTGGGAAAGCCTGTTTTTATTACCTTTCTCTCAAAATCATTTGTCAACACAAAGCAACAGTTACTAATACTATCCATAAAGGAAACTAAATTCAAATTTATTTGTTTCACTCAGTTCACCACAAGATAACACTAAAGAGCTAAAATGTTAGCGTCACATTTATCATGATGGTGATATTTTAACCATTGATGGTGGAGGCTGGACATACTGTATATGTGTGTGTATTATTTTGTCACTTGATGTGAGTTAGATTTTATGTGAGCTCATGCAGTATTTGTGTGTGTGTGTGTTTTATGTATGTTACTTCCTTGACTGTGTCTGCGTTCCGTGTTTCACCTGGTTTTCTTCTTGGGGACAATAAAGCTGAAGATGAATATGGACTGTATTTATCTTAATCTTATTAAGGCTTAGATTCTTGAAAAACAAGATCATATTAATTGTCTCATCAAAATGAAATACAGCACAAAACCTCATGGCACAAACGGCAGCAATTCCCAGTGTACTGTTGAATGTTGAAAAGTCAACCTGAATACTGTGACTCTCACACAGCCACACACACTATCACACTGGAAGCAAACAAAGGTACCACACTGTTATAAACCTGTGGATGAAAACCACTGCAGCAGCAGCAGTAATTATATTCAAGCCAGGTTTTCCTCCCATGAACCATCTGAAGTTTTAGAACACCTTGAAACAAGAGATGCGTATGATGCACTGGAAAGCTACGACACATTTCTGGTGAGTAGGTCTCCTTTTCTTCTGCCCTGTTGATGTGAAGTTTGCAAATCACCCAGTGACACAATGGCACCTTCATTATGGAAATACATTCTTCCACTTACCTTCTGTTCTGGATTTTATTACTCATTTGTCTGCAAAAAAGACTGTAAAACACTTGTCACTGTTTCTAAAGTATCATGAGATTTTATCCTTCATCCTACAAGTTTTGTGTTTATTTCTTTCATATAGAGTTTAGGTCTACATGACTAAATAAATACTTTTTTTCAATAGGACTGACATTTTGACAACATGTCACTTAATTAAAGGACAAAATACGTCAGTTACATACAGTCTCCTGAACCAAGCAGTCCAAATCAAATACAGTTGAATCTGTGGTGGGTGGATGTGGATGGGGAAAGGTTGTTGTCAACACCTCACTGTGATATGTTTTACTAATGAAAATATACTTTCTGTCTAGAAAATACAGATTTCTACATTGGTTTCTAAACCTGAAATAAATTATGAATAAAATAACTCACTGCATCTTTAGGAAAGGTGTGGGGAACATGATTAATCCCTAGTCTCACCACAAGGTGGCAGCAGACGCCTGGGATGAGGCTCTACAAAAGTAGAGCATGTGCAGCTGTCAATGAAAACAGTCAATTACAGATACAGCTGAGTAATGTTGAAGACCCAGCACATTTACATGGACTTGTTTCAACAAGTCTGACTGGTTTGAAGACAAGGCTGGAATTGTTGTATATAATTTTTCTGCTGAAGCATCCTCCATCATAACACACAAGGGTCCAAGAGAGAGAGCTGGAACTTGAATTCTTTTAAAAAATATATATAATATGTATTACGATCATGAGCACCAGTGAGAAGTAGCCGGTCATGATCCAACTCTCCAGTCTGCTGTCACAATAATTTGAAACCACTCTGTTTGAAAAAGCCATGATCTTCTTCCACACAGTCTTTTATTTGTAAATAATAAAAATGAACTCTTGAATATAAAACATACACATCAGTAGAGCCACATCTGTTATACAAACAAGAACTGTTGCAGTGAATACTTCGTCTTTCATCGAGAATCGTGGTTTGGGAGTGGGGAGCCACGGGCTGTAAACAATCAGTATCCCTGGAGTAATACTGACAAAGGAAAGGGCAGTCGGCCACACCGCCAAGGGTTTCAACAGAAACATCCGCAAAATATGTCTGCAAAACCAGATTCCTCATTGGTTTTAGAAGTCCAGTCCAAACCAATAGTAATAAACAGGGTGAAAGGGGGATATAAGGAGGAGAAAATAAACTTTTTTTCTAATTGGTTCTACTTCTTTTTCTTCAACTGGGACAAAAATAAAGGCCTATTTAGCGCCCCCTTGTGGCTCGATGCCGCTCAGCAGCTCGAGCACATCAACAGGACGCAAACTCCCCTCAACAAGACCAGGAATGTTTGTGTGTCAGCGATGGTTTGTTTTGTTCATATCTTAAGTTCAAGCCACTCATCCTGATTTGTATGTACAAGGTGTGCATGTGTGTGCGTGTGTTTGTGACGGGTGTACAGTCAAATACACTCTTTTTATATTCATATAATCTATATCTTTATCATTTCTGTCAAACTCATAATGATACTTCATATACATTTAGCTGTTATACACACATTCTCTATCTCTGTCTCTAGCCCCAACTGTCTTAAACTAAGTTTAGACACCTACATCCTCAGATACACCAGGGGCTCGAGTATGCACAGTACTACAGAACAGCACTGTTGTTCAAAGGGTTCAAAGAAGAACTGAAAGAAAAGAATTTTTTTCTTGAGACTTCCTAATATGGATATTTAGACCCAGAGTGGTAGGCGTGGCCTGGGTGGAGTTGACCCCCCCCCCATTGGTCCGCTCCTGTCAGGGGGCGGGGATGGCTTGGCTTTTCTCGGTTTGTATTCATATTCAGTACGAGCAAACTGTACAAGAACATGCAACATACAAGCTGGCCTAAAAGTATGTGGAACTAACACACATAGTCTAGTCTTTTTTCAGTTTTTGTTTTTTGAAAATTGTTCCTTAATTTGTCTCGTCTTCAATTTTACAAAAAGTATAGAGAACAAAACGAAAAAGCAAAACAAACAGAACAAAAGAAACGTGCATGCAGCTTGGGGCCGGGGCGGGGCATCCCCGAGTCATGCTGCTCCCTCCTACAGGGGGAGTTTGAGGGTTTAGGAAGGGGGAGAGATGGGATGGGGGTGAGGATTGGGTGAAGGGTGTTCGGGCGAATGTGACCTGACCTTTATTGTTGGTCTTGGGCGCACCATCGCTCGAAAACCAAACATACACGTACACAGAGGGAGTCTGCACCTAATGGTACCGTTCTGAACTCTAGGCAAAACAAAGACATAAAAAATGATTCCAATTTTTTTTTTTTTTTTAAAAAAGCAAATAGTTAATTTGGCCTGTATTTTCTTTCCTCTTTTCTTTAAACAAAGCGCAAAATTCTCTTCCTGTATATAGCAGTCAAGCTTTTCTTGTGCTTGCTTTCATATCTCAAGACAAGGCTAACAATGTGCACGTGCGTGTGTAGGCTCCCTTCGCCTAAAGAGGTTACCAATCTGTGCCAAACCACTACCCACTGCCTGTTCATCTATGACATTGTTACCATGGTAACACTGGTAGAGATGACAGCAAGCCTCAATGTGACAGTACAGCTGCATTAGGTTCTATCAACTAACTCCCACGCATTGTTTAGACTACTCATCTCTGTGACCTTGCACCAAGCCCTACTCTGATTGGCTTGGGAGCTACTGGGGTGGAGGACTCCACTTGGATTGAGTCCTCTGATAGGGGCTGCACAAGAAAGTAAGAGCAAACAAAAGAAAGAAGCAACAGAGAGGAGTGAAGAATGTTGGACAGCAACCTCTACTGCTGCAGGTCAGAGGAGAAAACGAAGAAAGCAAAGCTTTGGAAAGAAAAAGGTGTAAGGAGGAGGAAGAGGGAAGGTGTGAGACGTGATTGTCAGACTCCAGCTAAGCTTTGATTGGCTAGTTCTGTCTCTCCCTCTCTCTCTTTCTCGCTCTCATTCCCTGTCTCTCCGTCTGGCTTTTCATTGGTTGACCGAGGGCTTCTCGCTGTCCTTCTCGGGGTGGGATTTCGCCCGCTGCTCAGCTGTGGTCCAGTAGCCGTGGTCCATTATTTTGTCATTTAAGGGATATTGGGGGAGGTTTGCGGTTGCCATCCGGTCACTAGGACCGAACGCCTGGCGGTGGTCCTGAGCTGTCCAATGACGTCTGAGATGCCAGTCGGGTGAGTGGAGCTAATGTTGGGTCCACCAGTGAGGATGGTGGAAAGAGTTTGTACCAACCAATCACCGTGCTTGTGAGGTCCAGCTCCTCCAATAGGATCTGTGCTACACCCATGAAACATTTGTGGTCCAATCGTCCATAGTCGCCCCATACTATCACCTAGAGCAGGGAATTGTACAGATTGGTTAAACTATCATAATAAATAAACATAAAAAACTTAAAGCATAGACAGAACTGGTTTTAAGTGCTTTGGGGCAAATTTATATCAAGTGTTAAATATTTCAAACAACTGTTTAACAAGTATGAAGTCATTCCAGATAAGTTCAAGTCACATCTCAAGTATGTCAAGGCAAGGTCTAGTCAATTTGCAACTCAGATGAGGCAAGGTCTAGTCAATTTGCAACTCAGATGAGGCAAGCCCCAGTCAAGTAATTCAAGACAAGACCGTCAGCCTCATGTCATATGAGAGGTGCTAATTCAGGACGTTGGTCTAGTTATTAGAGTTATGAGTCCAAGTCATAAGTCCAATCAAGTATGGAGTAATTCGAGACTCAAGTCTAAGTCAAGACAAAGTTAGGCCACAAATCTTTGTGAGAAAATTGCAAACCAGTTGAGAGTCTTTCCGGCTTCCGAAAGCAGAGAGTTTCACCACCTTACCTCTGAAGCTGTGTTAAAATTAGTTTTTACAGATGAAGCCATTAAATGCATAGGCTTATTCATTAAATATTTGAAATGGATGTCCCCACAAGGCCTGCTTGTCTTAAAACTTTTTTTACTTTCAAGTGTCAAGTCAAGTGTTTAGCGAGTGAAGCCCTAGTTAGTAAATTCTCACTTTAATCATTATATAAATATATATATATACAAGTCATTATACTGGTGAATTAAGTCTGACCTAAGTTCATATCAGTTCTGTAGCTCTGCCACTTACCATGTGGTAACTTTTCTTTACACCATGACCTAAAAGCTTTCTCTATTGCATGGCATTAATACAAATAAGTTTCTATTTCTTTTCTGATAGACTTTCCCATTACAAAGTGAGTTGGGCTGTTTGAGATTAAAGTTCTACCCCCTCACACACATCCCCAGAATATTACCTGAAGCACCTTGCCCTGGGGACTCTCATCAAAGAGCAGGTGCTGCTGGTAGAGAGGCTCCAGAGTCTTTCGTGCAATCTTGGTTTTCTTTTTGGCTTTACAAGTTCCATTATCCAGCAGGTACACCTTGACGTACGGAGCTGGGGATGGTGTGTGGGGTTAAGAGGAGGGAAAATGAGAGGAAGAGGGAGGATAAATAGAAAGCAGGAGGTCGGGAGAAGATATAAGAGTGAGATAGAGGAGGGGAAGACGGAGGGAAGGAGAGCGAGAGACTTTGTTGGGTTGTGTATGTGTTTGATACTTAGGTTTGAGTAAAACAAGTGAATCTCATGAGTTCAGCCCGCTCCAGGCTCAATTTGACTTTCACCATTCTGTCAAAAGTTTTTTTCTGACTGAACGATGGTGTGTTACCTGGGAGGGATTTGGAGCCTGGTTTGGGGGTAAGGCCTCGTGCCCTGATCACCTCCACTTCCAGCTGGCCTTTCTTATCCATCAAACCAATCTGGACGTCACCTGTATGTATAGGAGACATGAAAACACACATTTGAAAGTTGAATATGCAACAAAGCACATGCAAAGTATAGCTATCGACAAACAGAAGGTGCTTTTCTTCTTTCTTCACTTTTAATGATGAACCAAATATTTGGATATTTGTATTTTTTCTGCATTACTGGTGTGAAAATGTTATGTGTAAACGGTGTAGTGGATCTGATGCAGCTGTCACTCACCCATGGCAGGTGTTGCCAGTGTTTGCCGGCCCACCAGCTGACCGGGGCCTAAACCATCCAGGAAGTCACTGAACTGACTGTCGGCACCCAACCGCATCCCTGAGAAGATCAGACTAACACACAAGCAAACACAAACACACAGACAAAATTATTCCCTGCCTTCTCCACACTTTGCCCATAATGGATACAACACAGCAGCACTATTCTGTGTGTGGCTTTGTAGGGGCATGGACTTTGAAGCACATTAATCAGAAAGGAAGAATCTAACAAAATCACACTTTTGTTTGCATTATGGGAAAGATAGGATTCAGCGCCGTTGGAGGTTGAGCCGTATGAGGGACTACAGATGTCTCAGCTTCTGCAGCTCTGACTTTGACAAATCTGTCTCATGTGAGTTCCCCAACTTTATGCAAGTGCAATATGCATGATGGAATTCTCTTTTAATCAAACCATCACTTTATACCAAGTTTGAATTTTGTGATGAACCTGTATGATGCATGCGCAAACAAATCTACATTTAAACCATGTAAACGTACATCTTGTTTGTAGTACTGTCTTGTTCAGAGGGGAAAATAATTATGTCATTAAAGCTGAATAACTTTTTTTACACTATAGATATGTGAGTAATTGTTGTGCTCAGCATAACATCAGTTGTACAATATAGCTACATACATTCCTCAATCTAGCTAATTCTGGGGTGATAATCAAAAATCCCAGAGAAGACAATGACGTGTGTTTCATGCCAACACGTAGGACATACAGTATATGTAGGTTTTTGGCTTATTTTCAATGCGCACTTACTTCCCCTCAGAGCTGTAGCTGTTCATGCTGCCATCAGTCGACTCTCTGCTTGCCTGACGGTTCATGGCCGACCCTCCCCGCGGATACTCCACCGCCATGCCCGTCTCCACGCTCCTCTGGATGCTGCTGCTGCCAGCCTTACCCACCTTCTTCCCTGCTAACACCTCTGTGGCGAACACAGAGAAGAAGTGCTAAGATCTTGGCATATGACATTTAAACCCAACGCTGTTCTCAGTTATCAGGCGTCTCATGTCATACCTACCCAAAACTCTAATTTGATCTGTATTTGGACACAGTAGAAATGTAATACTACAGTACCTATAAAAACTATTCAACCTCTTGGATGTTCATTGTTGTTTTAAATGGATTCACAGTCAATATAATTTTGACATAAGTCAGAATTTCCCCCTAAAAAGATTTCGCAAAGTAAGGTCAATCATTTAAAAATATATATTGCTTTTATAGGCACTGTAGGTTACAAATCTTTACAGCTGAGCCTTTTTTTCAATTATACATAACTGTATCAATATAGCGTTGCAACTTTGACAAGCCTGATAAATGTAGGCTGAGATTCCTCACTATGCAGGTCATCCAATGCAAATTAACATCCTGTGGTGACTTGACCAACCTCTTTAAAAATGTAAACATATAATAAAGAAAATACATTGCTGTACACAACAAATACATGAGCATCTTCAGGTTTCTATGAGGCTTTGTAGGGATGATCAAATATTATCGAATGAGGTGTTTTTAGGTGGAAATTAGTTATTGTAGTTGGTGAGGTCATTGAAGGAAAATAACATGGCCTAGTTTAGCAAAGGATGTACAGGTACAAATCAGAGGACTGAAGAAAGCATTCAGTGCATATCCAAACATAAAGGAAGAGTTCAGCTCTTTTTAAAAGCCACTTGCTGTTTTCATCATAAACACGACAATCATCAGATTCGGTGTCATTTTGTTACCTAAATGGAAGTAGTGATAATTTAAAGGAAACAAACTGCTGAGAGAATGATTTTTACTACAGCCAGGCTTCTTCTGGAGCTGAACCCGCCTTTAGACATAATGGTGATAGGAAAGGGTGGAGTGAGGAAGCGTGCCAGAGACAGAGTTCAGGAAGGGCTGGAGGAGCTGGGGACCTTTGTCTGTCTAACAAAACTACTCCTCAACATTTCTTTGCATTCATTCTCTTTGTGGTTTCCTGTTTGCCTAAGATTTGTTTATTGGGTCTGCAATTATATCTCCTACAACTTAAAAAAATACTTATTAATTTAAAAAAAGCCTTAACTAAAAAAACATCAGTGAATATACAAATATCTAAGAGTTCCTATATAAAGTATATAACCTTGGAAATGTTTTTCCTCCTATATAATATCTTGCTCTGTTTATGATTATTATGCTTCTACAGTACATGTATAACTCCTTTATCAACATTACCTGAAATAAATTGTTACATTCTGTTTGTCCTGTGTTACAGTGTCTGACTGCACTTTCAAACTGCCTGTCTGTCTGTCTGTCTAACCACTGCTTTACCTTTCTGTCTTTCCACCGCCTTACCCGCCGCTTCTGAAATAACACACACAACAACAAAGCCAATAAACAACAACAACATCAGAAACAACACTGGATACACTGATAAATGTATATGAGTTTGTTACAGTGTCTGTGACATAGTAGTTCTTTTCTACAGTACAGTGTGTGTTGTTCCTCTTAAAAGTGAATACCTGTGGAATTTGAAACTGGCTGACAGCAAATAGTGGCCCCTGTGAGGGTCTCATTTCTCTACAAACAAAACTATGTGTCATGTTTCCATCATGTCCATCATCAGACAAAGGCAAAGACTCTGGATGACATACAACACATCATGAATCAGGTAAGTTGCTGCTGCCTGTCTCTTTGGCAGCAGTACTATTTATTATTATTATTATATATATTATATAGTATTTATTATTGATTCTAAAATGAAATAATGCACTTTCCCTGAGGATCTACGATTGGTTGTGCCACATCATTTAGGTCAGGCAGGATAAGAAGTCATATCTTTTTTCTTCACTAATGATTTATTTTTTGACATTACTGCATATTACATCATCTTGTTTTGTACATGATAGTGACTGTTAGGTTGATATGAGTTTAGAGATGAGCTTTTGTGTTGCATGACAGACAGTGACAATCGCATTGAGACTGACATCTTTTGATAGTTGATAGTGGAGTGATGACAAAAGATCAGCGGTATCAGTCAAATGTGCAGCCTTACCCAGGATGTTTCCATGTCTACTTGCGTCTACCTGTGTGTGTTTCTTTATGTCACAGTGTGCGTTTGTATGACAAAGTGTCAGACTCAGCCAGTCTGCTCTCTGACCTGTCTGACTGAGTTGCGAGGTACTCCGGCTGCGTCTGGATGGTAGGATGGCAACGACACGTTGGCTAAGGCTCGAGCGCCGCTTCTTGATCCCGCTCCCAAGGCTCCCCAGCGCCGTGTCTGATTGGCTGCCGTCAGCATGCTCCATGCCGTAGATCTCACCACTCATGCTGGTGCTCTTCATCATGTGGCGACCCGTGGCGCGCATGGCCCGGCTGATCACAACGATTTATAAAATCAATCACATGATGTTATTAAACACTACGTTTAGTTCACACAACTTAATAATACCATGTGTATTATGTGTGGGTGTGTACCTGAAGCGTCCCCGGGGTCTCTCTGACTGGATGGACATGTAGCTGGTGCTACTGATGCGAGAGGCACTGCTGGTTCGAGAAATGGCTGACACGTCGCTGACATCACTGTCTGAGGACTTATGGGAAATGTTTTCACTGCTCCTCCGCTGATCCTTGTAGAGCTGCCAGAAACACACGTCCTCCAATCAATCATCCATTCACAAGGAAGGTTGCTGATGTAGCATCAAGAAGCACTACATTTTCTTAACTGTTATGAAAATATTCTAAATATATTGCGCACTTAAACTGATATTGGATTTTTTTGGTCAGACATTGTTTAAGTGGTTAAAATATGTCTTTTGCTGACCTCGTGCACAGCAGTTCATGACTCAGCATCTCCTCTCTGCTTCTCCAAAGTGGGAGTGCACAGACCAAACTCTAAGGCAAGTCCTAAACTGATTATACATCACTACCTCATACAACCCCACTTCAAATAACCCACACTATCCCTTTAACAGCTCTCATTAACCTCCAGGAACAGCAGACAGCAGTTTTCAGTGAAGATCTCTGATAAACCCACTACACACCACTTGCCCTGCGCCAGACTGCAGAAACACAAAGTTACTTTCCAGAAATGTAACTTGTAAAAAAAATGGATTTGAGCTGCTTTAAATTTGAACAGTCTTTGGTCTGCAGATCTGAATGTTTATAGACTAATCCAATCTCTGTCCATTGTCCTAAGCCAATAAAACGTATATTTTTCCGAAACAGCAAACAATAAAAGAGAGAAAGAGACACTTTTGTTAACAACGGTGGAATTCAGTGCTTGGTAGCTGCTTAATGCTTAAAGTTCCAGCATACCTGCACAGGTGTTTTCACTTATTCACATTGCTCAGTTTGGTGTAGGCTGATACTTTTTCACCTTGAAATATTTTAACAAACCTCATTTTAAAGTCCAGTCAGACAAACCAAGCCTGTTACGTCGCCTCCAAAAATTTAAACAATACAAAAGCTGTTGTAAATTTCAAAACGATCAAGCCTCTTCACCCTCAATATGTCTTTTTCCCCCCACACATTGTAATCTGTATCGCATCATTAGCTGCCACTTTTGGGCACTGCAGTTTGTGCTGATGATCCATGCCTCCAGTTTTAAATCATTTTACATTCAGTCACATGGGGGACAGTGTAATACATCACAAAGACAGCATTGCCATGAAGCATATATAAAAAGGAAACTTCTTCTAATGGCACATAGACATGTGTGAAAGTCACGATATCATCATTAAACTGTCAGGTTTCTGTAAGTTAGGGATGGGAAAACTGGACAGTATGGATTACACACTTCTGTATTCGAGGTGCTAGGTGCATTCTTGAGTGACTGCCCAATTGGAACCCATTCATTTTACTGAGTGGTCTTCACCATTATTGTACCGTAATTTATTACTTCCTTAGACAGTGCTTGCAATTTGCCCGGATGCACTTCAGTAGCATTATGGCTCATTCTTTCTGGCTGGAACCCTCTACTCTCCTGATGAGCCTGGTTTAAAGTGAAGTTTCGGGTTCGAGAAAAAACAAACCTCCCGTTTGTTCTTGAGGGCTCTGTCCAGGTCCTGTTGGCTGGAGGTGGTGGCAGCTGACACCCGGTTGGAATGAACCCTCATCTGGAGCTGACGAACCCGCTCCTCTGCTACCAGGGCTACACACACACACAAAAAAAATAAAAACTCAGAATTTATATTGTTTCATCATAAGAAAAAATATATATCTGTAACAGAATTGTATTCCTACTATATCAGGATTGTTGTTTTTTCGCCACAGGTTGAACAGAAAACAGCGTTTTGTGATTTCTCCTTTTAGAATTTATAAGCTAAAGCTAAATTTAAAACAAACTTTAAAAATAGCCCTTTGTGTATATCCATATATATGTATATATATAACCCTTGAGCCTTCACTGCTGGCCAATATTAAGGGCAGAGAATAAATGATTAAATGATTTGCAGCCTATGAAATCAGATTTCATGCATCAGGATACCTGAAGCATATTTTGTGTGTGTGTGTGTGTGTGTGTGTGTGTGTCACATACATACACAATTATCAACATAGAATGTACCTTGTTCTACGGTGTTGCTCTTGGGGGGGAGCTGTGGGAGTTGCCTCACTCTGCGGGCTGAGGAGGACGTCACCGAGGAGGACAGAGACGCACCACCTTGGAGGTGGCCCCTAACACAAAAACAACATGAAAGTGAAGTGGACAAAGAAGAACACAACCAGTGGGAAGAAGAAATGGTGAGAGAGGCAAAGGATAGAAGAAAAATGAACAAGGGTGAAAAGAATGGGAAAAAAGGAGAGAAAAAGACAAGTCAATATGTTTTGCACTCCAGGGTGTGCACTGCAGCAGCAGCAGCCATTCGCTGGTCAGTTTTCACGTTTGTTGAGTCCATCCTATTCACACAACAATATTTTCCACATTATTCTGTGCACAAACAGTGAGCAGGCAAACAGTGGAGCCTGCTGTCATCTCATACTTTCATACTTCTGTCTTAAGATGAGTCACATCAAAGATAAAGCTGCATAAAAAATGAAGTGACTATAGGAAAAGCGTCAGTTGTGGAAATGAAAGAACAGCAAAAACATTTTTGTGAAAAATCAGTGGCAACAACATAGTCACAAACTGAAGCAAAGTGAGGCTTGGTTTGAAAGTCAGGGATTCCAATAGCAAAAAGATCAGCAAATCAAGACTGAGACAGAGGAAGAACACACAGAGAAGGTAAAAGCCTTTAAGCACCAATCCAACCATCTCTTTAACTTTCATTCATTCTAATCCTTTCTCCCAAAAGATCTCATTTTCTATTTCATTGTGAATGAACTTATTAGCTGGTCATGTTTTTCTTGGCACTTATTATTTAATAAATCCTGAAATAGTATTGCCATTTTATTTGTATCTTCATATTGTGTTCAAAAATGTTTATGTCATTGTCTTTTTTTTTGCTTTACATAATTACATCACCAATTATACTGTAAAAATTTACTGGCCACTGTAGCTATATTGTCAGAATAGAGCAAGAGAATATTTAATATTTAACTACCCTGGTGTTTAGATATGCAAAACAGGCATTTAGCACCAAAAATCTTAACACAACACTCACACATCCACTCAGAAATTAGAAAGTAACACTGACAGAACACCACACACAACAATGACTGGTCAAGGTCCACACAATACATATACTGTACAATAAATACACACACAGAAAAGCAGCAGTATTGGAGGCTCTGATGAGCTAACACACACACTCATACACCAACTGACTAAAGTATGCAGCCCTGTTATGTTACAGTATCTACAGTAAAATAAAGTAAAATGAAAGGTCTGCCTCAATGACTGTGGATGGGAGAGGAGCCACTCGTTCAAGGGGAATCCCCTTACCAAGGGGCTGAAGCGGGGCCTTCTTGCCTCTGGAGCCCCTTAGTATGGAGGTGGGCTTGATTCTAGTACATATAAACAAATGTGCGTGAGTCACGTGAGTTTCATACGAACCCAGAGCAGAGCGACACAACATGTGAGCGGAAGCATGCGAGAACAAAAAAAGGGAAGAAAAATGGGGTTGTAGAAAATTGCAGGGGGGGGGGAGCAAAATAAATAAATAAATAAATGGTAATCCTCAAAAGTGTAAAAATGAAAGATTAGCAGAAACCTGGCTTGAAGGTAGTGTAAGCCTTAACACTTTTTATCCATATATTAAAGTGCAGACTGCATAAGGAGTGTGGAAATGACTTGCTGTGTAGTATTAGTAGAGTGAAAAGTGACACATCATGTTATTAACAAACAAAAATTTTACATTTTACTTTTACTTTTAGTCCTTTTTATTCTTATAAGGGCCTAATAGAGCCATTAAAAAGCATGTTGGTATGTGTGCCGCACGTCAATTTGAATTTTATATCAACCAATGTATTACAATGTGACTGCAAAGAGGATGCAGCAAGTCATACTATCAGCACACCGCCACAAAAAGGAATGTGACAATAGTATAATAAAAGTTATAAGAGAAACCGGTTCAAAATCTGCACCAACTGCCACCTCCGAACTTATTCCAGTCAATTATTATCTTTCAACTACAGTGCCTATAAAAAGTATTCACCCCCTGTTATAAATGAATTCCTGGTCAATATAATTTAGCTTTTCTGACAAAATTTTTTACCATTAAAATCTCTTTAATGTCAAATTGAAAGTAGGTTTTTACAAAGTAATGTCAATTAATAGTATACAATGGAATATATGTGATTGTATAAGTTTACACCCCCTTTAAGCCAGTATTTAGTAGATGCACCTTTGGCTGTGATCACAGCACTGAGTCTGTGTGGATGTCAGTCAGGCTTGCACATCTGGACACTGCACTTTACTCCATTTTTCTTTGCAAAACTACTGAAGCTGCTCAAGGTGAATGCTTTTTATAGGGAATGTATTAAACAAGGCCCATGTTTAATATAAAAGTCCAAACCAGGAAAATATTCAAAATCCTTCCTTCAATAATTAGCTCAGAAAAGAGAAGGCTTCCTCTAAACTGATGAGTGGATCCGAGACGCTTCAAGTGAGACAATTAAAAAGAAAAATGGTAGCTGTGTAATCTCAAACTCTTCCCTGTCAATGACCTCATACGCCGCCATTTGACATGTGCTGAGTTGACAGTACATGCCTTACCTGCTGCTGTCTGAGAGCTTCCTGCCAAGAGTCTGACATTCAGGTGTTTCCAGGGTCCGATGCTGTCTGGAGAATGGTGGATGGGCAAAGGGAGCAATACAGAACAGAAAAAAAGAGATGGATGGATGGATGAGAGGATGGAAGAGAGCAGGGTGGAGTATAAATCATTTTGATTTAGAAGAATCTGACTTTCGGGGAAGGGGGGGGGCTGTCATTGGCCTTATAAGTTTATGATCTGGAAAACAGAAAATAGGAGCCGTTCTGTGAAGCATGGTATGATGGTGATATGAATAAGGAGTGTCACATCATCGTGCGTCATCTGTAAGTGTGCCTGTGTGTGTGTACCTCTTCTTTGTACTGAGGTGAGTTAAAGTCTCTTGAGCAGGAAGTAGCATCCATATTCTCCATTCATGGACATGAAGATGACAAAGATGATACATGCATCACCACACATACACACACACACACACACACACACACGCACAGTCACACTTATGAAATTCTTAGTCATTGCTGAGTACTAAGCCTTGAAAAAGAGAGACTTGTCAAAGACTGAGAGGAGAAGGTGGGCACATAGAAGCTGCAGAGGCAAGTTGCCCGGACACAAAGTGGACTTAGAGAGATGGCGGGAAGCAAACTCAACAGGGCACGACTTCACACCATAACCAGTACACACTACCATGAGTTCACAAGAGCACAAAACCAGGCACTAGAAACCATGAAGGAAGGAGGAAGGAAAGCAACAGGTCAAAACTACAACAACAACAACCCCAACCAAAACCTGTGGCCAGAACTCTTGACATCAATCTATAAACCAGAATGAGACCACCCACAAGCTGAAAGCCATACGAGCCACCCTTTACACAGTGAGAGTGACAAAGTGGAACTTGTTTATGTCTTGGCCACTTTGTGACTTTTGTTGAGACACGTTTTTACTGCATTCACTCTCACTGTGTCCAGCTCATTAGTTATGACACAACAAGCTACTGCAAAACTGCAAAAAGTGTCACAAACAGCTCATGATTCTATCTTGTATTTGTCAAAGTAATGTCAAACCCTGCAGCTGCAAATACAACTAATACTTGTTTCACAAAACAGACATTTACAGCTGATGTTGAACTATTTCCTTTCAGGTTAAATTTAGTGAAATTAGGTTAAATTATACTTTTTATATTATACAAGATAAAGTCACAGACCACTTTGATCGGAATAGAGAGAGTTGGAAAAGTTAAGGTTGCAAACCTATTACCCAGCTATTCACAAAAATATCAGTACTCTGTGAAGAGATTAGCTGCAAATACAAGATACAAGGTAGAGCTTGACATCTGCCTGAACCCAATGAAACCCAAATGAGCAAAGAGGATTTTAGTGAGGATTAAGAGGATGTATTTCCTAACAAAAAATATTGAATTATTGATATACTGTCCTACAGGAAAAAGTTTTTGTCCTTAATAATGTCCATAATAATAATTCAACATAAACAAATCTGGGTTTTCCAGTAATGGCATCAGATTTTAAGGCACCTGTCAAGCTCTAAGAGGAAGCATTTGGAGGGGGGGCACAAAAGGATACCTGTCATCTTCAGGGGAAGCATGTTGTATAAGAATCCTGGGGCTTGCAGGACGTCTCCGGGGCAAGGAACGTGAAAAAGATTTTCTATGTGTACACATACAAAATATATCACCCATATGACCAAATTATCAAGCCATTATGACATCACAAAGCCGTGCTACCCCACTATTAAGCATGCACATAACGAAAGCTGCCTAAGTCTTTATATGCCTGCAATGGCGACAGATATTTTTTGTCCCTTTGGGGGCCGTGAAACAAGCGGTTGACATATTATCAACTTAGCTTAATGTGGTGAAAACAGTTGTCCATTCTCACAGCCAGCAGACACAAAGCAACATTAATCCATTTTGACTCCAATAACCAATCTGCTTTAAGCTCTGTTCTGGTGTCCACCAACTCCTGAGAGAAATAACTGGCTATCTGGGAATCTTCCAAAGATATGACTTCTCAGTGACATCCTGAGCAAAACATTTACACTAAACCTAAATGTGATTACCAGGAGGAAGACACCCACTAAACGAGCAAGGACCGATCCTTCGAACTGTTTGAACTACATTGTTGATAATGGTTGACCAAGAATGCTGCATTTGCATCAGAAATCGCTTTCTGCTTTGCAGTGTGACATAAGAGTTAGTCTCTTACTTCAGTCTCAATAAACAGATTTTGGTGAGAGAGGAAATGGTTATATTGGTATTACAGATTGTTTTTTTTAATTAATTTGTGATGAGGAGTGATTGTGTGAAGCTAAACAGGCTGAAGGTGGTTGGCACACAGCTATGAAACATTCTGGAATACAAGAACTATGAGTCAGTCATTACCTGCTTGGTGTTAAAAGTGCAAAACGCCATGGGCACAGTGCTATGATGCACTTTCACACACAACTGTAGGATAGTGGCCAAGCACAAGAAGTGCTCGTATACAAAAGGGGTGTGGGCAGAGTGTGTGTGGGGGGGGCTTAATAATCAGCTTGTGTATGACCATTCAGAAGGTACAGAGAACTACAAAGACTAGTAAAAAAAGTGAGAAGAAACTATAGGAGGACTACAAGAGGGGCGGGGGTACAGAGGCTGGTACCTTTCAGTCTCTGGTGAAGGGGCATGATTGTCTGGAGTCAGACAGTTGGCACTAGCGCTCCTAACCCTGTCCAGAGAAGGCTGCAGATCACTACAGATGCACCGTAGCACAACGTGCCATCCAGTGGAGGGAGAGGAGGAGGAGAGGAAGAGCAGGCAGGAGGAGATGACAGGAACAAACACAAAGAGAAAAACCATGAACAAACAACAAAAAAAAAACATTTCAAAAGAACGTTAGATTCCAAAACTCCTGATGCCTTCCCAGAGCTAAATCATGTCTGGCTGGTGTAAGAATGGGAGTCTGTATAATAGGAAATGAGTGTCATGGCAAAGGATGGAAGGCTCTCTGCACTTTCTCCCCACCTGGAAGGCTTGCACTTATATATTTAATCATTATTAACATCTGTTAACATCCTGTTGCATGTGTGCTTGTGTCTTTTCTAACTGTGACCATAACAGCACGCTGTGTGATGAAATGGCATTCGTGATCCCGGGACAGGGCTAGTCGACATGCAAGCAGCGTGGAACTATAGTCACAAGTTGAAGATTTCAAAAACAGCATGCTTTTGGAAATGGAGCAAAGTAAAGGAAAGAAAACTGGGATCAAATCTAATCCACGTAGCCCCTGCTGCTGCACAAAATACTCACACAAAGAGAAGTCCAAGGGCCTGAGGATTACAAGGTTGTGTGACTCCATCGATACTATGTAGTATCGATAGTATGTGAAGATATCATGACTCATTATGAATGTTTGATTGCATTTCCAGTGGTTTAGAAAAATGCCTCAAAAGAAATGCTTCTCACATTTTCTCAGATGGGTGTAAACAGCGACTGCTTCTGACAATTTTTGCTACTTTCTGAACCAGACAATCCGATAGCCGCACCCACTTTACACAACAGCTGTCCAGATGTGCAGAGGTGTGAAAGTAGTCAGGGTTTTAATCAGTTTTTCAACAGCCTTCATTCTTCCTTCTAGCTTTGTATGATTCTTTGTCTCAGGACACACAAAAGACAAAATTCTTGGATGGAGATCAGGAAGGCAATGAGATAGAGCCAGGAGGAGGCAATGATGGCAGACTTTTTTATCCTGCCTCTGAGCGTGGCCATGGGTTTTCAAAGTGGGAGGAACTATTTTGGCTATGTGCAGCTTCAATTAATGCAGTTTTACATTGTGTGTCAGTTTTGGAATGATTCATCAACAATCCTCGGAAAACACTTTTAGATATACACACTGTGATGATTTCAGGCATATTGATCCCTTATCTGCAGACTTACCTGTTTGCATGTTTGGGGTGGAAACCATTGAACAAAAGTGGCATCTTAGGTGGTAGTCTGTTATTGTGACTAGTAGATCTCCTGATGTTAGCATGCACGCAGCAAACAGAAGTAGGAAAATGGGAGGAAAAGGTTTGGACAACAGAAAAAAAAGGTTTATAGGGCAAAAGAAGTGCCGCTTACCCAGTGATTTTATATACTGTACTATGTAGTTTCTGTATTTTACTTATTTATAGATACTGAGGGTTAAGAGTTCAAATTAGTTTGGTCGATCAAGTGATTTCAAAGATTTATACTTGAAGACAATTATTGTACTACCAGAGCAAGGCAAGTTTCATTTTAAAGTTATTTCTTCACAACAGTCCAGCTTTCATTTGACATGTTTCTAAATAGTGCATTCCTTGCAAAAAAAATCACTGGCTAAGCTTCTGTGTTTTCTGCAGTGTAAGCGAGTCGAACCATGGCGCCGCATGACAAGCATACAAGCATCAAAAGCCAGCGCTCATCTCAACTGACACGCTCAGAAACACTGTCCTCCCTCAAACACTGCCTCGTGTATGGAAAGTACCAGTAGAATGTTTCATTAGCTCATTGTGTTTCTATCAGAGAGGCAGGGTTGTATACAGCAAGGAGAACATTTATCTGCTTTAATGAATGTGCCCTCAAGAGTGTAACTTACCTCTCTGGCTATGTGAGTAAAATGCCTTCTGTACTGAAGTGGAGATGACTACAGTGCATGTGATGAACAAATATCAAATGCGTTGTTATCTCTAACTGTATCAGGATATGGGAACAGAGTTCAGAGACAAAACCTCTCAGTCATTTTAATCAAGTGGCAAAGACAGAATTGACAAATAATCACTTGTTTGATTTGGACTCGAGAAATGTTTGTGAATCTTTGCATGACAGTAGCTGGACTTATCTTGCTCCTACAGCTCTAACTGTCCCGGTCCTGCTTGTAGAATAGCAGCCTGTGAGAATGCAAGCACAGTCCTGTGCTGTCCTCTTGTGGAACAATGGCAGCAGCACAACTGACATTTAGGTGAACATTATTCAGGGGGGATAATGCGGATTATTACTAATTAGTTCTACAGTTGTAGTAATTAAAAGAATTTTTAAAATTTTCTCTTACCTGAACAGCGTCTGCAAAACCCTACATTGCCAAGCTGATCAAACAGCTAGAATTTTTAACCTTAGCTATTTTTTTTATGAAAAAGTGTTTCAGTAGAAACAAGTTTCCTTGGGGCTGAGAGTCAAAGACAGGGTACTGACAAATGTGCGATAAAGAAGTTGGTATTTTTTCAAAGGGTCTGTCGACAACTACAAAAATAAAGACTATCACCATCCTTCCAAAGCCCATAACTTTATCTCTGCTGAAGTGTGTTTTGCCTTTGCCTTGCCCTGTTACAGTTATGTTCTGCAAATATTTTAAAATGACACGCAATGTACTTTTACAACTTTTTTGTGTGCAATTGTCTAAGTTTCAGTAGAATATGAGAGACTGTATCTATTATTATTTCATTATAATATATACAGTATTTTAAATGATGTAATATTTTTAAAGAAAGTTGCATAGAGACACAAGCATGATAAAAACAAACACTGCACACAACACTAAAACTGATCCAGAACCAAAATGAGCACAGAATGTCATGATTGGCTAGTTTACCTGGTGTGGAGGCACTCAGCACTTTTGCCTCGCATTGACTGGTGGATCATGATGATCTCACTGTCGTTACCATGGGGATGAATGACACATGAGGAAATTAACAACAGTGAAACAAACTCGAAGAGAAGTGAGAGAGAGAGAGAGAGCGAAAGAGGAGAGAATGAACAGGAAAGAGAAGCTGTCGCTCATTGCTATGCACACACAGCACACACACACACACACACACACACACAAATGCCATAGATTTTTGCAACCAAAGCCTTTCGGTCCAAATGCTGCTCTGACGTCACTTTCACAATCAAAGAAGAGCTACTGCACCAGACTTGTTTAGGGTGCAAAGAAAACAAAGAGTCATGGAAAAAGATTGATTTGGTTAAAGAAAGACAGAAAAAACACTGGATATTCTAAAAATTAAAAAAAAAATCAAAAGAATTTAACCTCTTTTTTTTTTTTTTTTTTTTTTTTAATTTAACCTGTGTGATAAAAAAGGCTCAAGGGGTATTCACAGTGCTGATGACAAGCATTCACATGTAAAGGTAAGAAAAAAAAAACAACTCACAAAAATGTTCTGTCATTCCAACTGCTCACACAAATAAGCGGCAACTGTAGCCCATACACACACACAAAATCTGACACCGGACACAACTCTAATTAGGGTAACCTTACTCTAACTCTAACTTATTCTAATCACATCACATCTCATCACAAGCGACACCCACTCCGAGAGATACACACCTGTCGTCCAGGTACTCATCCTCCTGGTGGCGACCCCTGGCGGCCTCGTAGAAGCGGGTCGGGGAGCGAGAACGACGAGAGTGAGGAAGCTCGTCATCCAAACTCCTGAGCGACAGAAAGAAAGAGAGAAAGAGAGAAAGAAAGAAAGAAAGAAAGAAAGAAAGAAAGAAAGAAAGAAAGAAAAAAAAAAAAAAAATGATGTCAGGTTAACGGTCGGGCAGATTTTCAGCAGACTCTTAGCGGGGCCCATTTGGCTCAGCCAGTAAAAGCAGAGCTGGCAGGACTATGTGTTCTGCATCAGACAGACATTTCATTAGTAGATGGGCTGTTTGCTGGCTTCCAACAAACTCCCTGATCCCCCCCCCCCCCCCCACAATCCACCGTGTTGCTTTTACCTCTTGTCTTCTCCTCAGGCTGATGTTGGTCTTTTATAACTCATCATCATCAGACATCGAGCCGTGCCACCCACCTCTAAGACAGTTAATGATCTTAAATTGCGTATGACCTTCTGTCCCTTAAACCTAGCTGTGTCATAGAAATGAGCAAAGTGTAAGCAGTGTACTGACTCATACTGTGACCATGAAAGGTAAAATTGCATTACAGCTGACTTTCAAGTTTTGATGGGGTGAGAGGGTCACACTCACTCAAATTTTACCTCAAATATCCTCAAACTCATTAACTTTAAAATTCTGTCTCCAGCCTCCGACCTGCACTCACCTCTGGGCGGGGACGTTGGGTGGGCGTGACCGCAGGCGCCCCTGCTCCTCGCGGTGCGGGGACACCGAGCGGGACCGGATGTGATGGGCGGGCGTCCTCTGCTGATCCGGCACCTCCAGAGTGGACGTGGGCTCCCGTTGCCTCTCCCTTCCACGTCCATCTGCTGCTGGATGCAGGTGGCCATGCATGTAAATTAGGTAAATGTAAAGTAAATGCGGATGAGTGCACAGAAATGTTAACATCAAACATGTCAAACATGGGAAAGAAAATGCAATTTGCAGAATCCTTTTTTTAATCATGGCAAATGAAAGAAAAGAGTTTGGCAGTTGCAAACATGCAGACTGCATCTGCATCTTAACTCTGAGCCAGATGATGGAAACTTTAATACAAGTTTATGAATTGTCTTCAGCCAGACAGCGTCAGAAAGTACACAACAGTACAGCTCAAACAATTTCTTTGTCTCAAGGACACTAACTAAATGAATTTCTAATAATAGAAAAGCAGCTACTCATATCGTGTGCTGTATTTTTAAAATGTATTAAAAACAACAACTTTTATTTTGGTGGCGTTGCAGAACTATCTGTGAAGATAAAAATATAAATGGACTGATCAGCCTTGCAGGGATCTGTGCGACTGTGACGGTCTTTGTTGTGGTTCCAAGGTCACTGGCTTCATTTCCAAGAGAAAAGCAGCTCAAAGCTCAGCGTGGGCCATTAGCTTTACTTCAGAACCATGCATGTTGATTAAAACAAAAAGTTGGTCAAGTGATGTAGTGTGTTTTTCCATCTATTATGTTCCTCTTTTTTAAGTAGAGCACTCATTAATAATAACACAGCTCCACCGTAGGGTTCGACTCACAAAGCTGATATGTACTGATACACTTATATATAATATATATATATATATATATATATATATATAAAAATAATTTAATCTAATATCAGTTAGCAATACAGATTCGCACCACATTTCACTTGTCACAGTGAAATGACACTTTGGATCTCTGATGCTAAACCCTGGAAATTAATAACAATAATAAAAAAAATCTCATATACTTGCATGATCAAAAATGTTAAATAAGTAACTAAATCAGATTGATTTGCATTATCCTGAGAGCTTATCATCAGAGAAAAAGCAACAAATTGTCAAACAAACAAATCTATACCCAGTCCACACTCAGACAAAGACAAACACTCAGACACACAATTTTACAGTAAAGAGTCGTAGACTACTACACACACAAACCCACAAAAACAGCTGAGTGTTGCAGCAAACATGGCAGCAGTATATCTTTTAGTTTGCAAATGGTTTCATCTGCATATGTAGCAAACTATGTTTTGGATGACACTCATTTCAGAGCTCATCTGAGGCAGAACAAAGCCTAATGGATTCTTGTCATCTACCAAATGACAGTGTGTCCCATACACTTATTTACTTTATTTATGGAAACCTCAGATTCAAGAATATCCAAAGAATGTTTGCAGTCAGATTTATTCCAATTAAAAAATATTTTCCAAATCTAAATGCTGTCAGTTGGTGTAACCTTTGCTTACAATTACAAAGGCTGTTTTTTCATGAATGGAACACATTTGGCACAAATGTAAATCCCTGCAAAAATGAAAAGTGATCTCAGGTTGTGCTGTTAATTGATGCAGACACTTGAGCAGCACCACAAACACAAACACAAGCTCTGGGACAAGCTGCATGTTAACACTTGGATACAGACCCCACCCACCTTTGGAAACTACTGCTGTACCCTCATCAAATTCAGGCTCTGTTACACGCTGAGAACCTAAACAGTTGTAGACACACACACACACACAAACAGACACATATACATGTGTACACACACATATACGCATGCGCACATCCACACATAAATGCAGTATTAAGGAAGACACACGTTAACAAACTGGTTATTCTTTGTTAGGTGATAGGGAGCCACACACAACCTTGTCTGTCTAATACAGTGACTTGTGCATGCACACACACACACACACACACAGGATATGAAGGGGGTTATGCATTAATGTACAAATTTGAGTGCATTCACAGACACACACTTACGCTGCAGCTTCTTGCCGGGGGTGTCTGTGTGTGTGTGTCGTCGGGGCAGGTACGGGGAGGGTCGAGGCAGCGGTATGGATGAGACATCATGGGTTTGGAGCGGGTACCAGTGAGGCTTCTCGTCCAGTAAGGCCGTCTCCAGCTCAATCAGGATCTGTTCAAGTCATTTAAGGTGACTGAAAATGAGCTTGAAGCTGACTATGGCACAATATATCAAACGGTAACATGCACATTTAATGTACCTCTCCCATGAAGGTGCTGTCTTCCTCTGGTGACCTGGGCTGGTCCCACACCGTCAGCTCCAGCATGTGGTTGCGGAAATCCCTGCGATGGACCTGAGTGTAGACGAACGTCTGGTTCCACTTGGGCTCGCAGGTCTTCTTCACTGCTTTCGTCCTTCGTTTGCTCTTGTCACTGCGTTAAACAATACAGCAGGCTCTCTGCCAATCAGGTTCCCTTTTCAGTGGGCATACTTTTATATGTTTTTCCTGTGGTTAAGAGAAATATCCAAAACTTCCTTGAAGCTGAGTCAGTAGCATGCTTGTGCTTCATTCAGCTAAATGTACTTGCTGTGACTTTTATCAGCTGGAGGGCTCTTACAAGTGACATTTAGCTTACATACAATATTTGCATGAAAGCACCAATGGAGGTGCTGTAACCTGCAGTTCTTCAAATGGCCACAAGATGCTGCTTCTAACTAAACACTGAAGGATTTCATTTGGGGAAACCCTAAACTGTGAATCAGTGTGTAACACTGATTTATAGTGTAGTTCTGATGCATCTAAGCAATGTGCACAAACAATGTGTTGTTATGCATCTCAGTCAGTTTTCATCCATAAGACTTAGAAGGGGCGGCCGGAGTACCTGCGGTCAGGGAGGAAGTACATTTTGACGTAGGGGCTTCTGGGCCGCCCATCAGGCCGAAGCGGAAGCTCCACAGCCTGCAGCACGTTGACTATCAGCTGGTGACCCACTTTGTCATACCACAGCTTCACCTGAACGTGAGCCAAAAAACACACAAGAAGAAATTTGATGCCACGTCTTTTCTTTCAAAAGCTTCAACACACTCGATGTGCACACACTCACTGAGAGTTGCCCTGGCATTAAATGTGGCGCGTCTTGGAGCATCCCGGGACTGGAGGGAGATAGGACATTTAAGGACGGTCTCTCCATCTTCTGTGACTCAAAAGAACTGGAACCTGCTATAAAGACAAATGGAAAAAGATTTTTTTGAGACCCCAATAAGGGAATGTCACTTCTGTGTCTGAGGGGTTAAAAAAAAGTTGGAGAGTTGGAGGAAAACTGTGAGAAAATGAATGAGGGATTGCAAAGAGTGGAAAGATAATCTGCTCCAACTCTAAAATGAAAAGTGAGTACATATTTATGTAATAAACAGCATTTAAAAAATGTCACATAAAAAGAGTACAGACTTCAGGAGGATTAATTACCATACTTCTGTCCTACTTAAAGTACTATAGGCTTTGTTTAGAGGTACTGAGGCTACATATACCTTTATAAAAACAGGGTGAATGATCAAATATCGTCTTCAGTAACGATTTACGTGGAAACCCATTTTTTCACTTTTGACATCCATTACAGACGTAGGAGTTTCTGCTAAATTATGCATTTTATACATATGTATTTCGCCGAAACAAATGAATTATCGTAAGCGTACAGCATCAACCTCAACAAACAACACACAAAAATGCAAACTGTACATTTAAGATGGATGATTGACCAAAGAGAAACACAGACAGATGCTCAGATGTACAGAGATGTTCCAACATCCCATAGGAGATACCTACTAGATTCTAATGGAGGGTGGGACGTGTCGGGGATTCTTGGGATATCACTGAAAAAGAAGCAGCAAAGTCTGTGTGTCAGTCACTTTCGTACCAGCATCAAACTGGATTACATGTAAATTAAGTTAGTAGTTCTTGATGCACAGCCATACATGCATATTAATGTCGTAGCCGTTTACTGGAATAAAGGAGCACTGTGATCAAATGTTATTTCAGACTAAAATGTCATGTGGTCAAAAAAATGAAGAAGCAAAGAGAAGATGTGAGCAGAGCTGAACTCTTCTTGTGCCTGCAGTGTTTCCCAGACTCAGTCAGGTATTTTGTTCAATCCAATCATCAGATGAAATATCAGCGGATGAGCACTAACAGGCTTTCGCCCCACAGATCCCATGGGAAACACCATTGTACCAGTTTCATGTGATATAAAGAAAGCATGGTTATCTATGCAACTCTTATCAGTGTGTCTTGTACACTTCCATTCAAAATGTTTTAAGAGGCTTCTAAAAGAAACTGTATAGTATTTGAAATTCATTAGTCACCCACGAGGCAACAAACTGATATTTCAACAATGTTTTCTTTAAACAGTTCAACTTTTTCTAATCTTATTTGCTTTCTTTCTCAGCGTTAGATGCATTTTGTGCAGAGCTGGAGAATGTGGTTAGTCTAACTTACAGGAAGCAGCTAGGCTAATCACCTTCCAGCTCCAGCTCCAGCTCCGTATTTATCATAAGACCTTGACACTGAAATCCATTTGATCATCTCTGAAAGAAAGCAATATGTTGAACTATTTCAAATATTTCAACTTCTAGTTTTAAAGTCCAACATTAAACTGATAAGTGTTTCATGGACCCGAGGCTGCCTTGGCACCCATTCCAAAATAAAAAATTGAAAGCATGTAAATGAAATAAAATCAATATTGCTTGCTTTATGAATCCCAACGTCCCAACTTTCAAACCAAGGGATTACAATAAAAGCAGAAAAGAGCACTTTTATTTAATGCTGCTAGACTTCACTTTGGGATCCTCAGACTTGGAGTAAAAAAAAAACAAAAAAAAAACAGGATTCCCAGGCTCTGCACAAACAGCTTAAAAAAGCTTGCAAAAGCTTGGACAATTCCCATTGGCCATTTTGCATCCATTCAAGAAAACCTTTGGTTTGATTTAGAGATGGTAAATTTGAGCTATTTTCACAAAGAGAAGATTTGCATCAGTTGGCATCCCTACTAAACAGGATTCAGTTCAGTTCGTTTAGGGATGCAAAATGGCACTGTCAAAACCAAAATTATTTCAAAAGAGTTCCTAATAAAATGGGCAGATTACTTACTGATATTTTCTACACACCCTTCGCGAGTGTTTGGAGAGAAATTAATACATTCAACTTTTTTTCATCAAAGAGCAAATAAACATTTATCCAGGTGATTTTATCCTGCAAACTTCAGATAAAATTGATCAATTCTGAAGTACACATAAACTAAATTAATTTAAACAAATACATATATGAATTTAGACTTTTGGCCATTCAGTGACAGCCAGGGTGTATCAGTGAAAACACAATGCGGCCGTAAAGTTGCATTAACACTTTAGATGTTTTCTGTTTGTCCAGAATGACAAATACACCCTCTAACAGCCTAGTCTGCCACTTCCTTTGTTATCAATATATCTGCTTTATTCAAGTTAAAGCTGCTTAATGAACTAATAAAGACCACATCCATGCCATTTCTCATATCATCAGTTACTAGATTGTGATAGTGAATTTATCTTTATAGACTAGAGTAATTGCAATGGAGAAATGAACCAGCGTCTAGCTTAGATAAACACATTTATGATTCGAGAGTGTTCAGTCCTACTCTAAAAAAATATGTTCTTTCAAATGACACTTTCAAGCAACAGGCATCTGCACCAAGCAGCTTGGCATCAAGCAAAAAATATCTGATGCAGCCACTTCTCGTCATTGATGGAGTTTACAGTTGATTTTATTTGGCCAACCATAATTCACCTTACACCATCCTACAAATAGAGGCGAGTTATTTTTTTAAGGGGACGTGTAAGACAAAATGGAAATATCTCCTGTTCCAAAGCCTGGCAGCTCCCAGCAGCAGGTAATGGCTGGGGGGGGGTATTTTTGAATGCAGTCACACAGTTGCAGTCAGAATACAAATAAATGTCCCTGTCTCTCTGAGGTCAGCCAACTCTGATTCAGAACCTCAGTCAACACTGCCTGTTTGTGTAAGGGTTAAATTCAGTGCAGGCGGACTAGTGACTGACACAGAAAACTAAAGGCTTTCATTTCTCACAAAGACTAGATTATGGCAACAGTAGTGTATTGGATTGCTTTCATTCCTCACTTACCCAATAGGCCTGGATACCACCAGCTCCACTTGAGGCTCTGCTTGAGACTCCAGGATGATGTTGTAAACTTCCTTCATCGTCGCCCCTGGCAACAGCTTCCCGTTCCACTGCAAAACCTCATCCCCTTAAATCAGATATGTCATATGCATGGGCAAAATCAGCAGGTTTGAAATAGACAAAGTAAACAATTTTCTTCATATTACAGAATATTACATAAAAGACCAGAAACAACAGCGGGTCGGTTTGTTAAACAGGACTAAAGAGTCCATTCAGCTGCGGATGTATAAAAGTCAGTCCTTTTCAGTGACAATCACAACTTCCTTTATAGTAATTGTGATTGATAGAGATAGACTGAGCTCAACAAATAAATTTGCCATTAGATGGTGAAAAAATGATACCTCTAACAGCTATTTTTAACTCTTATTTCAATGATTCTGGCCTTTTCCTCTGTTTGTGAGGACCTGCAGCTAGTGTGACTGCTGCGCTGCTTTAAGCTACCTGCTCTAAGATGTCCCACCACATCAGCCAGACTGCCCTTCTTGACTTTAGTGATGAAGGCACCTAATCTCCCTGACTCTGTTACTCTGCCTCCCACCACCTACACAAAGAGAGAGAGACAAATTAGTGTCATCTTCACATCATATCAGGGGCAGAGGACAGCAACTGAATCATATTTGTAACATAATAAAATCACACTGTGTGTGTGTGTGTGTGTGGCGATGACTGTGTTTTCTTGTCCCTCTCTGACCTTTAACCCCAGCAGAGCCCCAGCTTCCTTAGGCATCGCAGCGCTCCTCTTGCTGAGGGTGATTCGTCCAATTAGATGGTCTCCCTCCTTGGATGGCTGCCAGGTCACAGGATGCTGCAAACAGGAGACAACAACAGTTACTGTATGTACAGATGTGCACACTGCAGTGACGGAAGACAATTATTTTTACTTTCAAGAATGTCTTGAGCCTTATCAAGAGTGTTTCCCATCTACCTGACCCATCTTTCACATTCAGTTGATATCTATGTTAAGTGATTGTATGTAAAAATCACCATTAAAATAGTTGTTAAATATGCGTATGGATGATGCAAGGCATTTGTTAATAATTTGGCTTGATGCCTATCTGATTGCAAGAACCAGTATGGATGAGTGGCACCTTAAAGGTGTTGCTACCACCGATCTGATGCATTTTCCCTTCATCTGACTACAGCTGGATACCACATGATCCAAGGCTGTAACAGTCTGCAGCATTTTCCCAGGAAGAAAGTGGCTAAAGTTTCCTGACCGACTGATTTAACACAACAATCGCTTAACATTAGTTTTGTAAAAGCCCTTATGCTTGCTGGAGTAAGTACCCAGGGAGAGAGTGGACAAAACTCATCAGGAAAAGCTAATCGAAATCAACTGGGCTTGGTTTTAGGTCTTTGAAGACATTTCGCCTGTCATCCAAAAGGCTTCATCAGTTCATGCTGGTCTGACTAGGGTCAGCTAGTCACTTCCTGCAACATTTTTAAGGGTTTCCAACGAGGCCAAACGTGCACATAAATATTGACATGCCTTTTTCCAACCATGAAAAAAATTAAACAGTGACTTACATGCCATACAGTGGGGTCATGTGGATAGCACTCCCAGTCACCTGCAAGAGAAAAGAGACCAGCTCAGACACTGGATGCAGTGGCAGTTCCTTCATATCCACCTCATCTACACACACACAAACACATCCACCCACGAATACAGCAGGAACTGTATACACAGCGCATACCAGCCTGAGTCCTCTTATACGCAGCTCAGCCAAATTTGGGGGCCCTTCAGAAGGCATTCGTTTACAGTGGTGAGGGTTAAGTTTATTGAATATTCAGGTCTGGGCGAGAATTAAAAATTTATCACCGCAGCAGCAGAGCACGACTTGGGCTCAAAGTAGTCCACCGAGGCGGCGATGATAGCAAAGGATGGCTAAACCTTTTGAAATGCTTTAAATCCCTCCAAGATATTTTACAGATTAGATATTTTGGAATTACCCTCAGGGGTAATGCAGAGGTGTAAGGCTAAATAAAAAACATTGGTGAATGATGACCTCATGTTGTTGATCATTGTGCAGCATGGCAGCAACAAACCCAAAACAATTTGAGATGCAGAAAAGCTGTCGATTACTGTGTATTTTCCTTCATTCATTTCACCGTATTTATCGTGATGTATTTACTTATGCTCATACTGTATATAAATACAGAGGTTGGAGTGATCCAAAGGAATATTTACAGACTTTGATGGTGTTTAAGTAATAAACACGATCACACAGTACTAATAGTTATCATTAAATTGGAATTTAAATCATGCAAAAGACAAAAATAAGTCGATAAAACTCTTTGAATCTAAACTTGATAAGTAATTAATTAATAATTACCTCTTAAAAATGATTTGCGGTATTAATTTTAATATTTCATGGTGTTAAATGTTGCACTAAATTATTAAAATTAAACCTCTAAACATTTTATTTAAAAAAAAATTGTACTTTTAGTTTGATTTGCCTGCCTATCATCCATCCATCTCAAAATTAGTTTTATAAAATATACATTTTTTGAGTGTGTAAATTAGAAAGCTGTTTCCTTTCATTCATTGGAGATTACTGAGTGTTGCATCTAAAAATGACATCAAGTAAAACCCACAGAGTGGCAGCAGTAGGAGCTCTGACGGGCCAGACTCCTGCTAACACATTATAGTTGGTCAACAAAGCCAACGAGCTCTAAATAAGCATGAAAGTTCAGTCTTAACCTCAGGTGGACAAAAAAACAACCCATCTCATGGTCCACTTACTGACTTTATCAAGGGCTTTCAACTACAGTCATCATTAGAGTATCACACTTACAGTACAGTATGAGTGCTATGCAGGGCCAACAGATACACCTTTCTGAAATTGATCCATTTTCCTGAGGAAGACATTCTGATACAGCTGAGAGCTAGTAAGTGGATTTTGAGTGGTAATTGTTTGCTAAATATTTCTAAATAAGTTCCTGTAGTTTGGTAATGGACACAGTTTCACTTCCAATCAATAGGTACCTGTAGTTAATGATAATAATATTGATAATAACAAGGAAAATCATATCCACCCTTTTAGGAAGCTCTCAGTGGGAGCTGGTGTATTTCCCTCATGTCTAACAGGACAGTCAGGCCAAATATTATCGATGGTTTAACCCTATCTCCTGCTTTAGTCCGAAAATGCAGTGTCATGTGTACGCCTGGGCCGGGGGGCAGCGATGAAATGTGCGCAGGACTTCAACGACACTGTTATGACACAGAGTAAAACAGAGCCAAGTGTTTCTGGGAGCCGGGAGTCAATGAGGTTAATGAGTTGTGACAACTTATAGTGACATTATGTAATCTTAAAGCAAACGCTCTGACGACAGATAACCCAGTTCTCAGTTTCATAACTCAACTATGACCATCATTTTGTGTAGTGGGTGCACCACACGGGCAAGTGTCCTCTCGCATCTCTACAATAGCAACAACCTGAAAGGAAATCAAAGGATCAAAATCACTGGGGCAACAAGACACCGTGTGGGGTCACTTTTTTTGCAGATAGCGTCGTGTCACATTCAAAATACAAATGCTGATGTTGGTTTAATAAGTTTTGAAATATAGCCATGAAAAGTATTAATTGCAAAGTATACCAACTTTTAAATGTAATCCTTGAGGCCGTCTTCAGTCATTGAAATGAAAGTTGCACGATAGAGAGGGAAATTAAAATGCAGTTGCTTTAAAGTCTGTTCAAAGAAAAATATTCAGCTAAATTAGAAAACTGTGTGTAACCTGTATTTCTCAGTATGCAAATTTGAATGCAGGAACGCTAAATCTGATTGGATCATCAACCTCAGGGATGGTTGGCCGCACCTCCAGTGGCTGACGATCCAATCAGAAGGAGACGTTTGTACATTCTAATTCTCAAACACTACACAATCACCACAGAAGTACACGCAGAGTTTGTGTTTGTGTTAACATGAACCTGGTTCACTTCTGCTGTGTCAAAGCTGCTACTTTTACACAAGAAACCAGTTTTTATTTGCTCTGAATTTAACCATAAGTAAAAGAACATCCTGAACTTTGATTTCATGATTACATCATTACGTGATGAGCTGTTCTCCGCTGGACGGTTTCAGCGTCTTTGGTTGCACGTCCCCTTACATCTCATGAATAATTAATATTCTTGATATTTCCGAAGTAGTGAGGAAGTGTGTGACTTCACTTCATGAATGGATGGTTTCAATAGAGGATACTAAATTATGGAGTAAAGTAACAGCTGAAATAATTTCTTTTCCTCTTCGTCTGTCTGTACCAGACCGCTGATAGTGTTACGTTATATATTCCAGATATAGCGTTTGTGAGGGAAATTAAACTAAAAAAGAAATATGACTGCATAATTAGTTGTGGATCTCTAAAACAAAAGAGGAAATTTATGATGAATATCAATTTTGCTATATTTAGCAATTGGTGGAGAAATTGGGGGACAATTTAAATGCTGAAAAACTCAGAGATAAGGGAGTTAAAAGGAAAGCTGTGACTCAAAGTGCACACGTGTGTACTGTTTGTGTTGTGTTTTTTCCTTCCCTCCTTCCTTCCTATCAGAGGATGAGTTTTGTAGTCTGTGTCTGTGCGTAGGAGGATACTTCCACTGTTCATAATAGGATCTACTGTTCTGTGACTGACTGTGTGTGCGTGTGTGTTTCTGCACAGATCGTACAATGATTTACATGCCTGGACGCTTCTCAGCTGCCAGCAAACACATCTCAGAGCTGACCCGGTCTCAGTCTCAAGCTAAAAAAGGAAGCAGCGTCTTGCTGCCACGACGGCATGTTTAAAACGGGGCCTATCAGGACGCTCTCATACTAAACCTCGGCTTGATCGATGTCACTTTGTCTGGGCCGGGTCCAGGCTGGTGCTGCAGATGCCCTCCTCTCCTACCAACGCACTGCACTTTATCCCTGTCAGCTTCCACTGACAGTGAAGCCATAATGTAGCAGGAGCGTGGCTACAGTCAGCGGCATTGTGTTTATTAAATACTGTCTGGGTTAGAGTGAACTGTCATGTGGTGGTGAGGAAAAAGAAGAGAGAACTAAGAACTTCAGTCTGTAATCACTGGAAAATAAACAACTATTACTTCTATTTGAAGAGAAATTACTTAAACCTTCTACCACATAATATCATCAAGGGTCAAATCACCTAAAAAGGTTTTTTTAATCATATTAGGAGTAAATTGGACGTATATAATAATAACATCATCCTTAAACAATATATGATGGTGGACCAACCACCCAAAAGCAAGACAGGCCACTTAACCAGAAGCAAAGTTCCACTGTACTTAGTTTATGCCAACCCTGACCAGTGTCTCGACATTCAGACACAGCTGATTCCTGAAGCCTGAATTGAGCACACGTGTTTTTAAACTGACCTTGTCCCTGGTCGAGAGTGGACCAGCTATTCCATCTGACAGATTTTGACAAAAATTAATTCTGAGGGCTTGTGCCAGTGACATCACTATGTTGCCACCATAGAAACTTTGAAAGGGCAGGTCTTTCCAAGGTTTTAAGACACAAAGAGAAACTAAACCAACAGTCAGGAGATGTGTCAGTTTTTCATAATCACCTGTCATATTATGACAACCAAATTCGCAGATGACATATCTCGTGATGACCCTTTTGGTGTAACTACCAAATTTTTTAATGTGTAGCATTGCAGTAAAGGTTAGGATATTCTCTAAATGCATAACATTGAGCACGAGTGACGTAACCCAGCTTAGAAATGACAAGGTTACAGTGTAAACAGTCGTGTGTTCTCAGGCTTTCGGACATCTTCGGCTTTGCAAGACCAAGGTCAAATTTCCCTATCACAGGACGCATGCACGCACGCACACACACGTGTGCCCAGTATGGGATTGTCCCCCTCAGGGGCCGAGCTGAAAACAATACAATATGACACAGAGCCAAAATTCAGATACACACACATACTCACACACACACACCCTCTTCTCCGCAGGATGAAAAGTTAGAAGATGCAGGATTTTCCAGAAACAGCAGGTTGGTTGCACGAGAGCAGCCTTACCTGTTCTGATCACTGAGCACAGAGAGCTAAAGCAGAGAGGTGTCTCCACAGTCACAAAGTCTGAATGAAGACCACAGCACTCTCTCCACTCCTTACATTCACATCCCATGATGCAGTGAGCTTGAGTGGGAGTGTTCAAGCACACAGACACACGCCCTGAAATCCAGTGCCTCATACCTCATACAGAGGAATAATTAAACACATACACAGCATAAGCCTGAGGAATAAATTGTATTATATGATTATTTCCTAAAATCAACTGTATGACTGCACATAATCCTCATTTGTAAGTGGCTTGAGAACTCAAAATTTTATGTTAGTGAGAGGTGTTTTTTTTTTACTATACCTCATCCTAATGACCTCGTCAGGGTGATTTATGCAGCACACCGCCGCTGGAGGAGACACAGTTCGTCTTGAGGATTGCAATGAAATAAAAAATGAAATCGAGGTAGGCAGTTAACTTGGTGTCCCACAGGGGTCAAGCAGTTGTGCGTTAACCTCAAGCCATTTCAATCAGAGCTGTTGCAACAGTTTGACTGGTTGCCTGTTTGTGGATTGTTCATTGGCAGCAGACAGATATAAAATGATAATGAAACAATGAGCCACCTGTCTGCCTGTTTATGTCTGGTTTATAACCACTGTATCTGCTGCCTCCTCTTTCAATGTTGCCTAAAACTAAGATAAAAACTAAGGTAATCTGAAAGTGAAAATCTTTGGTGTATATTCATTAGGACGAGGGAAAAAAAGGTCGAAAAGAGGCTTGTTTTTTGTGAGCTTTGCTGGACACTGTCGTCCCAAAATGTATTCCAGAAAACATATGAACCACCTACTAAATCTAAATATGCAGTGGTGAGATTTTTGCAGAGAGATATTGACAATAAATGAGTAACACTTCAGGAAAAAAACTAAAAAACTTTTTTCACATTGAATTGATATTCTTAAGTCACCAATTAATTACAATTTCCTGTCAGCACTAATGGTAAAGTATGTTCATTTTTTGCAAAGTAGCCAAAAATTAAAAAGTGTACAAATATAAACGGTAGATAACATATCCTATATCATTCAGCATGAATGTGGTACACAGTTCATTTTTACAAGCTTGATGCTAATGGACTGCAAGAGGGAGATGAGACAGAATATGCCTGAGCAGTTTGTTTGCTTATTAATTTCCATATGACATATGTATCACGCAAAGGACACTGGATAGAGTATTATGCATATAGCCGGAGTACTTTTGAGCACTGGCTGTTGACAAGAGGTTGAACAGGCACCTCAAAAGACAGGTGGAGTGTGGTCCTAAAACACATTTTTAGACTAAAGACAATTTAATGTTATTTAAACATGTAATAGGATTTTTAGGGCTGACCTGTATTTAAAGTCACTTCTTGGCCTGAGAAACTGCCATGAAGCCATATTGAGAAAATTCTCGGGAGCAAATTCTCTCAGAAATCTCTCATATGATGGATGAATAAGCAAATGAATGGACAGATGTCAGTACTTTCATACTCGGTCTTAAATGAAACCCTCGCTAAAATCAACAACAGTTTCTTCTCATGACAGAAAAGTGATGATTGATGCTGTCTCTCACCTCTCTCACTGACGCTTTCAATCTCTGCGTCCTCGCAGCTGCTGTACTCGGGCGTGGTCCCTCCTTCTTCCTCTGAACTGCTGACGCTGGTTTGTCTCTTCCCACCGGCCCCCAGCCCCCGTTTTGACTTGTAGGGCCTTGGCGGTGGCGGCCGCAGAGATTCCGATTGGTCAGAGCTTAGCGAATCGTTGCGCAGCATGCTCTCAGCCTTCTCCCGTTTGGTCCGCCTCACTACGGGCCCCTGGCCCGGGGCCGAGCCAGGTCCCGAGCCGGGTGGCTCTCTGAGTTCAGGGGGAGGGGCTTGCTGAGCAAGGGCGTGTTCGTGCGGCCCGCCGAGCCCACCCACCGTCCTCTGGCCGGGTCGAACGCCGTTCCCGAGCGCCCCTGCTGCACCCATGCCACGGCCCTGCATGGGCGTGGGGTGTCCTCGGCCTCCAGGAGGGACCAGCCCTGCTTGGCAAGGGGCGGCACCATTGTGATCCGTGTGGCAGTAGCCCCCCTCTTCTGTCCGTCTTACTCCGCCACCTCCTCCCACAGGATCGTGCTCCAGAGAGCGTCCCTTCGTCAGTCGCCGGCTTTCCCTGCGCTCCCTGGATTCCCCCCGGAGGTCCCGGTCCATGGAGACCTGGGTCTGCAGCCGGGGCTGGCCCGGCCGCCGCTCACCCCGACCGGCTCCGCCACCTCCCCGTCCATTTCTCCTTTGGGGACAGTTGATATGGGGACAGAGAGGGAAGGAATAGAATAGGTAAAAGTTATTGAAAACCAAAGTATTCTACTTCAGGTACATAGATCTTTGGATACTGTATTTACATGTGAGGAGAATTATTGATGCAACTGGAAAGGCCCCCACAGCCAAGTTTGAGAAGCCTTTCAGGTATCTACATCCCAGCTGTAGGTGTAGTAGGATAAATCAACAAATTCTAGCTTTCATTAGCCATGAAGCTAATGCTAAGCAAACTCTGTCAATCAAGGCAAAACGCCCCAAAAATGATCTTAAAAAATAAAAGGAAAATCCAAACAACAAAGTTTTTATTGCCACTGGTTTTTATAACATTATTGTGGCATACAGAAATGGAAGGTACATTATTAAGCAAATTGAGACATCACTGCATTTGACTGCTATTAGCCTCTGCTTCCTTTATAACCATTTATTCATACTTAACAAATACCACTGGTAGGACTTTGCATCTGTTGCCATTTTACTGTTAACATCGGTGTCCACTAATAGAAAGTCGTTCCAGTGTTTTGGAATTGACAGCATTCTTCCATTAACCTCAGGTATCAACAACACACGCCGCTTTCTTAAGAGCCATAATCCACCGCTGTGTAAAAGAAGCCAATGGCGGATGCAGGGATAATGCACAATAGAACAAATATTAACATATTTCACGAGAGCTGTCTGGTGGCTGAGGGGACACACGTTAAAGGGATACAGTGGTTATAACACTGCAAAGTCGACTGCCATTAACGTGCAGGTAGGTTGCACGTTATCATATTGTAGTATTACTGTGCAGACTTGTGGCAGACTGGTGGTCAGCCCTAGAGACTGCAGCAAAACCCACAACCACATAACCACAGTAGTGATCAAACCACATCACATCACTGTGCTTTCAACTTTCACTGATGCTGACTGCATAAATGAGTATCCAGCAAAATCCTTCATATTCAGCATTTGAGCAAATAGTTATTTAAACTACAGTTCCAGCTCAAAATTCTCTGTGCTTGTGCATAGTTTGATATCTGGTGACACAATTAACAGTCAAAAAAATTATACAATTGATGCATTTAATAAAGCATTGAAATAGTTCCATTGATGCAGCGAGAAAACTCATATCTTTTTTAACTTTTAAATTAATCCCACTCTCTGTATATAACATGCCGTCATAGCTCCTTCCTTTAATGTGCACATATAATGAATAAATAAAGCCAGCAAAGCCATTTTCCATGTCTGAAACAGGCTTTAGACAGCACTCTCAGCAAGTGAGCGGAAATCTTTTGGGAGAGTACTGTCCATGCCTCCAGAGTTCCAGTGACACACTTTTCACCACGTGTCCTCAGACACGGAGGTTCAAAACAAGTTTTTCAAAGACATTGGCTTTGTTTTGCTGAGATGACAACACACTTCCTGTGTCAGATCATGAGGTCTTCGTAGCCTTTGTAGCATGTCAAATGTTGCTCAGTATATTTAAGATTTCTGTATCAGTATAAGTGAAACAAATACTACACTGCTGTCATTATTTGGCCTGTCAGCTGAACGCTGCTTCCTCTTACGTGTCTCGTGGTGGTTCACTACGTGACCGTGCGTCGGTGCCAGGCGTGGTCCCGGCCACGGTGGGTCGGCCGGGGTCTTGGGTCGAGGTGGTGGAGCCCGGGGGCGCTTGGGAGCGAGATCGCAGCTTCTTGTCCCCGGGTGTTTGGCACACAGACGGCTCGCTGACGGCTGATCCAAGGCCAGCGGGCTTTCCAGGCGGACCGGTAAACCACTCGCCTGGCTTGGTGAGGAGCTCCTGCTGCTTCCGGCAGTTGTTACACACCCAGATCACCTAGGAAAGTAAAGTAGGAGTGTCCATATTACATACCTATATTTTCAACTTTAAAGCATAGCCCCCTGATTTGTCAACAGGTTGTCATCATCAGGTGTCTGCACACAGATCAGATAATATATGATGTGCATTTACATAAGCTTGCAGAGGATTTCATTGCAGCTGACATCACAATAATGTATCCAATAAAGAAACAGTTTTTTTCCCGCAGCCAGTGGCCAGCTACTTCTAATCAGAGGCCCAGCTTCAGTGGCAGTGACCGTGAAACAGGACATGGAACAGTGCACTTCCTAAAGAGCTGCAATGCTGCCAACAAGTGATGAGTTCAGAAAAGAGGCTTCCATGGAAGCTTTTAAGATCAGCATCAAGGCAGTTATAGTGGTGAGCAGCTTGACTTCCACTGTGGGCCGCTTCTGGCCTCCAAGTGGAGAACGCCAAGCCAACTGAATAATGAACGGAAACTCAACTTGCTGCCAAAGCAACACTGCTCGACGTCCTCCTTTTTTTCCCTGTTTGTCTCATCACATATATGCGCACAGACTGTAGGTTGGCGTCTCCTCTCACAGGCCACATATCAGATTTTGTTTTGTCATCATTCTGAAAGTGACAACAAATAATGTAAGAATAAATGTAAGTGCCTCTTTGACTCACACGTGAGTGCTTCCCCACACAAACCTGACTCAACAGTGTTTGTGTTTATCATTGGGCTCTGGTATCACTTTTGATTTTTCCTGATACTGCTGTCAACTGGATTATGGTACAAAAACAATGTTTTTTTTCCAATACCTTACTCTGAGAAATATTTTAATGCCCTGTCCCTATAGAGACTCCACAAGAGAGAGTTTTGACTCTGTTTTGAGTTCATTTCCTGTTTTATTTTGAAAGGGATTCTCCCGTGCGCTTGTGTAGCTTTACGTCCTGTGGTTGCTTGTCCAGCCCACCCTAACGAGTTACACCTTGATCTTGTTATCCCAGGTGTGTATGTATGGGTCATGGTCTTTCCCTCTCTGTTTGTCAGTTTGTCTGGTTGCTGTTTGGCTGCTGTTGTTTGTGTCACATTTGGGGTGATGCTGTTGTCTTGTTAAATTAAAGTTTCCTGCACTGCACCTCCTCACCTGCCTACCCCTGTCTTCATTTGGGTCCTACACTTTGTTTCCCTGTTTTAAAATCTCCTATTAAAACATTTTTTTCAGAGCACATCACTATTATTATCATTGCTTAAGAAACTGTCTCTGCAGTGTGAACACCACCGTGGTCATACTCAGGAAGAGGGGATGATGGACGGAACGATGCTGGGCAGGAAACAGAGACAGAGAGAGGATGGAGGAGGAGGAGGAGGGGAGCAAGGGGAGGTTAGAGTGAGTCCCTCTCCTCCAGCCACCAGGGTTCTCATTACTCCTGAACACTCCCCAATGACTCTTTAAAGAGAGCTAAAATAAAACACTGTGGCATCGGCCATCTCGCCCTCTCCCTCCTCTTCCTCCTGCTGCCCCCCCCCCCAACACACACACATACACCACCGTTTCCCTTCCATTTATCCCTCCTCCAGATTGCTTTTGATTAAAGCTACAAAAGACGAAGAGAAAACAGCTTTACACCAACGCAGCTATATTTATCCTGCCAAACACCCCGGCACCACCAGGGAGGGAGCGAAAATGTGCACTCAAACAACACACAGACGCACACATACACACACACAGACACAGCAAAGAAAGCAGAACACTGCCTCGTGTGGGATACTATAGCTTTGGTGAGAACATCCACCAATCTGTGATTTTCTGCAGCCAGACCAGCGAGGTGGGTGGCTGCCAGGTCAACGCCGCGATGCTAGGCCACTTGTACATACTGTACATGTACAGACAGGCAGTGACGACTGGGAGCTACCTGGTCATGTGAATTTCAATGCATCCTTAAGGAATAGGTTTTTTTATTGTAATTAAATCCTGGTATCAGCGGAAAGTTCTGTCTCAAAATCCACCTGCTCATAAAAGTTTTAACAGAGAAACAAAACCTGAACATTTTCAGGATTAGAAATACTCTGTGCGAGTGAGAAAACTCCTGGAAAGTGTTAAAAATGGTAAATGAACTTGTAATCGAATACTCAAAATGCTTCATACCAAGAGTCACATTCACCCATTCACACACACATTCATACACCACTTCTATATATTTGTCACTTTCATACGCCAGTGTGCAATCTGGGGTTATCTTGCCCAAGGACACTTCGACACGCGGGCTGGAGGAGGCGGGAATCAAACCAGTGACCTGCTTCAGACGACCCCCTCTTTCACATTATTATTGTCAGTGGAATATAATGGAATTAACAATTAGCTTCTCGAATATGATCATTTCTTCATGTTGACATCATGTGACAATGTTGATGTCATGTTCCCAAACTCAGACCTTCAAAGTACTGATTTGGTTCAACCAAAAGTCCAACAAAGGTTCATATTTGAGAAGCAGGAACTAGGTGTCAAAGTATTGCGTGTTGAAAAAATGGAGCAGGCAAGCCAACCTTGCCAGGCTTGAATACACCATGTGGCCAGATCGCCTCACCAGTCGCTTTTCTTCTCGGTGTGCTCATTTCTAAGCACAGTTCACTCCCTGCCGGAGCAGTTATTGCGTTTCACCACGGTAAGATGATGGCTAGAGTTTGTTGATACCGCAGAACAAATGGCCGGTTTGTGGAGATACGGAGCGATGAGCTGTTATTTTATAAGAGACTCACTTAATCCCATAGTAATCCCTGTATTAGATCACACTCTGATGGTGAGGCGCCGGAGAACCGTAGGCAGGCGGAGAGCAGCCGTACGGCTTACTGACACACACACACACAAAAGATGGGCATACTGTACATGTTGGCAGCGTCTGCATACTCGCACAAAAACATGCATACAATCAAATGATGCACACACACACACAACAGCAGCAGTGTGTCACATGACCGCAGTAAGACCCCCCCGAGACGAGTTTGTGAGTGAAGGAGAGAATAGCTTCTCCACAGATGGAAACTAGGACACCAAACCCCAGTGTGTGTTTGTTTTGCATCCAACTGCGTCTGTGTGTGTTCATCTGTGTGTGTGTGTGTGTGTGTGTGTGTGTGTGTGTGTGTGACTGTCGAGGAGCTGGAGCCTGCATCCGCATGTGCGCATCATCGCTCGTGTGCGTACGGTATGGTTGGGGGCCTGTGCGTGTGATTCAGTGTAATGATGAATAATCCAGCGGTGAAATATTGTTTGAGTTTGTGTTGCTAGGTGTAGTGTGCGAGTGTGAGACTGAGAGAGGTTCAATTCCCAGTGCACACTCTCCACTGGTGCCTATATACACTCACATGTTCACCAGCACTGTATGAGGATTAAGACAGATTCTCAGACACAGGTTCAGGACAGAACAATTTTCTGTGCGTGTGTGTGTATGTGAGCAAAGAGGCAATGAATGTTGTGATAGTATGTAGCGTGTTTTCATTATTACAATGTTTTGCCATTTTTTTTACTTTAATGATTTGAGGATACATTCTGTTTATGGAAAGTTTCCATGTTTATAGTAATTCCACTGCAAATACTGTGTGATGTTTGCATTGAGACACAACTAAAACCTCCCCTGTAATAATTTAGTGAACAGATAAATTGACATGACGGAATAAAATGGTATGCTTCTCGAAAGAGAAGAGGGTTTGGACTTCAAATATAAATGTCCTGACAGGCTGTTTTCACAGGTGCATTTAGAATCTGCTTGCAATATCCTACCTGCACGATAATTTAAAACTATCATTATGTTTTTTGGCACACACTGTTTTTATTATTAATATTGTTTTGTAGCAGTATGCACAGCCAAAGATCTGGATTGGGTTAAACTCCAGCGCAAGGTTTCAACATAAAGTCCTTCTTAAATTCTTAGCAACTACTGTTTAGACCATTGAGATGATTTTTGAAATTGAAACTGTCATTGTTGAACAGCATTTATCAAGTTTCAGGTGCAATAGGTTGACCCTTCTCCATAATATCTCTTTTATTCTATATTCGCTAAATGGGTGACATACTGTATATTAGCATGCTAATGTTAGATTTGTCACCTGTTACCACCACACAACAGTTACACCTGGTAGTTATTTGGTGTAAACCTTTAGAAAACATCTGATCTCTCACTCATTTGTGCAGTGCAACCTGTTTCAATGGAGTCATGTTACAACTCCACTTCATAAACAATAAGATATGGGTGCAGTGGCGGAACAAGACTTTTATCCTTGGGGTGGCCAGGGGGTGGCCAAGGCTATTTCAGGGGGTCCACAGATTATGAAAACATTTGTTTCTCAACCAATCAATTGCAATCGGAGTTTCAAATGTTCAAATGTTGAAATGTACATACTAAGCACACAGGGGATGATATTTGTGTATATAATCTGCAGTTTATATATATGTCTTGTCCCCGTGTCTTTTCATTCTCAACTGACCCTATGAAAAAAATAAGCCGGTCTTGTTACTCCTAGCATCACTTACAAAATGTCAGGGCAAATAGACCACTGTAGATGTAAGTTAAATATTCAAACTACCATCTTCGCTTTACATTTCATTTATACCAACAGAGCATGAAACAGCTAGCTGACTGATTGTCTGTTAGTTTCATTTCTCTATAATCATTGGAGAAACACATCAATATAAATAGAAACCCAAAATAAATGTAGATGTTAATGTGGAGCGGCTGTTGGAAGCTGACCCTGGTCATGTGTGGACACCATGAGATGTAACGTTAACGTTAGCTTGATACCCGTGGCTTGCAGCAAAACAAATCTCCTATCTGAACACAAAAGTGATTTTAAACAATGACTCATTAGTACACCACCATAAAACTTACTTTAGTTTAATGAGGATTTCACTGTCCATGACAGCTATTTATCCCTGTGCAGGAGGGACTTAGCAGTCAATAGGCATCACTGATTTCAAAATGCAACTGGTGCCGTGACATGTCAGTCATCTGAGATGGCACCTTGGGGGTCCAATCAGATTTCAGGGGCGTCCAGTGCCACCCTGGCCTCCCCTCTAGCTCCGCCACTGTCTGGGTGTAGTTTGGACTGATGCAACCAGCTCTTCATGGCACCCAACAAAGAGCCACAATCTTCTGTGGCTCAGTGCAGTCCCGCAGCTGAAAAACACATCTATCACCACCTCTAAAGCTCACTAATTAACGGTAATTGGTTTAACCTGTGCATGAACTCAAATGAGAAGCATAAAAAGCACATTTTCCAAAATGTACTGTGCCTTTAAAAGGAAGAAAGAGCCAGATTTTTTCTCCTGCACCTGTCCCGCAGACTCCAGCTACTACCACTGTCGCTAACATTATTTAGGTTCTCGTGTCCTTCATCCCCTCCTCAGCACTCAACAACCTGAGTTACACACAACAACACACACGTTTGAAATCAAATTTGCAGCTGTTATCATTCATCACTATCTCTTTCTATCCCTCCAGTCTGTGGTCAGAGCTTATGTCCGCTAAACATGACGTACTGTCATGCTACACTGTCAGCCACCATTAACCTCCCTGCTATCAGCCCAGAACAGGCTAAAGCATACCTGTCGCCTGGCAGGTGAGACAAATAACACGTACCCCAGGAAGCGAGGGGGAGTGGGAGGAAGGGGGCGGGACCAGGAAGTGGCATCAGCCAATGACAGCTTGACGTATGGCACCGGCAACATGTGAGTCGGCTGCCGTAACCGAGGGTGTCCATAAATCCCGCGCTAAGGATGAAAGACTGCCACAAAGGAGATTTGTGTCCACGGCAGCTAATGAGGTACTAAATCAGCACGGCCCAGCACCCACTGCAGCACACACACACGCACACACACACACACACACACACACACACCCATATACAGTACACATGTGCAGTGAAAGCTCATACACAAATAAGCAGGTGCAATGTATTTGTACAGCAACACATGAAACACTAGTCTTACAAGCAAACACTACACCAGGTGTTTTCATCCGGTGGCCACCTGGACGTCTATGAAGAGATAGCAAGTGGTCCCTGACTGCAGACAGACTACATGCATTCACCACGGCCACAAAATGCACTAACAAGTAAGAAAAAACCTAATCTCAACAAGCACACATGTACACTGGTATGTACTGGCTTTAGGAAATGAATGCCCACACGTTCTGTCAAACTGCAGTTTTCCTCTGTCTTTCTGCTGGACCTGCAGAGGTGTTGAGGTGTAACCATGAATGGACTGTAAGACTTTTTGTTTTAACTGAACTCTGTGACCTCTGGGCAGAGCCCAGTTGGTTCAAGGCATTTTCTTTATTCCCTCCTGTCTAAGGAGGATAAACAGGTTCTGAAAGGTTGATGCTGATCTTCTAATCTGACTCCAGCAAAGACAAAGTTCTGTCTGTTACACAGCTAACTCTTAATTAGTTGCTACTTGGAACCAAAATGTGCCTTACAAATAAGAGGCTAAACACACTATATTACCCACACACATACACAGGGGCCATATCTACATGTATATAGTTGATCAATATTGCAAATAATTTATTTTGGCTCAGTATATAAAGGTCAGGTGAGGGGCTATCCTGAGGGCAGATGTAACATACAGTATATTCCCTGAGACACACACACACACACACACACAAGCATAATCATCAGTTCAATGGGAGAACAAGTTTAGCTGAATCTCCTTTCTCTCCCTCCCTCACACACACACACACACACACACACACAAATACTGCCCTTTCTCAAAATTAAGCCCAAAATAGTGGAGTATGTGAGTGAGCTAAGGTATATATTTAAACACTCCCCCCACTCTAGGAATGGGTTATTATTTCACTGTATGTTTAAAATCTCACTCTCTCTCTCTCTCACACACATGCGCACATTTTCTGTGATCCTCGACACAGAGTTGTAGCAGCGCAGCTGAAGGGAGTCATGATGCTGCACTTCCACTTTTCACCACTACATGTCTCTAGTTAGCAATCATAACACCTGGGAATTCAAAGGTCCACCTGAGTGAGTGACAGCTCAAAGTGTATGTGTTCCTCTGAGTAAGAGAGAGATAAAGAGTGAAAAGTGTGTGTTTGGTTGGTTTGGCCAGTTTTTAATCCTGTGCATCATAAAACTCTAAAACTGAGATGATTCTTGTGTTTATTGTTTAAGGATCTTTGCAGTAACTGAGGCATAAAACTGAATTGGTAAAAAAAAAAATGTGCATGTCATATACAGTATTTAGTATATATTTTATTTTATGAGGTGTAAAAGGATCACCACATATTTCTTCGCCTGAAGTCGACCTCTTCAACCCTGCCGGAGCGAATGGTCCATCCATCATGACCAACACGTGCTGTGCAGACAAGCCCTGTTTGAGCTGACACTTTATTATGATGCTGACTGCAGATTTATGACAGAAGGCCTGCATTACAAACTGGGAGGTGTGAGGGTTTACTGGGCGGCGGGGGAACTATGTAAGCGCACTACAGAGTTGCATTGTGGAAAGTGAAAGATGCAGCGCTTTTGGAAACTGATCCACACTATGTCTGCACAGCCCACATAGTGAAAGCAACATGTGACCAGAGCAGCAGACTATCAAAATAAAAGCATATGTGTTCCATTAGAAGCATGTCAGATGAGTGACTGCAAACCACAGCTGAAACATTGTACACAGACACACTGCAAAGACAGTCAGGACCAATCAGGGTCACAGCCACAGCAATATTGATTCTGACCTTTTTTCAAACTCTATCTACTAAGACTCCAACAGAATGCACTTGTAATTCTTTAGTGGAATATGCCTTTGTGACTAACTTTGTGAATACAAAGATGCACATGACATCAGAATGTCAGTTTGACTATTTCACTCAAAGTGTTGTACAGCTTTAAGCATGCACTAGAACCAACAGAAATACAACATCTTTATACATATTTTCATGGTTTTGCATTTAACAAACAGAAGGAAACAGTAATTTGAAGATCTTGTGGTAACACTAAAACTGAGTTTTGTATACTGATGCATATATCCTGTGTATTAATCCCTATCCCTACACACTTACAGCAAGAGTGACTCACTATTTTCATGTTGAGGCAAGGAGGTGAATGCGTTCAGGTGCTGAATGTATACGAGCATGTGCATCATGATGGTGACAGCCATGCAGTGCAGCAGCATGTGCACTACACCCTTGTATCCTTGTATTTGCAACAGCAGCGGGGAATGCATTTGTGTGTGTGGGTGAGCTCGCTTTCATGAGGGAGTGTGCAGCAGCGGCCGGGAGAGAGATGGCCCCCTTAAGACCAGTCAATGAGAGACGGACGTGGAGAGGGACGCAGCTCGCGAGACTGGCGATCAATAGTAATCATGAGGCGCCGTGGCGTTAACAGCAGATGACACATCGCTCAGGCTTTTCTACTGCGCTGCGCCCCGACACAAAGCAGCACAAAGCCATAATTCCTTCTAGGCTCAGATCGATACATATACATTTGCACAAGTATCGGGTGCATGGTGAGATTATTTTTTTAAATGTATTTTTGCCTTTAGTTGATAGTTCATTCCTCTCAAGACGCATCAGGGCTTCAGTTGCATCATCTCACATGATGGTTCCTCCCTCATCCAAACTTAGAGGCATTTTGACCCAGAAAGGAGTAAATGAGTGTGGACACAAGTCCAGGCAAGCATGACACAGACTTGTCTCTGAGCTCATAAACACCACCCCCAGGGCAAAGCCTGTGATACACAACTATTACATTAACATGACAGCAGGATGTGGGAACACATGTATGATGAATGACCACACAGAGTCTCCAAGTGCACATTCCTCAGCGTAAAACAAGAGGAGGCGATGGAGGAGGAAAATGTGATAGCAGGCTTTCACAGCGGGCATACACTCTGAAGTATGCACCTCATGTGATTGTGTAGACCGCCTCATTGACTGACAGTGGGTCATGGTTGTGTATGATGGGTGACTATAAAGAACAAAGCTACAGGTCAACATTCTGGGAAACAGGCTTGTTAAGTTTCCTCCCAGGGGAGAGGTGAAAGACCTTCTGCTAACAACAAATGGTTGTGGAGTATGGATTATTCGAACCGGATTCAATGTGATGATTTCTGTGAAGAAGTATAAATCAAGCTGTATTCCCCAGTTTATGGAAAACTAATGCTGCCCTGCTAACACCAATGTAAATACCATAATGCACCAGACTTCCTCCTGCTTGTAAAGAAGTAAAAATCTGAAATTCCAAATCTTAGAAAAAAAAAGCTAAAAGAGAAATAACGTGCAAAAAGACATACTACAAGGTGGTCCTATGAGTAAAAAGCAGAATAAAAATAGAATTTTATTGAAATATTATCTAGAACATGCTTGAAAGTATGAATCTTGATAACCCTGCAAAAACACTTCTGTTTCTCACTCCCAAATGAAACATTCCTACAGCATACATTTTTACTTGTGGCAGAAAAAAGCACACAGGAGGGCATAATAACAGTTGTAATGGCTCTGTAACAATTCATTGGTGTTATTCGTTACACCTGACAGGTAAGAATGTCTGCTTTGAAAGAGGTGTATTCGATTCAATCGGGTAAAGTCCGATTGTATCGGGTAAAGTCTTAACACATCACAAAGTTAGGAGAAGATATGAAACGCATCTGCCTTCTCTCCATCCGCTCTTACAACTCCTGACGACATGTCAGTCAGAAAGTCCTCTGTGTCTCATCCTTACACTGTTTGAAACGAGAGTGCATTAATGAAACCAACATTACGCCTCTGGTTAACAGCATTGCTGGATGCAGAAGCCATGCCAGTAATTCTGAATTAGAACAGGTCTAAAAACAGCAATCTACCAGTGCCGGGGAGCCTGAGTTATAGCCATATAAAAGCAACTCCCCCCACCCCCCCCCCCCACAGGAATACAGCCCTGGACATTACAATTACAGAGAGAGGAGAGGTGCATGTGCATGTGCATGTGTGTGAAAGTAACGCACTAACAACACTCTGCTCTTGTCTCCCATGAGAGGAGGAATCAAGACTTCAAAAGTGGCCCTTTCTGTGAGAAACACTTGGCGTCCGTACAACAACACACACACACACACACGCTCGTCTCTCCGCTACAGCTCAGCCATCACTGCAGATAATGAGCCCTGAATATCATTAACACAACACACACACACCACCCTGCGTGCGCCACACACTGTGTGTCGTTACGCCTATTAAAACTTTATCTGTATCTCTAACCATCTCCTTTCAATAGTGCTCCTTGAAAAGCATGACAGCACACTCATCACAGTTCATTAAGTATACAATGAACACACTAGACACACAAGATTATGTTGGTGAGAAAATACAGCAGCTATTAAGCTTCCAATTTTCTTTCTTTTTATTTTTGTGTGAAGTGGAACAGGATTTCTTTTGCAATAAAATCAGGTCTATAAGAACGTAACCTTGAACAGTACAGTGTGTTGACTGGTTAACTCCATAAGTCCTGATTAGGACTATTAGCTATTTTTTTTGTTAATTAGCCACAGCTAGTTCAGACATGACTGTAGCAGGAAGTGCCATATGGCGTGAACAAATTTAAGAAAGCTACACTGTTAGATTATAGACTAGACTATATGGATGTAAAGCACAACAGAGAAATGTCTGAAATGAATCAAAGTATTTTATGAGCTCAGACAAACTGGAAGGTGTAGTTTCTTTGTTAAAGTCACAAAAGACTCCAACTCTTATACCCAGAGTTGTAGTAGAAATTAATTTACATTACAATATGGAGAGAAAACTCCAGAAATACTTTTTTTGGGAGGACCAGTGAAATAAACCATACAAGAGATTACACAGAGGTACATTAGCTAACAAAGCTAACAGCTAACAGCTAACAGCTACAGCTACGTGATATTGCGATCATGTCATATCAAGACTGATGAGACTGTTTCTCTGATGCAAAAGCTCTGTTACCAAAAGGTTTTCTGAGCCAATCACCAAATAATGGTTGAAAAGTAAAATTTTACAATGTCAAAAAATGATACACAGGGTCATTGGCATAAGTGGTAGCTACTGTGGAAAAAGCAAGTCCCGTGAAACTTGTTGGTGTACTGGCCACTGCTAGCACTGGTAACAGGACTTCTCCTAGTCCAAAAATACCTTTTATCCAAAACTCAGATAAAAAACTGAGAGTACATTTCTGCAAAATTTAATTGGAGGTTGAAATTCCAATAAAAATTTAGCAAGAAGGAAGTCAGCCAGCTCATCAGGAGAGGTAGTCTAATGTAAATGCAGTATTGGCTCAGAAATGTTTGAGCCTAAGACAGAAAAATGTTTCACATGAATGGGGCCCAATGTTTGAACACAGCATCCAGTCTTTTGAAAACATTGTGACTCAAGAAACATAGACACAGAGCTCTACCTATATTCGCATGACTGACAACTTAACTCAAGGATTTTATTTTTTATTTTTATTTTAGTTTAGATAAGTAGTTGTTTTGTACTGTCACTGCAAGAACAACACACTATATGCTATATGAAAATAAATTTGCCTCAGTTTATGGATCATCATCTGAAATTTCTCTGTGAAAGTTCATCCGGGTCACAGTCCCAAAGCAACTGGACGTTTCACCTCTCAAAGCAATTTGGATGAGAATGTCAAGCATGTCCAAGCAAGTTGCCTACATATAGCAAGATCTAACATCTCTGTGGTCAAATAAAGCCTGGAAGTGACCTATTGCCAGGAAGTGACCTCAAAGAATACAAAAATCCATTCTAAAAGCACTTAATCAACAGCGGTGGAACTGATCGAGACGATACAACACGCTGATAGACTACATATCATTTAAACCCAGAATTACCCTTGCCAACACTTTGACTTCAACTTTGAGTGTTTAGCTTGAGTGGAGTGGAAAAAGCAGGCAGCGTAACTTTGCAGTTTTTGACCGCTGTGCCAAGCGAGATTAATCAATCCCAGAGTAATTAAATGAATCCATGTCAAACAGTAATTCAAACCCGGTCAGCTGTCCAGCTTTACAGTCAGTGGTACATAAGGGCTCCATTCTGCCAAAACTTTCTTCTTTAGAGCCAGTGATTGTTGTACCCAACTCCAGCAGGGGAGTGAGACTGCTATGTACAGCACACCAAAGCACTCTTGGACAGCCGTGGCGCTTGAGCCCAGCCAAGTATCATCAAAGTGCCGGTTTGGCAGCTGCCCTGAGGGAACGCAGCCAAGGCCAAGGAAGGTTCTAAACCTGACACAACTACACAAGCAGAGGAAGGTGTTAAAGGCATGTCCACCGGTAATGCTCCTCCAGCAGTATCATATCGGGCGATTCAGCTTAACTCTTGTTTACCCAGCGAGATGACGATGAGGATGCCTTCTTTACAGCAATGGAGCAGGCCAACAGGCAAACTCAGCTGATCATTCTCTCTTGGAGCAGAAATGACATCTTAAGCAATGTAGACATACCTCAGAAACCTGGATATTGTTATGATAATGTATGCAGGGATATGAATAAGCATGTTGCCTCATGATCTGTGTAAGCTGCAGTCCAAATATGATCAAAACTAAGATATGACTCAAACCAGAAATTTGTAATGTGCAATTTGGATGAAATGACCCTTGAAGCTGCTAAACTGTCTGGTGACCATCAAAGATTGTGTAAAGATCAAGAAAGAAATCAGAAACTGGCACTGCCCCACCCTGAAAAAAAAATCTGCACCACATTAATTATGTATCTTAAATGTTCTCAGTATGCATGTTCCTAATCTGGGCTTCTCTATACGGCGTTTACTCATTCTCCCCGTGTTCACATATGCCTGATACCACTTCCTCCCACACGGTCAGATTTCACTTGCAATATCTAAAATAGTTTCTGGTCTGTCAACATGATCTCCCTGTCAGGTCCAGGTTGTTTCCTTGTAAGCAACACACACTGTGTGAGTTTACAGAAAGACCCATGAGCGTGGAGAAAACTGTGGATGGACAGATTGTTTTCATCTAGTTGTGACATGCAGTTTAGAATTAAATGATGAACAGATGTCTTATGACACTTTCAGCCATGAGTATAATTAAGGTCACAATTACCGCTACAACTCAGACAGAAAAGCTAATAAATACACGACACATGGCACAGGTACATTCACACGTACATACATACTGTCTGAACCCATTGAGATGGATCGTCTTAAAGGTTGCAGGCAGCATTATGCAGTTTGGTAAAGAAAAAAAGAGAAGCCCAGCACTCACCACTTTGTCTTGCTGCAGCCCAGTCAGCCATCCATGTATAATGAAAAGAAAGACAGAGAGAATTTGAGCAAAGATGATATCTGTAAGCATGGCAATGATCCCACAGCCCTGCCAGTAACACACAGTGTAATACACATATATGACATGCATATGTAGTTTTTTGAGAACATTACAGTTACTGAACAGAAAAGAAAATACTGCAATTCTTTTAATGTCAGATTTAAGCTGAAATATTCCAATGAGCCCTTATACCAGACAACAAAAACAAGGCAACAAAACAGAGTGAGTGTCAGTTTATGATAGGTTCATGGTCAAATCATGGCCTGTGATGTCAGAGTCAAATGCTTTGCACTCTGAACCATCCACCTTCTGGTACGACAACAATACAATTTGACTAACATCACACCATGACCACCTTTGCTACTGAAAGAAAACACAACTTTCTCTAAAAGAGTTATATGAGAAGATTGATACTAACTCTCACGTCATGTTTTACTCCTAGAAGTGGAAGCAGAGGGAAACGGCTGGCCAACGTTTCAGACATACCAGCACCTCCAGAACCCAATAACTACAACACACAAACACAAACTTTACAGCTATTTCTTGCCAAACAGAAGTCTGGTTATCCACCCAACTCAGGACCATCACTTTGCGTGGCTGCTGTTAGCCTACAAATAATGACAGCGCAAAATTCCCCCGTTTTTTTTTAATGGAACAACTGGCAACACTTTTTGACTCCATACTTACTGTACATACCACATAGCCATAAGAAGAGTATCAATCTTCTCATTATCTCTTCTGTGTGTGTGGTGTGTACAGTATGTGTGTACATGCCTAAAATCCACCTTTCAAAGACCTTCTCCCTCTGAATGCAGGTGCCACCCACCCCAACACACCACACACGACCCCCTAGCTGAACTCTCTCTGTGTCAGCAAGTGACTAATTAGGATGTACTTTTGAGTGTGTGTGTTTGTGTATTTGTGAGGTCATTAAATGCCATGCCGGTGATGTAGGAGAGGGTAAGGGGTGGGAGAGGGGACGTCACTTATTTCAGAGGGAAACTCACCTCCCTAAACCCACACACACAAACACACACACACACACACACACACACACAAACACACCCTGCTGCGTGTGTATAGGGCACCTCCGGACCCCTGGGAGACCGATACAGAGTGGGAGACCACCCCCTCTGTCGACAGCTCAGTCTAATGCCCAATTAACCTTTACCAGCCACTGCCTGGGTCACACACACACACTGGCATATAGATCATATTCACACACATGGGTGGATGCAGAAACACACAGAGATCTAATGTACAGTACACATGAACGCACATCCAGAGCACACTATGAAGACACACATGTGCCATGGTTCATCACCTACACCTGAGTCCCAGCACCTGAGGCCTGACCGTACATGCAGTACAGTAACAAAGCTTCTGCGAGCAGCTGCATGTGCCATGAGTGTGTGTTTGTGTTTGTGTTTATTGCACTTCTGAGATCTGGGTTCCACAGTGGATCTGAACTGTGCTGCCTCCAGCAATATGTTTTTGTAATGGTCAATAGACAGCTGGAAACAGCACTCTGCGTGTAACGTTTACATTAAGACCAGGTCATCTGTGTGCACACAGAGATTTGAACTATTGGTTCACACCACTTGATACAACTGTTAAAATTAGTAGGAATTTACTCATGTATTACAATTAGCTTTTAAGCAGTTCTTGTTGCTTGTTGTTGTTTTTCAATGTGTATATACAATTAATTATGTTAAAGGACGTCATAATTTTTTTCTGTAATGTAGCATAATTTTCTATTAACTGTGCTGCAAGGCTGAAATAAGGGAAAACTAACTTAATCTTCACTCTGCACTCAGTTGCCAGTTTATTAGTATGGAAGTGTGTCAGCCCATTAAATCTCACCTTCGTGTTCAGTTCTTGATGAAAGTTTTTTATTCAGCTGTATTGCAATTTTGGAGATTGTAGTTATTGCTGTATTGCTGTTGCATTAAGCGCTGTGTCTTATTTCTTATACACCTGATTTGTATTAGGAAGGGTAGATTGAATATCAGAAATGAAATAAGTTAATTTAGGTATTAGGTCCTTATTAAATTACTGTATGCAGAAATGTATGCAAACACTGAAAAGGGGTTTAGAAGAAACCTAACCTTCAGTTATCATAGTGTAGAGTGTTGCCTTACCGTGTTGGACCGCAAGGACACTCGCCCCCCACAGCGGGCGCAGAACTTGGTCTGGCAGTACGAGCACAGGTTCCCACAGCCGTCTGCAAACTTCGTTTTGTGGCAGATGCCGCAGGTCGGCGCGTCGTCCCGGTGAACGGCTGATCCCGCCGCCGCCGTGGCCTGCCGGATGACCGTCTCCCTGTAGCTGGACAGCTGCTGCTGGATGCCTCTGATGAACACAGAAAAAAGACGGATGCAAGACTGTCAAGAAAGAGGCAGAAAAACCATAACTCCATGCCACTGATCTGGTACTATTAGTTCCTTGTTAGTTGTTGCATGGATTGGTGATGATTGATTGGGAATCATTGACACAAATTGTAGGGTGACTTTTTATTGGTAAATAAGAAATGAATACATAAATAAAAGGAGGAGAAGTGAACTGAAACAAGAAAGTGAAAGAGACCATCGCTGCATTAAGTCAAGTCAATATTCCCTGTGCTTTTTGTGTGTTTTGGTGTAATCAACATTTTGTGCGTGTGTGTGTGTGTGCTTGCTGTTGTTTTGGACTTGCCGAAACAAGGAACTCTTCAAATCAATATGAGAAATAAAGGGGAAGGGTATTGGTTTTATCTGAGGCGTTACAGTATATGTTGATTAATTGGATTTCACACTGTGGAGATTGAGGAGAGAGCAAGGAGAGGGGAAACGGAGCAACGAGGGGGAAGAACTGATGGGCTGTGTACATTTTTTTTAATGTTATATCTTACAAAGTCCCCCTCCTCTCCCCTGCCATCCTCAAGCCATGAGAACAAAATCACATAGATACAGAACATATTCTGTAGACATATATTTATTATAGCAAATGACTGGAAATATAATGATGAAGACCATACAAAAAGTAAAGGAGGCAGAGAGGAGAGGAGAAAAAAGAAGTGACCCTCACTCACATCACTGCACCACTTTAAAATGCCCAGAGGAACATACAGTATAAAGAAGAGCCCCCTTGGTGACTTAACACCACCCATTATTACAGTGAGGAGCATCAGGGCATAAAAGTGGCCCCAAAAGAGACCGGACCCAACCAAATAACCCACAGTCAAAAGGAAAACGACCTAATGTAGTGGACCGAAATGACCAAAACACAGCACAAACTTAATTTGGCTCTGTTTAGCCCTGAAGCCCACTTACACACCAGCCCCATATCTCACCAATATAGCTGATAAAAAAAAAGACGAAAACACTGACGATGCACAGACTCAGCCTCGCCACCGAAACAGGTGCACATAGACAAACCCGGCTACCAAGAGTAGACAGGCTGTCCAGAAATCCTCCGCAAATGAGATTAAACATCTTCACATCTCAGGAGGGAAGCAGCTCACTCGGCTCCCAAATCCGCATCTGCTTTACCACACCTCCTTCCTTTCTGCTTTGTCCAATCGCTAAACATTCTGATGGATTTTGTTCAATTTTGTTCAACTAATTTTATTCAACTATTTTGTTTCCCCCAACAATGTGAATTCAATAATATCTCGAATGTGTGCCTCATATGTAACATGAAGTTAACATTCTTTCTGACAAAGAGAGCAGGGGTGATGATAAAAGAGAAGAGGAGAGGTGGAGGGGAAAGCGTAGAAGGTGGGAAGGAAGAGGAGGAGATGAGGGCAAAAAAGTAGAGGGGAGGATACATGAGGGTATTTTGTTGCAAATTTATAAAATAATAAAACAAAACACTTTTAAAATGTATTTTAAAATTCAAATAAAGTACTTATCTAACACTTCACAGCGAAGAGCATTTGACCTGATCTGATGTCTGCTGTGGCTGCAGTACAGTACTTACAGACTGGGGGTTAGTGACAACGCCTCCTCCCCCATTAGCGCAGCCCTTAAGACTACAAATCCCAGCGGCGGAGGCCCGAGAAAAGGAGGCGCAAGATCCAGTCATCTGATAAGAGATTTCAACATTGCTCCTCTGCTCCTCTGGGCGTAACGGGACAAACTGTTCCTCCGAATAAACCTCGAAGAAAACCCTTCAGAGGTCTCCAAGGACCCAGTGGGTGAAACACAACCTGCCCCCGGAAATGTTAACACCTGCCCGTGCGCGCACGCACGCACACACCTCATCCCATCTCGTCCCTTTCTCTACACAAACAAAAAAAAATTGAAATGAACATAGACACGTTTGCAAAGTAAGGAACGCACACATCCGGCCCCACGCTTGATGACGTTAACTGCACTCACACACGCACACACACACTTCCTGGGAGCAATAGCCAAAGGTCATAGTGAGGTCACCTGCTGCTGCAGCACCGCAGGATTTACTTCCTGATCCGAGGCTCTCGCTGTGTTTGTCCCAACCCCTGGCTCTGTTCACCACCTAATAGAGTTAGAACAATTTACAGTATGGAGCCAGTGTCATTGATTATGTGTTTATCATTGGGTTGACTGGTTGGTCATAGGAAGTCTTTGAAGTGAAATGGAGCTGGTGATTTTTGTCAGCTTGAACATGAATATGAAGGGAGAAGTTTTGGGTTTATTATTTAACTTATTTGTTATTTCAGAGGCATTATTGTTGATGATGGGTGGCTTTAATCCAAAATAGCTTCTATTGGTATTAGGGTAAATAAATCCATGTTGGCTGGAGGTAACAACTCAGTATTAAATGCATAGAGGAGCTGGGTGCATTCCCTCTGTCTTTATTGTCATTTTCTTATTGGGTTCATTGAGTTCTTTGACCGTCTCCAAAACTGCCTACTACCTGCCTTATACCCTCCCAGTCTGATGCCCGTGGCCTCTTTTTGATTCATTTATCCAGTTCTTACTATTCTGCATTTCGCTAACTACCGCATCAGTGTAAAACAAGAGTGGAATGCAACTTTATCTGGCAACTGCCTGCATATCACATGCAGGTTCACATCGCTTGCCGCATCTGCCTCTAAGCCTAGTGATAACTTACTTTTTACATCACACGCATCTGTAAAAAAAATCACCTGCCCAACACTAAGCTGAGCCAACCATCGACGTGCTCCGTTCGGTGTCATTTTTTCCTCAGTCAACAGCAACATGCAACACACAATGTCACAAACAAGTTATGTGTTTTCCAGGTGTTTTGCAATGAATCTGTAAAACAGGACGTACAATGAGACCAGGAGCAGGAAGTATATCAAGGACACGTCTCCGCCAGTCAGTCATCAGCAACAAACCATCAAATTCTCCCTTGAGGGTGAGACGAAAACGCTTTATCACATCAAATAACATTGTCAGGAAATGCATGGGGAGGTGGGGGGGTGGCAAATTGTAATGAGAACACAAGACGGGGGGAGGACAGAGTGAGAGGAGGGGAAGGAGAGAAAGAGATCAGAGAGAAACATACAGTAGGACAGAGAAACAGAAACTGCGAGCTCATTAAGAAAAAGGCAGCACAATATCCATATTCAAATGTAGCAAGACACAAGGTTAAACCAGAGTTAGAATAAAAGCTTCACTCTCCTGTGCAAAAACACCACACACTTCCCGCACTTTCCCATCAAAACATTCCATGCCTTTACTCTCTTACCCGTACATGTATGTGGGTGCATACATACATATTTTAAACAAATGGTCTACAACTCACAGCAGGAAACAGCATTAATATGATATGTCTCATAATTAAGCTGAATTCATGAGAGTGTGAATTCAATAGGATAACACACACACGCGGCACGCCGCAACAAGACCAAGCCCTCATTTAGTTTACTTTTCTTTCTGCAGTGAAAGTAATGAAGGAGTTGGCGTCGTTTCATTTGTCTTCACAGTAAATCAACCTGTTTCGGGGATTTCACTAAATAAAGTTGTCATTGGTTCTATCAAAGTACAATGGTCTGTCCTTTGCTGACGTTTTACAAGAAAAAAGTTTCTTAAACTCTGGAGACGTAAATTGAAGGTGAAACTCAAGCACTGTCATTGTTAATCTGCAAGTGAAATTACACCAGAGAAGTGCAAAACATCCATCGCAGCAAATCATGGCTATTTTCAGCAGGATTATGCAAAAAGTACTGAACTGATTTGCAAAAAACTTTGTGGAGGGTGGGAGGGAAGAGCACAGAAACCTGTTTGGTCCAGTTTTATCAAAATCAGAATAAAGGGGCAGAACCAGGAAATGTTTATCACTTTACTTAAGGCACTCTCGGGCACTCTACCACATTTTCATTTCTCAGGACACTACTTCCTGTTCACTTTTATTTTTGTCTTCAAAAATGGGTCAGAAATGGACCACAAAGAAAACATTTGAAACATTTTGTGCTCAGTTGAGTTTTTTTCCAGCAGCACCATGGTGTGTGTGGAGCTGACTCCTTATGAACTATGTTGGTAATCGACTGTGTGTTGTGTTTTTCATAATTTTTCGACAGAAATCCAGCTCCATGGCACAGAGGAATAAGACTTCGGCTAGGCGGCCTAAAGAGGGCTTGGAAAGGAAAGAAGACAGATGAATAAAAGGTGAAGATGGATGGAGGAGTAGAGGGGGGTGGAGCTTCAGGACTGACTATGCAGCAGCGTGACAGATGCTGGGGATGTGCCGTAACTCTAAGGTGGACAGCCCATGGACGTTTACCTGGCAAGGACAAACAGTGAGGGCACACACACAGCTAAATATTCATCTTGCAGGGATATCCCTTGTGCCATTTTACTCCGGAACTTTTTGGATAAGCTGTGTGGTCAGACTTCATTCTACATTTTGAAGGACACAAATGAAATCCCAAAACCTCAATAAACAGGTTCTCTCTTCTGGCACATACTGTAAATTTTCAAGTTTCATTCATAATCAAAGTTTGATGGAAGATTGGGGTTTATGTAGGTCATTAACCTTTCTCAGTGCTCATTGGAACACGGTGTGTGTGTATGGGTTTTTTTAAGGCTAATGAAATAATAATAATAATAATAATAATAATATGGATAATAAAAAGCCCCACATCAGCGCACATTTCCCTCCATCACTGTGAGCACAGGGATCGTAGTTCACTTTAGTTTAGTCTTCAATCCACATACACTGTCCTGTTGCCAGAAATCCTCTCTGGAAGCTGGGCCCTGACTGTCAGGCCTCAGGGTCAGAGTGAGCTTCCTCCCTCTCTCTCTGTGTGTCCAGTGTGAACCCTGATACGTTAAAGGAACCATCAGGTCAGCTGGAATCCTATCTGCCCCCAGGGGTGCTGAATGTCGGTCAGTTTGTGGGATGTGCACCTGCATAACATCAGCTGAAAAAAGTATTCTTTATTTTTATGAGTCATTAGGACAAGCTAATGGGCTTGAGGCTCAATGAGACAGACAGGGAAGGGACGTTGGACATTATCTCAAGATGCACTAATCTGTTTTCGTGGTATTTGTTAACTTTCAGTAAATTTTGAATAACGCAACTCGTTTTTCTTCTTTTTAATTGGATCATATGAACAATTTCATCTTAATAAGTGAGGAGAATCCACATTTCACTTCACAGATTTTCAGCCAAAATCCAGCTTTTATGGAGATATTCTTAAGCTTGAACCAAAATGGTATTGTGTGTCCACTCATTCTCACTTCTTGCTAATGAGCCCCCCAAATTATTTCTGCAGACACGTGCTCCCTTTCCTCAGTTGCTTCCCCAAAATGGTTTTGGACCCGTTTCCTCCGAGAGTCTGGATCCTCAATCAAAGCTAAAAGTTTTGCTGAAACAACTCCACAAAGTGAAAGACCTCCTGCTTGACACAGCGTAAGATGTGTCCAAAAATAAGGCAGATAAAATAGATGAGTCCTTCAGTCCTTGAGCGTCATTACGGCCGCGAAGCCAACACTTGGCACTGCCCCTCACTGCTACTGGGCTTTCATAAAGCAGGGCGGCATCGGCCAGCTCCGGCTCTTCCTGTAGTGACTCAGGCCTCTATATGGCCGAGCATGAGTCACTCCGTCCGGTTCCTGGATCGATATTCAAAGAGCAGGCTGACATGAATCAAATAACAACGAGTCAGTGTCAGAGGAAATCACCTCGTGGCCATTTAGAAATTAAGCACTCCGGCTCTCTCCGTCTCATTTGCTCTCCAGCAATTATTTTGAAAGAAACTTCACTTCCTTGTTACTCAGGTCTGCTGTGAGATGTTTGAGTGAAAGCTGACAAAAGTCAAAGTTTCGCTCCGTCCGGCTTTTCTTCAACCACCTCCAGCTCGGCATTGTCTTTCCCTCCCCATAACTTTCTCTCCTTCCTGTCTTTAACTGAGCCCCCACGCATTCACACACACACTCTCTCTTACTGTAGAGGAGTCATCTGCAAGATTGATTGGAACTCATTTTGTATCCTATAATAGACGAGTATTAAAAAGTTTCCTCCTCCCCCGTGCTATTTGTGAAATTGAATGGAAGGTAAAATGTATGCCAAAATTAGAAATGGGTTTCCGGTTTGCAGCAAAGCTGTGCATGCCTGTGTGTATGTGTATGTGTGTGTATGTGTGTGTGTGTGTGTGTGTGTGTGTGTGTGTCTGCATGCATAAGCGATTATCCGACACTCACCTTAAGGCCTTGAGAGTTGCAGAGGATAGTTTATTTATGGACCGATAGAAATCTGGAGGTTATGAATCTGGTCATATGCATTGTGTCAGATCCTCATTCTGTGCAGGAATGCTTCACAACGTGAAAATGACTGCAGACTTTCTCATATGAAGTTTGGTCCTCATGTGAGTTGTTTTGTTCCTTTTCAGTGTTCCTCTGCCAAGCCTTAGGCTTTATTTGGAGCGCAGCACAATGGCGAAAAAACCTCAAGGAAGTTCTCGGTTGGAACCCCATTTGGGGCGGGTCCTTTCTGTGTGGAGTTTGCATGTTCTCCCTGTGACTCGGTGGGTTTCCTCTTCTTACTCCGTCTCCCTCCCACCACCAGAACCATCAGGTTAGACTGATGACTGATTGGTGGCTCTAAATCACCTGTCACTGTGACTGTGAGTGTGAATAGTTGTTTGTCTCTGTGTGTCGGCCCTGTGATAGACTGGTCACCTGTCCAGGGTGGACCCCTCCCTCGCCCCCAGCTGTCAGCTCTGATTGCCCATTGCCCCCCCCATCCTGAATGGATAAGCAGTATAGCAAATGGATGGGTGGATGGATGTCCTACCAAGGGCCTACCAAGTTTATCTTATTGGAGGGCCCGAGAGCAAAAAATGTGCTGTGCCTTTGTAGATGAATGTGAAGACTTTAGAACAGGCCTGATTATGTATAACAATAATCAACATGAAGGTGCACACAATAAAACAAATCTACTGTATAAAATAGAAGCTATATTTCTATATTTCTGATATGTTTTCTTTTAATTTATGATATAATGAGTTTTCCTCCACACTCATCTCTCCACTGGCGCATATAAAGTGCATGTATAGAAATATACTGTATGTGTGTGTGTGTGTGTGTGCTGTGGCCTGGCTGCTCACCATATGGCAGCAGGGACATGGAGAATCTCTCACTCTCTAGTTTTCTCTCTCTGTGCCAGGCTCTGTTGCCCCCCCCCCCCACACACACACACACACACCCACCCGCCCTCACTTCCGTCGGAGGAGTCGGCCACGCTGAGTCGCTCGGGTGTGCTCTCGCCTCCCTCCCTCTCACTCCCTCCTTCTTATAACACACTCTCTCTCACTCCCTTCCCATTATGAGGAGTATATGTGCAACTGGGTTCTGGACTCTGATGTATACAAAGCAATATAGAATAAAAAAAACTTTGGGTTTTAAAGTTTTGTTTATAGAACAACCAAAAAAAAGAACAGACTAGGTTTTTGGGGAAATGTCAACAGAAGAAATGAAAGATGATTCATACTGAAATTGACAGCTGTGATTTAATATGCATCAGTGTTTGTGATGCTTCTTCGCTCAGCAAACCAACTCTGTCCTGTACTTTTCTCCTCTGCTCTTCTCACCTCCCCCTTCCTCCTCTTTCTCTCCATCCACTTCTCCGGTGGCCTCTCCACCCACTCACTCCTTGTCCTTGCTCTTCCACCGCTTCTCACTCCTCCTTTCTCTCCACAACTCTCCGTATCCTTTTTGAAATGGTGCTTAGCTTTCCATAAACGATGTATAAATTATGCGATACTCATAGCCAATCTCACCACTGCCTTTGGTAGCACCATACAGCAAGGAGCGATTGAGAAAGGAGTGCTAGAAAGAAAGAGTATACAGTAAGGTGTGGCATAACCACAAGGCACAAGGAAAAGAAACAAAAAAACAACAGATCTACCACATTCACAATTGATGTGCATACAGTGTATTAAAAGAATACTTGTGTGACTGGTTCTTCACTCCTCTGTTACAATCAGCTTTGGAAAAATCAATAATCCTGCTTATCAAACCTGGTTCAGCCAAAGGGCAAACGAACCCACAATGAATGTTCAGTTGCCCAAATCTGATTTACAGCTTCATCCCCGATGTGCTCCACATTACAGCAGCGCGATTCATGACGCCGTGTTATTCAGTAAATATTTGTCACTTTTTCAAAACTTTGAACAAATTATAACTCAAATGTCCACCCATCCATTTCCAGTACTACTTGTCCGGGCTTTGGGATTGTCTGGAGCCACTCCCAGCTGACACAGGGTGAGAGAGGGGTTCACCCTGGACTGATGTCTAGGTCTATCACTGGGCTGACACATCGAGACAAACAACCATTCACACTCACACTCACACCTACAGACAATTTAGAGTCACCTGTATTTTTTTGGTGGTGGGAGGAACCTTGAGTACCAAGAAAAAAATCCACACAGGCACAACATGCAAGCTCCACACAGAAAGGACCGGCAGGAACCAGGATTTGAACCAAGAAACTTCTTGCTGTGAGACAACAGTGCTAACTGAAGAACCGAGAATCTTCAGCCTTGGAGGGCCCACAGCTGAAGACGGGGTTCGGGACAGCAATTTTGAAACCGGTCCTGCTGTGGACCGCTGGCTGAGCTCAAAGCGGACCAGGCGACCCACGTATAAAAGCTGCTGGACCAGTGATATTCTTTGAGTCTGAATGAGCAGACCTTTTCTGGCATTTAGACCTAAGAACGACTTCATTATCAAGGTGTTGACACTGCTCATACCATTTCTACAGTTTACATTACAAAATTATTACAGAAGTGCAATTTGAAGCAGAAACAAATAAAACCCTGGTGTCCTTTTTGTATTCAAACAAATGAAATGTGTTTGCCTGTTAATCTCTCCTCTTATCCTCTTATGGAAAAATACATTTCTTGATACATTTTTTATGCATTCAGAGATTTGATTTTTGAGATTTTATTGAGATTTTGTATTTTTTGAATTTAAAAAATCATATAAAACATGTTTCATGATGACGTCTTACATTTCTTTATTAAATAGTTGTGCAGTATGTGGGACCTATCAGTCCTAACAGTGGAGTGCTGATACCAGACCTCCTCAATGCTGCTTTTCTTCTACAGGTTTCTGTATATCTCCCCCAAGTATGAGGCTGGCCATCACCAGTTCATAGTTTACCCCACGCTTAGTGTTTCTAATCCCCTTGTCATTGATCCTAGTGCACTTCAGGTACATGTTAATGAGCACACAGTGTGCTGCTGCATAGGAAGCCTGATAAACCATCACTTCAGATGAAGTATGATATGAATACGAATGTCATGAAAATGCTTCTGGATCTTTCCAGGATCCATCCTAGCATGTTGTGGGAGGGGGGTGGTGGCTCGTGAACGTGTACTGTGTTACTGCCGGAAGTCAATGAGCTGACAACAACAGCCCCCCACCGGCCATTTCATTGATTATTGGCTCCGGTATCCTGACATGGCCTTTGGATAAGTGGACCCACATTGGTCTGGGACCCCTAGTGGGGGGGGCCTTCACAAGCTCTGCTGTGTCGGTCAGGCTCTGTAACTCTGTACCACCATTCTCAGTTGAGAGGATGTTCAAGAGCGCAGCAGCTAGGGGATGACAGCATTTCACACACAACAGAAAGAAGGTGTGAAAAGAAAAGGACTTTAAAAGACACTTAGATCTGTTACACACACCCTGTTAGTTAAGTGCACACACTGGTGGACACACGCACACAGCTGTAATTAGACAAATACCTAAGGATAGCTATTTTTGGATTACATGTTAGACAAGATAAAGCATGAAGTGTAGAAGACTGAAGGAGAGAGTAGGGGGAGACAAAGAAGAGACCAAGCTCCAAGAAAAGACTGAACAAAAGATGAAGATAAAGGAAAGAGAGAGAGAGACACAGAGAGAGAAAGAGAGAGGGAGGGAAAGAGGAGGGACAGATGGAGAGAGCACCAGAGCCAACAGCAGAGCTAAGTGGGTAGTATGCTCCCCAGACAGCGCTCCATATGGCCTGGCACCGCCATACACAGCCGGGCTGCACGAGCACACATATACACAGCATGTATGCACGCCGACACACAGCATGTATGCGCACATAAGCGCGTACACAAACACTCCTCCACACAGGCAACCACATTCACACGCTAAACCTCCTGTCCTCACACATGCACAGAGCGCGGTCTGATGTATGGATGTGGGGAGGGTGCCACCCCACCCCTAATCCATGAGTTCTTCTAAATCCTATATGATCGCCTGAGTGCTCGTGCTTTGGGGCTCAGAACAGAGATGGCCAGTTTAAAAAAATGAGACCCAAAATCTAATAAGCTGGAGCTGTCCTTAAAGGTGCAGTAGGTAAGTTTCCTCTGCCACCACACGTTGTACAAACTTCAGCAGAAGCACAGAAGTGAGAGAAATCAAAGCAAAACAAGATTTAACATGGGTGTTGATTTCCAACCATGTAAACGAATGACGTCCTGTACTTGACTTCTGTATGGGACAATTCAGTCATGAACAATTTAAAAATATGAGGCCCAGCCTGCCTCTTATACAGCAAATATAGAACTCAGACATACAGAAATGTAAGTGAGAGAGTGTCAAGTCCCTCCCCAGTCCCCACTGGAGCAGAGACTCATGGGAAGACCAGGATAACAGCCAGTCCCTGAAGGAAGTGAGGAAATGAGTCCTCGCCAATCTCAGGGCTCGCCGAGGTTACTACGGGGCTGCTGGGCCATCGCCATGGCTCCCTGCTACCAGGGGACACCTGGCCAATCACGTTGAGCGATGTGAAGTGTAAACATCTTACACTGCAGAGCATCCATGCACAGACATGGCTTGTTGGAGGGGCGAGGGTGGAACGATATATCCTACACATGTAAAAAGTAATGGCATATTGCTAAAATATAAACATGAACCACCCCATCCAATACTGTATATCTTATGTAGGATTCATGTTACTGGGTCAACAGTGAAATGAATTTTGAGTAAACATAAATGCTTCACAGTAGTTTTTCTGACGGAGAGCTGCCTGAAATTACATAGTTCAGTTTTGGTTTTGTTTTCACAGGGACTGCCAAAATCCACCTCAGTTCAGCACCACACCTTAAGAAACCATAATAGCAAGAAATAGCATTCAAAGGTCATTACTACACCCCATACACACACCTTCTTTCACGTGCTGCCAAAATTCAGGAAATGGCTTGGTCTTTCAAAAGTACTGTGTCAAAGTTAAACTGGGATTTTAGTTCATGGTCATTTTTTTCATCTTTTTGAATGGGGTGGAATTTCCTTTTTTTCTCTTTTGTTCTCAGGCACATACTGTACTTAAGTGCAATGCATCAACTGCAAGCACATTACAGTGCAAAGTGTTGCTGATCTCCCTTTTATGTGTTGACAACATTGTTTATACTATACAGTATAAATATCAACTATGATTGAATCCTGGACACCCTTTTACCGTGGGTGATCTATGTTGATTGCATGATGGCTGCGGTATGTACTCACAAGGCTCCACCAAATAAGAGAAGTTGCAATGTATTCAAACCTGGGGAATAGTTGAACCGTACCTGAAGCAACAGGCCCCCACCAACACAACCCTTTGAGTTTATTTTTCAACACTGGACTGTTTTTGGTCCAAATGTCAACTAGCAGACTCAGTTTTATTGATACAGTCCAATATCACATATAACACACTTGCCTTCGGCCGTATTATCTGTGTCCCAGTTCAGCAGCCTCTGCAGAGGGAACTCTGACTGTAATGTCTGGTGAATAATGTGAGGAAGAGTGACCAGCATGGCACAGATTGTATAATGTTATAAATGGAGGCCATATTGTGGGATTCCTCAGAGAATCAGATGTGCTCCAGCTGACTTATTCTGTAATCCAACCTCGCTCTCTCTGATCCAACTCACACACACACACACACACACACACACACACAAATCATGCAATGCACAAAGATAGAACATAAACAAGCTTTGTGCTTTGATCATTGTGTGTCAGAAAAAAAAAAGACGTTACGGGCTACAGAAGTCACCGCCAACGGAAATGCACGGAAACTTTCAACGCGCAAATAAGCCAGCGGAGACGGAGACGCTCGTGTGACATCAAAGAGTGAAAACGAGAGTCTGTTTCAAGTCATGTTGGTATTAACAACCGCTGATCACACACACATAGAAGTGAAGGAGAGCCGATCGCTGAGCTCAGCCATTATAAAGAATTGCTCCTGATCAACCCACCAAGCATCCGATGCCCACTAATAGGAGAGGAGATGGGAAGCTGACCTCTAACCACCTGCTTTCTCAGTGCGATGTTAGTTAGCAGTAGCAAAGGGATGGAGCGTCGCATGATTGGCAGGTTTAGAGCGATGTTGATGTAAAGACGCTGAAGCTGAACTTTAATATCCTAATGGAAATTTGCACGTGAAAGTTTAGAGCAAATGAAAGCGAAATATTTTGACTCTGTCTCTTTTGAGTCCGACCATATTTAGATTCCTTCGTCATCACAATCAGAACAAAGCACCGCACGTTAAGCTCTGTAATTAGATGTCTCTTGCTGCAATGCTGCCTGGGAATCATAGTTGATTCCGCTGCTTGAGAATGTAAACAGTCCCCATGACTTTTTACTCGGACCCGGCCGATGTGGGATTTCTGAGACTGAAGCCAAAAGTTATGAGAACGACATTGTGCAATTCTGTCCAACTCACATGTTCTAGCACGTCTGGTTGGTGCCACAGCCGCAGTTGTTTCTTAAGATGACGAGTAAACAGCAGCTCCCAGCATCGCCCGTTTCCTAATGATTTACTGAAGAACGTCGCTGTGCATCACACCACCTGGACCTTTCAATAAGCTGCTGGAGGCAAAAGTTGTCTGAATAAAAGGAACTATAATATGTCGTAGGGCCGAAAAACAACTCACTCATATACATAAGTATCGAATCTTCCTGGCAAATAAAACTGGTGACTTACTGAGTTTGTTAGCCTAAACCTGCATCAGGTGTTGTTCAACTGTTCTCCAAAGCTCACGTGCGAATCCAGCCAAGAGGAAGGTGAACTGAAACGTGCCACTCACACACAAGCAGCTCACACGAAGGAAGTCTTTCCTCCAGACGAGCAGTTTGGCAGGACAGCTGAGCAAACTGTGAGACACACGCAGCATCTGAATCCAGATCAGCCAGCGAGTCTCTACTGACTCAACAGGACCTGGACTGCACTTATCAGACGGATCATGTCCATCTCTACGGCAGGAGCTAGCATTGTACACTGCTCGACGAGCGTGAGTGTTTTCAACAGGATACAGAGTCAGAGTGAAAGTGAGGGAAGTGGTGTGGCTTGCTGTGATACATTTTCAGTGACACCGTATTCCCGAAATATAAATCAAAACTCTAAATGAGGTGCACTGTCACTCCACTTTATCTTTCCTCCTTTTGACTCAACCAAGGTGTAAAACATGAATATGAGAAGGGAAAAAAATTGAAAATGATCACCCATCACGCTCATGCCACTCACCGGACGTCGTTTTGCTGTGGCGGTTTCTTCTGCCCGACCAGGTTCACCGTTCTTGCTTGGATAGGCTTCTCTTCTCTGAAACACACAGAGTCAAAAAAACTCCTGTTAGCACAATTTGTGTTTTGAAGTTCACTTTTTTCGAAGGTGGCTTGTTTATATACTTATTTACTTTTATAATGAACAGCTGAAAGTTCTGTTGATTTTTTTTGGACAGACTTACCTGTCTTCTTATAAAACTTTAATGGGCTAAGGAGTCATAAAAGGTCCCACATCAGGACCATCAGTGCAGAATGTGGTTTGCCCTGGGTTCATTTTGTTGTGCTCAGATTTTGTGTCGGCAACTGCCAATATTTGTCAGCTTACCCCCATAAATGCTCATGTTTTCAGGTTATTTACTCTCCTTACTTCAGATTACGCTCTAACTCCTGCTGAACTGCAAGAGTGTTGAGTTTGAAAAGGGCAAACCTTGAATATTAGCTGTCTCTGTGCAGCTGCTTTGTGTCACCTGGCTTGTTCACGCCCAGCCAAACCGAACTAAAAAAAAAAAGTAAAAGCTAAAGTGACGAGAACGCTCACATAGCCTCCCGTGGCAACGTACCCTCAACAAAAAGGCAGGCTTACATAGCCATTGTACGTCCGCTGACATATCCACAGTGTGATTCAAAATCTTGCTCATCCATAAACATGAGCAGCGGGCTCTGATAAGTCTGATCGCGGAGGGAACGAGAGAGAGAGAGAACTCCCTGCCAACGCCAACGCCGTCTAAAACACAACACGTCTTTTTATCGTCAATACTGTGGATCCCCCCCTCTCATTATGAGACACTTTTGGCATATTAGGAATGCTGATATCTCTTTGTTCCTCAAGGATATTAACCACTTCCTGTGTTGATTACACGGCAGGCAACTGGTGCATATGTGACATCCCTGAGCTTTAGCATCCCTGGGGATTTGTTCACTGTTTTTGATTTCTGCACATTTCAGCTGCCCATTGGTTTCCCTTCACTTCACTGGAAATTAAACAGGAGACTTTTCACACTTTTCAAAGTCGCGTAATAGTCAGTCAACACAACTATTACATGGAAATGCAGCAGAAATGCAAAACTGATTTGAACAGCCTTCCTTGTGTTGTTTCATAATAATAATGTTACACAATTCAAGTAACTTTTAGGGGTTTGCTTATAGATTTTCACAGTGTAGCAAAGTGAATGGATGCTGACAGATGCCTGACATTGTGGGGAAAATGTATTCACAGCATGATTTACACAATGGTCAGCTGTGATGTACAGTGATTTGTAGGTGATATGGATCAAGCGGTCAGACAGTGCAGATCGGTACCAGCATCAATACGGACCTCATTAAACCAATTTACATTACAATTTTTTTTTTCAATGTAGTTGGTGATGTCAAAAAAATTCAGTGTTTCATTCATTCATGACAAGCTGCCGAGTCAATTTTTAGTGTTCCCCGGCCTCATGTTACCTCACATCAAAATGATCCCAATCAGTTCCACACAAGGAGGGGGAAAGACAGCGCTGGTGCTGGATGGCTACTCTGTGGAGGCAGATTCCCCACGCTGAGGTACTGGAAACAATAATACGAGTGAAAAACTAGCAGCGCTGCATCCCATGTAGTTAAAGCTAAAACATGCAAAACTTCAGTATTGTCCTCATGATCCTTTGAGATCAGATTTCTTCCAATTTCTTGGATGTAAGAAAAAGCCTGACTTTAGGTTGTTTGGCTCAATTTTTGAAGAAAGTGCACAACCCTCAACTGTTGCACAGTGGAGTTTTCCCACACCCTGGCATCTTGCTTTTTCTAGATATCTCGCAACAGTCGTGACATTATTGCATCTGTATAGTGCATCATAGGTAGATCAGCACAGCTCAAATTTCAGAGTACTATGCTTGCAGTGCAATGAGCCTTCAGTACGTACTGCGCAGGAAACAGAACAGCACACCTCCGCGACACTTCTCATCTACTTCAGCTCTGACAATGGCTATACAGGACGCGTGCGTCATATGTGCTTCGTGCACATTCATTTCAGGGCTGGGACAAGTTCTACACGTGTTCCTGTCTTCAAGGTGAGGCTGCTGACATGTGCTGCACCAGCTCTCAGTGACATTAAAGTAAGTGATACATACACATCACTCGGAGATGTATGGACCTCCACTATGCGCCTTCATGAACACGTAGATGAAGCGATTGCAGTGTGGTGCGAGAATGCACTGAGTTTCTGCTTTTCATCAGCTGAGTGCAATAAGGAGGACCAGCCTACTGGCTAAATAATTATGTTTAGGTGTGACTGATTGGAAGGACATACTTTATGTTTTAGAATGTATTAACAGTCAATTGAATTTTTTATGGTTATATTAGAGTGATGGAATGCTCCTGCACTGTTCATGCTTTGTTATATTGGGAGAAGTGTGATATGTTCCTGTACTCTTCCTCTCCATTAGTAATATGTAACTGGGCTTTAGGCCTTCGAAGATGGACTGCACCACTGGTTAACTACCATTTACAGTGTATCCATGTTTCCTTCTATAAATGAAACTCATTCTTGTACTGAGAACTGTAACAGTTCGCCAGATGATATTTACTGACGTGATGCCATTGTTTATCCACACTTTAGTGAATGTTACATCATTGTTGCTATGCCCGTGCACCCTCGGCACCCCGTGCATACATATAGTGACCCTATGTGCTTTAATAGCAAGGAAAACCGATGGCGAGTGCATCTTCGCCCTGCACACAAGAGGAGCGTATTCTCCACCTCTCTGCATTACAACCCACACTACTCTACTGCTAGTACACTCACCATGCATCTATTAGTCAACCAGTGCAGCTTTTCAGTGCAGACCCAATCGTAACCACACACGCACACACACACAGCTTTGCTATGGCAATCTCTATCCAAACAGTGATGAGGGGAAACGGTGCTGAAGCCAGCGTAGGTTAAGACACGTATGTGCTGACAGCCTGCCTATGGCTGCAGCCGCTTACAGCGTGACATGACCGAATCTGTGGCCGCTAATACGTTGCTGAAAATGATGCATAGCCACTTAGAGCTGGAGTTATACATTGGACATTTCCTTCTTTAGATTCAATGAATCGATCTTCCGTTCCAGCGCCGGGCTATCAGTCCGCGCAGAGGGCTTAAAATAGAACAGGGACGTAAAGCCTGAGGAGCGCCTTTGCTTAGGTGGGTCGCTCTATCTCTCTCACTGCCGATCTATATACACGCAGCCCCATGCAGACCAGGCAGAAAAATGTGAGCATCGCTTCAACTTCATGCACTGGGCGGACGTGGGTTTGATTCCTGCAACGATCGCAGCGACAAATACAGCATATCCAGAGGAGACTTCTCCATGCATGTATGGCCGTTGTAGTAGTGTGGAGGAGGCTCCAGTTAGATGCATGCAGTAAGTCGCTCCTGATTCGAAACGACATTACACAGGCACCCTTTCCTCCCCTGATACAGGCCTACTGGTTCTATAACAGCCCATGTGATGTCTGTTGCAAGAGCACTGGCCTACATACAGTGCATAAGGCTGGGGAAGGCTCAACCGCACCCCTGAGCTGAGAACAGCAGCTGTTGAGATGGATGCTGCACGGATAAAAGCCAACAGGGAGGGTTTTACTTTTACTATTCTCAGCGCTGGGCTTCAGTGAGCCCTCTGCCATCCCCTGCTGCATCTGTCAATGAAATATTTCAAGTGAAGACCAAATGCTCTCCAGTCGACCAGGGCACCAGTGCAAACGGTCATGATGATATTAGTGAGACAGATGAGAGAAACGAGTTCTTATTTTTCATCTGAGTAGAGTGCTGATGCTGCTGATAACGGGGCATGGTGACACACCTTCATCCTCCCACGATCCTCCTCTTCTTCCCTCGTGAACGAGGTAACCCTGACCCACTGTGCACTGAGCTGCAAGCTGGACGCTGAACCTGCTCTAAGCTGGCCCGTGCATGTTTTCTCTTTCTCACAGAGCTGTAGCCTTTAGGGGCTCGTGAGCGAGTGAGTTCTAGTGTGGAGGGACCTGCAAGATGTGTGTACACACACACACACACACACACACACTGATAAACACTTGCACACATGCATGCATGGTCAGATACAGTGGAGTGGAGAAGAAGTCCTTCATCCAAGAGAGGGAACGGAGGTGGATGGACTTCAGAATGGAAACATCCCAGGCCCATTCTCTCTCACTCTCTCTCTCTCTCTCTCACACACACACACACACACACACACACACACACACACACACACACACTATTTTTCTCCTCTCTCTCCTTACTTTAACATGGCCTCTTCCTTCGCCTCCTCCTCCCGTTGCCGAGCCAGCACAGCCATGATGATCTTCCTCTCCTCCTCAGTCAGATGGCTCAGGTCCGGGTCCGGGATGGCCGGGGCGACGGGTGGGCGCGGGCCGCCCCGAGGGCCCACCGAGGCGAACATCTTCCCCACCACCACCACCACCTTCCTCCCCTCCCTCCCTCCTCTTCCTCCTCCTCCTCGCCTCGGTCGGGATCACGGATAGAAAACCCGCTGGCGGAGCCCACGGATCACGACATGGCCCACGGATGAAACGGCGGTTGGAGCGACTGATGCGGACTTCCCATGGCGGTGGCGGGGGGCACCCAGGGCGGCGGCGGCAGCGGCGGCGGCAGCGGCGGCAGCAGTGTTGGTGCTAGCTGTGGTAGTAGTAGCGGTGATGGTGGTGCCGGTTGCCGTTTTCAGCCAATGCTTCTCCCTCTAGCAGCACCGCTGTCTTCTCCCCCCCACCCCCCTCCCACCGCCCGCCCGCCCGCCTCTCCCCTCCACCACCTCCGTTTTACGGGGAGCCCATATAACCGGCGGTCGGTCGGTCGGGATGCTGGCACACGGGGAGGGGGATCTCTCTTGCTTTCTTCGGCCAGGCAGAGCGATGGGGGTCTATGAAGGGGGCTCGGGTCTCCGCTCGGTCCGGTGGGCTTCTCTGTGTGGCTGCGGGGCGAGGCGGCGACTTCTTGTTTTCCAGCGCCGCCGCTGATGCTGATGCTGCTGTCAGGGAGACGGAACCGTCAATGGGACCGCAGCCCCTCACGCGCGCTCGCTTCTCTTGCGGCGGGAACGCGCAGCCCTCATTTGAGAATGGGGGGCTCCACTCACCGTTAAGATGCGCGCTCGCGTCAGCCTATAGCACACGCAGGAAATAATGGGTTCCACAGGGGTGCATTGTGGGTTTTGTAGGTCTATAACAAATAAGGTTTGGCGTCACTGTCAAGCAAGAATCCCTTGTTCGGCTATTAGCCATTAATTTACCCTTGAAAACCGTCACTACATGTCCCTTAAATTAAAAATAAGTTAATAAAAATCTGCCCTGTAGGGATAAATCCATGGATTAAAGATGATTTCATTGATTATTTGCACTGTGTAAGTTCGAACAGCAAAAGTAAACATTTTTGCAATAACCTAACAACTATGCAGTGTACTAGGGAATCTAAATACAAGGAGAAAATAATTTTAAATTGGCCAGAAATAAACCATAAAAATAACCCTAGTGTAGAGTACAGAAAGGGAGTCCAAATAAAAACATATATCAATAATGGAATAATTCATAGAATTCTAAAGGAATATTTGCTGGCATTGTATGAAACCCTTCGCTGTAAAAGTGTACTCGCCTCCTCCTCCTTCCCACCCATCATTACACGTTAGAATGACGCGCTTCCCCCTTTTTCTGCCGTTCCTCACTCTCTCCCTCCATTGCTACGTTCTGTCCTCCCTCCCTATCCATCCTGCCAACAATTCCCAGCTCTCACCCCACACGCGCGCGCACGCACGCAAGCACGCACACGCACACACACACACACACACACTGCGATCTGAAGGGAGCCTGATGTTTACCCACACAGCCATGCACATGTATGGCTATAGGGTGACATTTACAGCATGTCAGTGTACAACATTTCAATTATAGGCTGTGTGGTCTAAAGAATCACACTGTACAGTACAGTTCTGCTTAAGACAAGAACATTTATTGAGTCACAATAGTGACTTTTTTGAATTTTAGCCACAGACCCAGATGTTTGCAAAAAATTTATACCTCTAAACTATAAACCAACCGAGTCCATGCTTTGTAACTGTAAATCAATTCATCTCACGGCGTATTTCAGCACTATGGTCAGCTCACTCACTGAAAAGCCGGCCTGTAATTACATCTGAGAGGAACAGCACCAGCAAATCCTCATGTTTACATTTTTGTTTTTAAAAACAGTACTTTTACTTTAGCTTGATGTTGTTCATTCACTTGCTCTGTTGCATGTAGTGTTATCCAGTCCAGTAGAGCTCAGAAACATCTAAAGCACACACACACACACACACACACATACCTTCAAATTGCACAGAACTGTGCAGCCAGATTAGCTCTTCGCAGCTTTATTCATTTGTGCACCAGATGTAGATTCAAAGCTTGTCTTCTGTTATTCATACATATTCATTGGAATTTTATTCAAAGTGTATGATGAGAACTGTTCCCTATCGAGCTTCTGTTGCTTGAAATAGGCTGCACATGATCATCAGAAAGACCAAAAAAAGTTTCATTCAGAAAGTCACTTGAACAAAATGTTAACTAATTCAAGACATTGTAGCTGTTGCTGTTTCTAAACCTTCACTTTTACTTTTTGTCATTGTTTTGCAACAGTTTTTCATTGTAGGTAAATAGTGTATAGTGTTATGTATGCACAGTAATTGCCTTTATTTAATGTGTTTTTGGATTGTTTTGTCTTTTTTGTTTGTTATTGTCTTTGTGTGAACACCAGGAAGACTAAGCACCGCACTGTGGAAGCTAACGGGGATCCAAATATATAGAGAACGAGGAATGAAGAACTATTTTATATGTAGTCTACTGCATGTTACAAAGAGTCGTAATTTATTTTGAAAATATGACATCCCGGAAGCGCTGTTGTTTTTCTCAGCTTCATGACGCCTCGGGGATGATTTGATAACATGTTGTCCCCTTTATTTTGATGATATGAGCAGTATCATCTGTGCACGTGCAGGCTTACTGTCCCTTCACCCTGTGCTCGCGATATCTTGACAGTCCGAACAGCTTCTAACGTGTGTGTCCTGTTAAGCTGCATGGAAATAGGTCGCCCATCGGGGTAAGTACGGTGTACTGAGAATTTAAACAAGCGAGCAGCTGAATGAATTGTTGAGTTTTATACCTAGCACTGCGCTGTTTTTATTCGTGCACAGGTTTGAGAATTAACCTACTAACCCATGGATAAACTGATAAACGTAACACCACTGTGTCCGCTCCCTGGCTTTAGTCTATTTTAGCACTCACACAGTTCACCAAGCGGCTCTTGCTTAAAATAATTTGTAATAGATATTATTTAGATATTTATTTCAGCTCATAGTGCGCGCCACTACATGTGTATGGCTAACCCTAACCCTATAGCTATTCACACTCAGTAATATTAATTACTAAAAGAAAAAAACTGAGTAAAATGTCATACTTCAAAATGAAATTGTAACAATCAATTCAAATAGAAATGTGAAAGATAAAAATATTTCAGAGGCTGTTGAGAGCTGTTTTTAACCTGGATGTAAATGTTGTCATATTGTAAGATTGTCTTTGTTTGGTCCAGTTCTGTGATGCAGTTTTGCTAAATGCTGCTTGAAAGGCTGAGGAGGTTGATGTGTTAAAAGCCATTCAGGTCTGTTGACATTTTTATTTTAACCTATTGTCTCAGATTACCTTCCCTTTATCCTGGTCCATTCTAACCACCAGACCTGCAAAAGCAAGATGCATATCTTATAGACCAAATAATGATACAAAATGTAAAGTTTGATATTTGTTATAGGTTTACAGACCTTGCTTAACAGACTTTATTTGAACCTATTTATGGTGAAGAATTACAGCAGACCACAATAGTGCAAGAATGCAGGAAATTAAACAGCTTCAAATGCTGCACATTTAAAACAAGTGTTTACATCTTGTTTTGCATCCTGTCCCACCTCAGTTCTTTCTCCAGCGAGTGACATGTTGCCAGTGCTGGTGGTCCATGGAGGAGCGGGTCACATCCCAAAGGAGCGGTCAGAAAAGTCCACCTCAGGGGTGCACGCAGCAGTCCGAGCAGGGTATGCCATCCTCCAGGGAGGGGGCAGCAGCATGGAAGCAGTGGTGGAGGCTGTGTCCCAGCTGGAGAACAATCCCTCCTTCAATGCAGGTAAAGTAAAAACACAACACACACAGGCCAATGTCATTTTTCTTGAGGAATTAGGAGTGAGACATGCCAGTGCTGCAGACGAAACTCCGGCAGTTTGGGCAAAGTTAAATTTAAAAGTAGTTTTCACAATGAACTACATGAAAAGGAAGATGCATTTCATGTTCTCAGTGATGTCAAATAAAAGTTAGCTTGCACTGGTTTCGCCAGTGTTGTTTCTGGTGGATGAAAATGTAATCTCTTCGACATGGTAGGAAGAGGGTGTGAATTTTTTTCAGCTTCCACAAGGGGAAATAACAAAAATAGCCTCAGTATCAGCATTTCCCAAAAGTCAGCTGCCTGCTGCTACCATCAGAATAAACTTTAACTTTGGAACTCATTGTAAACAAATGGACAGATTGCGTTGAACTGTATAAATGGCATACACGAACAGAACTGCATCCACTCATGGACTAAATTGTTTCTCGAATCATATTTCAGGGTGTGGGTCAGTGCTGAATGTCAAAGGGGAAGTGGAGATGGATGCCATTGTGATGGATGGGAGAACGCTGGGAAGCGGCGCTGTGTCGGCCGTGCGTAACATAGCTAACCCTGTTCAGCTAGCAAGACTGGTTATGGACAAGGTGTGTACCCCTACTGTGTATAAGGAGTGCAAGGCGTAAAAACTACACATGCTGGCTGCAGTCCAGTTTGTACTGTGACCTCAAAAACGCAAGTACAAACAGGTTTTGTGACAGTTTATAGATGTGAACATTGATCTCTTTTTCAGACCAGTCATGCGTGTCTGACAGCAGAGGGTGCCAGTCATTTCGCCCTGGCCATGGGTGTCCCTACGGTCCCTGAAGAGTCCCTCATCACTGAGTACTCCCGTATGCGCTGGAAAAAGAACTTGGCCCCCGACGCCAACCCTGTGGAGTGCCAAATGTGAGACATAACATTGTTTTAAGCTTACTAGCATGTGTGTCAATAAAGATGCAATCCTTAAGAAAGGAAATCCAATGAGATATGAGTCCTTTCTGACAGAACAGAAGTACAGCTTTCTGAATGTTGCTTTGTTGATCGACCTCTCAGTGGTGCATAATCCACTCCTCTGATGTTCATGAGTAGCTACTCTGTGTTCAGTATATTTTCAAGTACTTTTTTTGGGGGGGTGGCACAGTGGTGCAGTGGTTAGCAGGTGCAGATTAGGTTAATTGGCATCTCCAAATCGCCCGTAGGTGTAAATATGAGTATGGCTGTCTGTCTCCATGTGTCAGCCCTGTAATTGACTGGCGACCCTGTCCAGGGTGCACCCTGCTCTCTCGGCTGGTGTCAGCTGGGATCCAGCCCCCCAGCGACCACCACGGCTAAGTGGCTAAGTTAGCAAATGGATGGATGGATGCTTTCCATTTGGCTAAGGTGGCTCCTTGCCTCCCTCAGTTAAACCTCTTAGCTTCTCCAAAGAGAGAGATGACAAAGACACAGTGTGTCTTTACCAAATGCTCTGGCATCATTTTGAACAGACGGCAATTACCCGAGACACAGAAATCATTCTTTTCACTGTCTCATCAGATCTGCTGACCAATCACTGAGCTGTCTGGTACAAATAGACTGAACACAGTCACAGCAGGAGTATTTTGAGAGACAGCTATGGCTGTTTTGACAGGGTTTTTTTGCCGTGACTCTGGGTGATCATTGGAATTTATTGTTACCGCTGTGACTCCCTGCCGTCTACAGCTGCGTCCTCTGTAAAAGAGCAAGATACGAACCTTCAGTGCCACTTCTGCAGCCTACAGGAAGCAGGGACCTCAAACTCAACAGAGATTGTTGGGGTTTGAATATGTCAGGGTTCAGATACTGTAGTTATAACAAGGTGACCCGGTTACTCTATTAAACTGGTTCTACCTTTTAGTGTTCTTTAGAATAGCATAAAGTAATCCAGACATTGCTCTGCAGCTCCTTCATGTTTTGTCTTGTAGGGGGAAGATGGGCACGGTTGGAGCCGTGGCAGTCGACAGTGAGGGCAATATAGCCTGTGCGACCTCCACAGGTGGAATGCTGAACAAGATGGAGGGACGGGTGGGCGACACACCCTGCATAGGTCAGTCTTCACACATAAGAGTTTGTAATATCATGCATTTTAATGAAAGGTGTTGTTTGAGAGAGGGGGAAAGACCAATTGTCTTCATAGTAGAGGTTGACTGAGTCATAATTTTGGACGTCGGTATTGGTGGAACTTACGATTGCTGCACTGCCTCCGCCGGTCATACGTCACCGTTTTGCACTGCAATCCAGTCAGGGGCACTCAGTCAGTGCAGTTTCATTCACAAATGTCATTTCATATCTAATTTTTCTCATATTTCATTTTATGTCATATATGCAGTAAAGTAACTCTGTCACTTCGTAAGTAACTCTGGCACTTTGTTCATGATGCAATACAGACAAACAGGGAGGAACAGAAACTATGTCAACTGTTATTTTACTCACCAGTTAGGCCTTCACTCCTTTAAATAATCTAGTCATGAAATGAGATCACACACGTTACGATCCTCGCTACTTTGGGAATACCGAACATTAATCATTCATAAGTTCATGAGATGTAACAGGACGGGCAACAGGGGAGGCTAATCCTATCCGGTAGAGAACAGATCATCCAACATGTTCCGTCGATGTAATCCATGAAATCACACTGCAGCCTGTTTTTATGAGGATGCAAACCTAAATGTAGGAACCCCTCGACCCGAGCAGTCAACCAGACTCCTGCCAATGATTTGCAGGTATATGGTCGGTTGGTCGGCCACGCCTCGAGAGGGGTTCCTACATTCCAGTTTGCATACGCAGAAAAACACACTAGAAAAAATAGGATACACACACACAGGAGAGAGAGGGGGTTGTAAAAATCTGTGTCTCTCTCTATTTATCTGAATGTTTTTAGTTTAACAGTAATGTTAACTGCAACTGCATTTTAATTTCCCCCCATGTTAAGGTGCAACCTCAGTCATTTCAGTGTGAACTGATGTTTGCAAGTAGGGAAAGGGTAGTGGCAGATGGATTGGCTATCAGCATTTTATAAAATTATTATTATGTCATCAGATTTTAAAAAACACTCTCAGTCGACATCTACTTTATAGTCATACCAAAAAAGTTAATGGTCTCTCTGAGATTGACCTGTTGTTCATTGTCTTCCTCAGCTTGCTCGCCTGTAACCAGCAGAAGTTTGATGTGTGGTTAGTCAGTAAACAAAGCACTCTTGATCAAAGTACGCTTGGTTAATGATGAACTATGTGTTTTGTCTTTTTCTTACAACACACTGTGCACTGTGCAACTTTTGATTTTTATGTTTGTTTTGAATTGTGTCCATAGGACGTCCCACTTCCATCCAGTTTAATGCTGTTCATATTCATTATGTCAGAGCAACAGCACTGACTGGATAATAGCGATAACCTAATGCTGCTGAGGACTGTGTGTAATCTTAGAGGATTAGGATTGTATATATAGGGGTGACAGGGTCTGAATGATCTCAGGGTTGTTTATATCCAAGTTAAGTAACAAGGGGCAAGTGCAGTTTTGCCATGTCAGCCCTGTCTAATCTCTTACTATCAGTAAATGAGTAATTAGACTATCATGACTACATGATTGCAGACTAGAAACAGTTTTAAGCTGGTTACTTGTAACTGGTTGTTTTTCCAGACTGGAATCTCTATAGATAATCAGTTCTCAGTCTTTTTCTGGTTTATCATGTCTTTAAAGTCGAGTGGAAATGTTCTGCTTCTCCTCTTTCATGATGATGGAAAACCAACAGAAGTCCTGAAAATTAGAATAATGTGATGACATTACAATACAGCCGAGATCAGGGCAATATCTGTTTTTGTTTAATATTGTTAATGCTTGATGGTATATTTTGAGAAAAAAAATCCTCCATCTAGTGAAATGGATATGTAATATAATTCTCATAGAAGTGCTGCTGTAATCCTCTGCAAATAATAAGAGGAATGTGTAACAGATGAAAGTGTTGGAAACATGGCTTTTGTACATTTTATCTTTAAATTCATGACAACAGCATTGTTTTAAATGCTGTTGTAAGAAAGTAACACACATCTAATCTATAATTTCATGTCAACAAAGGGTCAAATGACTGTGGGGTTACAAAACCCACAGAGAATGATTACCTGACTCTGCAGCTCCCCTCAGCACTGCTGTCAACCTCATTGATCTCGTTCAAAGCTGCAGCAGATGAATAAACTGTCCACTCTTTGCCCAGCACATAGCAGACAGACAAAGTTTGCAACTACATGCTGAACATAGTGGAGCATTTTGCCACTAAAGAGCCCTATAGAGACTGAAGAGACATATTGTTCAGGAGTTGGTGGAGACACAAACAGGGAAAAAAAGAAGAGTGAGTGTGAAAAGAGAAAAGAGAGTGAATACACTGTTTCTTCTGCCCACAGGACCAAACCCAGCATCTTCTTCACATTCACTCATTTACTGCAATATATTCTCATTTCTTTCTTATTTGATTTTCCAATGCATGTTTTCAAGTGACTTCATATCAAAAGTTAAACAAACATCTGTTGCTCATGAAGCGAAACGGTGTTTTTAATCGCTTGAGTGGTTGCTGGTTAATGTGATGTTTCTTTGTGTGTCAGGGTGTGGCGGTTATGCTGACAATGAGATTGGAGCAGTGTCAACCACAGGCCATGGAGAAGCCATCATGAAAGTTACACTGGCAAGACTCATCCTCTTTCACATGGAGCAAGGTAATGCACGCACACACACACACACACACACACACACACACACACACACACAAAAAACCCCTTTTCCTCCTCACAGTGAATACACATGATGCACAATGGAAAGTGTGCAGGGATGATTGAGATGACCAGCAGAAAAAAGGTGGGAGAATTAAGAGTCACAATAAGAAAGAAGCACTCCAGCCATCATGAACATGGTTAGATGGTTGGCACCAGATCTGAGGCCCTGATTATAATTCAGTCTTTTTCAATTCAAAAGTGGCTCCTGCTGCACTTCAGCACACCAAACAGTTTTTACTTACATGACCTGTTGTTCACATCCTGAGCCGACTCAGATCGACCTCTGACATCTCGATTAATATTTCGTCCTGATTTACGACCTCATTTCTTCTCTCCTCTGTCACCAGGTCAGTCAGCAGAGGCAGCCAGTGATCTGGGCCTGGCTTATATGAAGTCCAGAGTAGGTGGGCTGGGTGGGGTTGTGACCGTAGACCCGCGAGGCCACTGGGCCGCTCGCTTCTCCAGCCTGCAGATGTCCTGGGCTGCAGCCCAAGAAGATACCCTGCACTATGGCCTGTACGCTGGACAACACTTCATGGAGAGCATCAATAATCCAACCTGAAAGAAAACACAAACTGAAATGTTTTGTTAATGGACAAAAGAAATAATTGAAATGGAGGGTATGAATACTACCTAATACTAATGCAAATAATATCAAAATATAATTTGAATGAATATAATTTAAGGTGTTCTGATAGATGTTATAGTATTGATTAAGACCACAGTATACCTCAGAAGAAGATGGAAGAATAAGGAGATTACATTTATTTTTTATTTATTGTGTGATGGAACTAGTAATAAAAAAAACATGCAGGAAGACTCTACTGATTAGTTCCCCATCACTGAAATATCTACAGCATGATATGCCCTTATCTTTAAAGTCTGGGCATCGACAGGGTGGGAGAGATGACCTCTGGAGACTGAGGAGACTTCCTGCTAAAAGTTAGATGTTTGTCTGAAGCCAGATGAGCCTGAGAGCTGCAGGATTTCCTGAGAAGCTCCCTTAACTGAACCTGTGTGGGCAGGCTGTCATGGGATAATCCAACTCCATAATCCATCAACCAGTTTGACATGAGAAACAAAAATAACATCTGTCTAATCGAAAGGTGAAATCATAATCATGTTCTGTAGTTTGATTTTTGTACACCATCATATCTGGTAGTGATCTTTGCAGAGTTCAGTTCCATTCAATTTTTACTTTTTTGGTTAAAAGTACAATATTGTTCTAATTTTAGAATATGACTGATTTGGACCTTGATTTTTGCATGACATACAGCATATTCATTCAGACAGAGAAAATCATTTCAAATCAAAATACAATATAAACCTTAAGCACAAATATTTATGTGAGAGGAAAAAAATAAATTATATAATTCAGAGTTTCAGCAATAGAGAACTAGCTGATTATGTATTAAATGATCATTTTATTCCTTCTGCTACTGTGAACTTTTAAAAAAAGCCTTAAACTCATCAGTGAATGCTTGTACTTGTGCATTTTTTTTATTTTACAGAGAGCTGTAAACAGTTGAAGCTGTGGACTTCCACAGAGAATCTATGTGAATTTCCTCTCGCAGTAGTGTTTTGCTGTAAGGTGAAATGCTGCCATCACCGTTCAGCGTGAGGCGCTGCTGATCAAGTGATGATTGTTAATGCTGGAGCTTTGTTTTAGGAAAACACTGACGATCACAATAGATACCTTTAATCCCTGAGCGGTGTGTGTTTCATGCTTCATTTACCCCAAAAGACTGTGTGTAGAGATGCAATGATGTGTGGAGTCCTTGACTGTATCTGTTACCCCTTTGGACCCACTAGATGGTGCCATCACACTAAAAACATAGCTGCTGCATGAGCTGCTGTCATGTTTGCCGGCATGAGATTACACTTGTCTCAGCAACACCTTGAGAGTTGCTTCTCCTTTGGTGCACAATGCCTGCCATACTGTGATATGTGATGTCAATAAGCATATGATCTTTTTTTAAAAACAGGTTTAAAAGTTGAAAGCAACACAGCTTGACTCTCAGTGCTTCCTGGCACGATTGCACTGAAAAGATGGCAGTGCAGGCCTACATGCAGAACTGGACAAGCAGGAGATGAGAGTATGAGAGAGAAGGAGGAGAATTAACCCCACTACAGTTGTTAACAGTTGTTAGGAGTAAAACTGAAAGCTATCAGACACCTGTGAGACAGTGTGTAGACTGAAAATGCAAATTTTACTACATGGGAAAAGTCATAAATAACCGTTGTGTGTTTCATGCCTTGTTTGCCCATTAGTGATGTGCACTGATGTGTGTGTTTAAGCCTTGACTGTATATCTTAACATAATAGACTGACTGGAGGGTACTAGTAAATATTGACTGCAGAACCCAATTTTTCATCACTAGTTTGTTTATTTATTTATTTATTTTTACAGATTCTCTCACACTTTGGGCCATTTTATTAACTATATACAAACTGCATTTAATAATATTTAGTAATTCTGTTTTCAGGGATTGTCAAAAATATACATGTTAGTATGAATTGTGTCCTTAGAATCTAATCATTTCCTTAAATAACTTCCCAAAGAGGGAGTCTTGTAGTCACAATCCTTTTTCACAACATTTGCTTTGCTGGCTCACTGTTGTGTTGCCAATATTGACATTCACCACTTGCTACAATGACCTTTGACTGGTGTGCACAGGAACACAAAGAGTTGAGGAACCCCATTTAATTTAATACATTCATATTTGAAGTTTGGGTTTTAATTTATTTAATTTATACAGGCTACCGGACAACCTCTCCTCTGCTTCAGTTTCATAGTTACCAAGTCAGCTACACTTTCCAGTTTTAGATACACTTGTGGATGAGTGTTCAACAACGTTTTATTCAACGCAATCCCTGGAGATTGAAAAGAGAAAAAAAAGTGTGGACGCAGTGTTAAATGTGAATACAGAGGTGCAGAGAGTCTCCTCAGCCACGATGCAAACGTGTTCTCCATCAACCCCAAACTTACACTGACTGAGATGACCACAGTGAAACACACACAGACACCAAACTACCACAAACTTGTCTCGGCGTAGGACAGACTGTCAACACTGAGAGTGACCTCACACAGAAAGTTCAAGCAGAAGACGTCAAGAGCAAGTGTCGCATATCGCTGCATTATGGTAAGACTGTGGATGATCATTAAGTTGATGTTGATGAAGCCATGTCTTCATATGGATCGACTGTTTTTGATTTACACTACAGTTTACTTTCTAGTCCAATAATAATACACACAATGACATTTATAAAAGCGTGGTTATATTTGCAAAAGTAACACAACCCGTGTTACATTTGCTGTTGCTATTGTCTGTGGTCAGGAACAGCTGTTTTGAAAATGACTATGTTAAAAAAGGTTGGTCAAATATTACTCAAAAACTAAGCTTCACCCGCCGCCTGTGTTTTATACCTACAGTACCTTGTAGCTTTACATGTCATTGGTCAGAAAAAGATGGAAAGGTCACATAGCAGCAGCAATGTTTTGATTTGGCCGGACATTACTGTACAGGCAACATACAGGTGAAAAAATACTGTTGGCACAGAAATGCAGTGTACTGGTGAGGTATATAACATACTGCACCATGTGTTGATGCATATCTCAGAAAACATCTCAGGAGCATGCATGATTTGAAACCCACCTCTGAAAACAGACGACAGTCGCAAACTGTGACTGCCCTCTGGTAGAAACACGGTTCACATGACCAGTGCATGTGCATCCTTCTGGCTGTGCCACATATGATGGAATACAAACACACAGGGAGCACTGCTCCTCACCACTGGTCACAACTCGACTGACTGTTAGGCAATCTGAGCATTTACCAATCCATGTGATGCCACAATATGACAAAGACAAAAGCAGCAAGGTGTCATCAGTTCTCTGCCACTTCCACCAGATCAGTGAAATTTGAGCTACAGTTCCTCTCCTCCTCCTCCTCCTCCTCCACCTACTCCCTTTGTCTGTTCTCTGCCGTGTTTGCATTTTCATGTATACAAAACACATTTTGTTAATCGTGCAAACACTGCTCTCTGGACTCCCATTGTTTCCCTCAGCAATAACATCATTTTACAAATTTTGTACATATATGAAAAATGTTGATTTCATCATCACTTCTGTTGAGATGGAACTGTTTCACTTTCTGTCAGAGAAGAGGCTGATGATGGCTTTTTCCCTCTGTGGCTGCTGATTGTATGGTGCTTTTTTCACACGCAGGCTTTATCTGGGAAAAGTCATAAATAACCGTTGTGTGTTTCATGCCTTGTTTGTCCCATTAGTGATGTGCACTGACGTGTGTGTTTAAGCCTTGACTGTATATCTTAACATAATAGACTGACTGGAGGGTACTAGTAAATATTGACTGCAGAACCCAATTTTTCATCACTAGTTTGTTTATTTATTTGTTTATTTTTACAGATTCTCTCACACTTTGGGCCATTTTATTAACTATATACAAACTGCATTTAATAATATTTAGTAATTCTATTTACAGGGATTGTCAAAAAAAGCCAAAACAAAAACATGTTCCCGGTGTGCACAGCCTCAGGATGAATCCACTGTAAAACCATGTGTGAAATGTTTTTGTGATTCTGCAGCCCTATAGACTTTGTCTGATTGTTTCGCTCATAACTCTTTGTATTGTCTTTGTAAGACTCTGCCAATTGAGGTATTTGATGATAAACCAAAGTACTGGGGGAAAAATGTAATTTTGAACTGATAATGGCGCTGTTGGAATTCATCCTGAGGGCATCATGGATGTGTGTACCGAATCATTTTCAACAACATCTGTACAAAGTTTAATGGGACATGACATATCATTCTTGACTGAAGAGGTGGACTGACTGAGCCACAAACTGATGTTGCCATCACTACAGCCATGACACTAACATGCACGTGAGCACAGTTTGTGATGAGGTGATGATGATTTCCTGAAACAGTTTGTGATCCAACTGTATATACTGTGTCTTCATGTAAAATGGGGCCGGGATATCCTCTGTGGGTCGTAAATCCCACCGCTGCTTTGAGTGTCAACTCTTCCTACCTTATCCCCACATCCTTAGAGTGCTTTGAGTGTAAACACTTGTACTTCAACGTAGAGGTATTTTATCTGCCTTCAGATCCTGATACCAGTAGAGTTCTGCCCAGGTTTGTTCCCTAAACAAAAGCAATAATGAGGGTTGTGGAAAAAGCAAACGACGAAAGTGTGTACTGCCATTTCAGGTTGAAAGCACAAGATGTACTGGTGTGATCCTATAAAAAACTTTTTTTAAAACCCCCACACACTATCTCTGAGTGAAGAGAAGAGTTGTCGCTTGTGGTACAGGGTTAAGAAATTGGTTTGTGAAGTGTGTGAGGACATTTGGGTTGGCTCTCCCTTCCTCCAGGGGGCCAGTTCAGGGTTAGGATTTGGGCTTGCCCTGGGTTACCCAGACAGCACACAGTGCTAGCACAAAGGCATCCTGACCCTGAAGGCTGAAAGTGGGCAATGGAGAGTGTCATGTGGGCCAGCATGGCCTTTGTTAACTTATAGATGCAACAGTATTTTGGACTAACTCATGGAGTACAACATATGGCCTTGGTATTTGTGGAAAATCACCTCTTCACCATTTTTTTTTGTTTTACACCAGTGTTATGTAACTTCAGTGTTACACAGCTTTATGTCTCTGTTCTGACTGGGTGGTCTGCTGGAGCACAAAACTATTCCCTGGGCTTTGATTGTTATCAGCTACATATTTGTGTTTGCTTGTTTTGTAATCTTTATAACTTTAGACATTGGTGAAATGGTTGGTAAGTACATTTAGTTGAGTACAGCTCTTACAAATGTAGTACAAATATCCATTTTATGTGAAAGTGCAGTTCTACAGTACAGTATAACAAAAGCATCACAGTAGTATAAAACCATTACGACACTGTAGAGTCATGAAAAAAAGACCCAATGATTTTTATCATGACAGTTCTAAAACATTGTAACTTAGGAATGCTTCACATAAGCATCCCAATGGGTAAATGAGAGTCGACATTTAAAGCTTGCTGGAAAAAAGAGCTGTATAAATGCGCTCCTCTTACAATCTCAGAGGAATAGATTGCATTTCCTGTTTCTTTTGTAAGTGTGTATATAATTAGTAAAGTATTCAGAAAGTCAAATGAATCCCTGGCAGTGAAGCAAGACCCTGACACCAGAGCCTGCATGATCATCAAGGGAAACAGTTGCTCTTGTAATGTTTGTAAGCCATGAGTTTGGAACTATTTCTACCCAAATTTCAGATTTAAATGCATGGGGTGCTTAGGCCCCAGTACACTTGATTGCAGGTATAGAATTTTAATTTATGTTTATATATATTGCTAACACCAATCCTCTTTAAAATCTCACCATGTGTAATTTGCTTATAAGTATGCATTGTAAAATCTTTAGTTTGCTGAACCCTGACACAATATTAAGGACAAAACCTCTGTGTCTTGTGCTGTGAAGAGTGGTATAATGGTTACAGATTCAACTCAGGCCAAAATAATTTAACAAGTCCTCTAATTATGGGGAAACTAGTTCATGATTAGGACTATAGTCGGGATATGTTTTGGGGTTAAATATGAGGCTTCTTGTGAGTAGAGTAAAACGTGTGCCCCTTTACATAACCGACACTGCAAGCTGGAGAATGTTTGCACATAAAAGGAGACATCCTATTGAAACATTCTCAGCTGATCCGTGCGGAATGAAAAGGACATCAGCTTACAGTTGACCTCCCAGCAGTCAGCAGGGTGGAGGTCGATGCAGCCTCTGCAAATTGAGATTAGGCCCCGCTATCCTTTCCTCAATGTTGGGCATCTAGTTGTGGTTTTTTTGTGTGTTAGTTTGTGGCTACACAAAGCAATTATGTGGGTTGGCAAAAGTGCACATTGCAGGGCTTAGGTTAGATATATGATTAGTTTTATGTGAGAGTTAAAACTGGGGACAAACAGTCTATGAAAAGGCCTCATTAATGTATGTATGTATTGTGTGTGTGTGTGTGTGTGTGTGTGTGTGTGTGTGTGTGTGTGTGTGTGTATGTGTGTGCGCGCGCACGCGTGCGTGCCAGCCTCTGTGGCTGCATTCAAGGTGAGATTTGGCCCCTCCTGGTTATTGGTCAGTCTTAAAGCTGCGTCAAGTTGAACATAGATCAACACCCTAACACCGGATGTGTTTATATTGCTCTCCGAACAAATGGGTCATTTATCGTAAAATTGACACTGTATGTAATATTTATAGAGCGTTTTCAAAGAGAAGCGACACACTGGACTTTTATGAAACACTGAGGTACGTGTACGCTCTATATTTTGTATGTACAGTAATTAGACCAGTTTGATTTTATTCTGAAAATGGCTAACGGAAACTGATTTTTGTTGAGTCGTCTGGTTGTAGCTAATGCCACTGGCTAACTTCACACCGGTCAGTCAGCGAAAGGGGGCTGGACTCCGTCCAGTTTTCTTCCTACAAAAACCTCCAGAGTTGACATAGGACAGTCTCGACTGGGACAGAAGAAAGTGCGCTTTAGAGAATAAAATTTTTTTCAAAAAATGAAGGGATGAAAACTTCCGATTGGTGCAATTTAAAATGATCCCGAAATACAAAGTGAGCAAAGCTGGTCCGCAGGCTGTCTACAACCGCTGTCCGCAGGGAAGTGCTCATGGTGAGTTAACTTACCTTCGGACTGGTTCCGCTCTCTCGTACGGGCTCACGATGATGCCAAACTCCGTTCAGAAACGAACAAAGTTCGAGTTACCGTAGTGTTCATCACACCTGGGTACGTTGTAAAACATTTATCGAGATAAAGTATGCATAAAAAGATAACACTGAAATTCGGCACGAGTCCACCATCAGTAGCTCAACTGATGTACTAAAAAATAACTTTAACCATTTGTTCGCTATGTTTTTCTCCCCTGTTGAAATGCACAAAGTACGCCATTGCGGCCGGTAAACAGTTGTGAGAACTAGGGAGTGATTTTATTGACTGAAGTGTCATTAGTGAATTATCTGCAAGCCGACTTTACAAAAAGCCATGTTCGATTATTAACACGCCGTTACTCGAGTTCAGTGTGGAATATAACTCCGCTGAGAACATAAAACGTTCTAAATTGATAGATTTTTGTATTATGTCTGGCAGAACGTCTTTAACGCGTCTATCAATTCAGTGGAGCTCAGATAATTTACTGCGGGGCTTGTCGAACGTGTAAGTAAATGCTAAAGAAGACAGTGAAGTACTCACCCTGTTTGGGGGGAAGTATTGCACTTGGAGGAAAGCTGTAGCTTATTTCAGAATATTTTAAAAAAGTATTTAGCTGCTGTCAGGTGACATTAAGTCAGAACTGCATGTGAAGGCTGAACCCATTTAGAATGAATGCATACATAGCTCATATCGTCCAGTGTTTTATTGCATGAATACATTGTAAATACTAGGATGCAACCTGATTTTATCTTCAATAGAATTAGACTTATTGGAACACTAGGAGTAACTACTAGCTGAGAGAAAGAAGTAATCATATTACACCGAGACTTTTGAGGTTCAAGTAGACTACTCCAAAATAATGTGCAGTAATCAGGTCATGCATTAATAGAATGAGTCTGTAATCTGACGATTTAAGGAGTAAATGTAGAGGCAGATTTAAATATGGTGAATCAAAGGTTACAGTCCATTATAGGATTACGTATAAATAAGCAAATATGAACCAGTGGATCTGATCTTCATAGGATCAAAAAGCTTTAAAACAATGCTTTATAAGGGATTTAAATTCATATTGGTGGTTGTTTGCCTTATGCTAATCACCAGCCGTAGGCCATAGTTCAAGCGTTTCCACATTTACTATGAGATCACTGGGTAGTAAGTTTCTAAAAAGTACATTTTAAGTAGGTAATCAGTAATCTGCAGTGGGCTGCATGTAATAGTGACCCCCTCAGCCCTGCCTATTCATCTGTCTCTTTCCTCCCTTGGGATGATGGTTGGTTTTGTTCCCAGGCAGAATGAGGAAAAGCTTTCAGAGTGAGCAAAGTGGGAGAGAATGCAACAGTACAGAACAGAAAAGTCAAATTTACTAAATCCTAAACAAAGGACATCAAACTTTTTTTGTTTAGGGCATTAGCTTGCTGGAAAGCTTGAGAAAACAGAAACTAAACTCCACACTCTAAGCAGTTGATGTAAACAAGTTCATATGTGGATCTAATCATCATCATCATCATCATCAGATCATCATCAGTCCCTGTTGAAATACTCCAATCATGTTTTAAGTTTCACATATATGTCTGCTTCAGAAACCTGCCCGTATTAGCCACGTACTGTTTTATGTAAAGTTTGATAAATCTTTAAAAGCACACACATTTTCTTAAATCCAAATTTAGCAATATGTGCAGATTTTGGTGAACTTCAACTTGATGTCGTCCTTCGGCTTTAATGCACAGCAGCCATCACTGTAGTTCAATGCTTTATCTGCACCAGTGATGTACTGTAATTTTCATGAACTTTACACTGAAAATAGAGAATACACAGGAAGTGCTTTACTTAGTCAAATGCAGTTTGTCCTTGTGTCCGCGTCCTTGTGAGTTTGCCTGCATTTGTGTGTGTGTGTGTGTGTGTGTGTGTGTGTGTGTGTACGCCTGCTTGTTTGTGTTGATCCAGGCCCCCGGGTTCTTTGTGTTTGAGGAGGGGTCTCCGGCCTTGCGGGCTGACCTCAGGGTTACCATGGAGACAACAGGAGCCACTTCCTGAATTCTCAGCCCATCCCACAATACATTATAGGGCAGGGATCTGGAGTCAAACTCATGACAAGAGTGGAATGATACATTCTGTCCGACAGTTTCCACAGCAGCGAATTAAGCAGAAATGACTGAACTTGTGTGTAACGGATGTGTGAAAAAATTTTAAAGCGACACAAAAAGTACAGGTTGGTTAGGTGTGAAGCATTCACTGAGGAGGACCAGGGGTTTATAATCAACTTTTCCAACAGCGTTGCACAACATAACGTCCCGCAAGCCCCTGCTCCTCTGCACCCGAGGGTGTCGAGGAACATTAACCTGACAATTTTGTCCTTAAAGGGTGAACAGTGTTAATAATCAGAGCTCTGGTTTCACGGCCGCTTGCTCTGTTAGTATTCAGGACCCTGATCAGAATATCCTCTCGTCCGTTAAACTGCTGACAGAGACTCATATGCAAGGTCAGCTGGTCAGAGAGAGAGAGAGAGAGAGAGGAGGAAGGGAAGGCATTAAAGAAAAGGCAGTATTTGTGCTATCAGATAAAGAATGGAAACTGGTAGGAAAACTCCAGGTAGCTCCATGCGCACACACAGTGACACACTAACGTGAAGGTCGCAGTCAATGCCAAGCTAAGTGTTGTCAATGAAGATTAGAAGCTTAATTGTAATCATGAAGTCAAGGGCACAGATTTGTTTAACCTGGATTCAGATATCAGTAGATGGCCTATCAGTCCCAGCCTGTAAATCTGAGATGAGCGATTGTCGGACGGAAGCAGGAAAAAGCACTTGAGATGTGTCCCTTTTCGTGTTCATACGTGAAATGCTTCAGCTGTCGGGTATATTCAGGCTGTAATGTGGAAAGTCGTGCAAGTCGTCCTCAGCGCCACCGCTGGAAGCCTGTAAATGTAAAATCCACACACAACTGAGCCGTAACCAGTGGAGTGAAGGTCCAGTTTGACACCCCAGGAATCCAGGTACTGAGTCACCAATTACACTTCAGCTAGGAGACGTCTGCAAATGGTGTGTGTAGCCATTACACGCTTTGTCCAAGTGTAGAAACCCAGCGGTGGAGGTGGTTTGCCGTGAAGAAGTTGGGCTCTGAAGGAATTCTTTAAAAATGACATAGTGCTTGTTGGGCCTTTATCAGATAAGCATGGTATCCTTGCGCTCATTATCCGCTGTGAATTTCCTGTCCGCGATGCCGGTTTTCATTTGTGATTTTGTTACAGTTATAGGAAAGAGACATGCGTCTCGACTTTTCTAGGAACCCAGGAACTTTTCCGCATTTCAATATTTACATTTAAATTTTTATTCCAGCTCTCACCATAGTTTCTGTCCCTCACGAGTCCTTGCTTCCAAAACAGTACCAGGGGGTATAGCATCGCTCAAGACTGGTTTTGTGGCATTATCCAGCTGCAGAGTACTTAGCTTGTGTTCTGCACAAAGAGGTTCTAACTATTTTCTTTATAAAGGTATTTAAATGACAGTGTTCATTCTATCATTAACATGTCAGACAGTCCAGTACAATTAGACTAATCCGCTAATGCCCACAAAATGACAGAATCTAATCAGCACCTTCTTGGCACAGTCCTGACAAAAGTGAACTTTACAGGGGGAGGATTTATTATCGTGTTTGTGTTTTCAAACAGAAAGTTAAGATCATTCATGGCTGACTTGTATTTCAAGAGTTACATCGATTGACTATTGTTGCATTTCCTGATTTTCCAGACTTGTACTGTGACTGTGATATGACCTTTCAGGTCTGGACGCACTGACTAAATGAATGACATCAGGCCGGGCAACCTCTCTGCTGCATTCTTAAATATACATGTGGCATATGTTTAACTAAAATGCTTATTCTTGGTCTTGACTAAAACTAGACAGCAATAGACTCAAATGTAGTGTCACACAGGACCAGATAAATCACCAGGGGGCCACCGGATCAACAATAAAACGTAGTCCCCCATTTCTCCTACACCTGGGTAATCTGATTACCAAAAATATACATGTAGGAATATGATTCTCCAAAAGCACATTTTTTAACATTAAGATGAGCTAATAATACAGGTCTCATCTTAAGGCCTACATTATTTCAGTTTATATTAGCGCACATGAATCTGACACCACTGGGCCCCCTAATGGGCTTGCCTGCGGGCCCCTTTGCCTGGTTGATAATCCCACATTGTGGCTGGCGTTTTAACAAGTCTAAGAAAGAGTGGCAGTAGGTAAGTGTAACTTTATTCGCTCGATGTTTTCACAGAGCGACAGATTAAAAGAGAAAATGACCAGTAAAAAAAAGACTCAGCAAAGAGGAGAGAGAGAGAGAGAGAGAACACAAAGTGCTCCCCTAAGTAATAAGAAAAGCTCCATCAACAGAAAATGCACTGCAGTGACATACTGTACACAGAGATGAAAAAAAGACCAGCAGAGACCAAGACCAGTTAGCCAGCAGAAGACATTATACTTTGAGCTCTCAGCCAACACACAAGAAAAGCAGCTGAACTTCAAAAGGGTCACTTTGGCACCTGACGCAGCTAGAGGTCATCTGAAGTGCCCAGCTCCTTGATGTATCGCACCTTTAATGGTGTTTAACCTGGCACGCTTTGGCTCTCTCATTGTGTTGGTGTGTTTGTGAGGTGAGAGAAGTGCCTCTCGAGTGCATGAAAAGAACACACAGACACGGCGCTCGCCATACTTTAAAGGTTTCCTCTGGAGCGGTCTCAAGCACCAATATATCACTACTGAATTTACTGTCACCTTGGCATATTTACTGTACACACAGCAGGGCATGATAGCCTCCACCTTGGCTGTGCTAGTGTTTTTTTTTCATAAGACTAAACTACATTTTCCTTATCACAGCTGCTTCCTATTACAAAGAAAGCTTCTGTCACACTTACTGGCTTTTTTTTGTAAGAGCTGAGATGAGAAGATTGATATCAATGTCACGTACATTAGCCCAACTTGCTTAGAAACAGCGTGAAAGGGCTAGCTGTGCCTTTCTTGTGTAATCCGGATTCAAAAAGAGACGTAAAGTTTACAGTTTGTGGCTCTGTGGGGAGTTACGCTGCTACATGTGACAAAGCTATAGCCGAGATGTTGGGTGGACAGATATCTACACATGTATGGATAAAAAAAAACAAATAATGCATTTCTGAGGAGCTTTAGAAGTGTTGGTTGCAGTTTTCTACTTTGGACAGAGCCTGGCTAGCTGTTTATGCTAAGCTAGCTGTCTCCTGGCTCCAGCTCAGTACTTAACAGGAATGAGAATGGTATCAAATTTCTCATCTTAATGTGTGAAAGAAAGTGAATTAGCTCATTCTCCTCTGTTCTCTCCCTTTCACATAAAAAAAATATGTAATTGCCCCAGGACATTGTTGTGCATTAGTGGAGAGCACAAAACATGAAACCCTCGACAAACCAGAAACCCCCGTGTAGTTTTCAGTTTCACCCAAAACTCGGCTCTGAGATCTGATCAGTCAGATGACCAGTGCATCCCCAGTTTCTCAGAAAGTTAACAAACTATGACTCAAAACATTTGAGCAAATGTCATTTTTGTTCATCTGTTCAACTGTTTTATCCAACCCTTGTTTGTAGTAGTGTCAAAAGTTTTTATCCAAATAATCTGCTTGCTGTGTTGCATGAAAGCCAAACTAAAAAAGTAACCCTCTGTCATGCTCTACCAGATACAGAACGGGCTGTTGCTGATAAAGTTAAATGGTCTGATTTTGAAATCGCGTTTGGCCTCAACGTTTTCAGTGTGCAGTCGAGAACAGCATGAATCGATCCCATTCTCAATTCAAACAACAAAAATGCAGCCGCGTTTCACCGTAGTAACCTTGAGTACTTTTTCAAATAAAATGTCCGTGCATATGTTTCTTTGCAGTTTTTAAAATTTTAAAGAGAACAGTGATTCTTACATTCCTATTCAGCTAAAACACAAAACTTTCTATTTTCTCTCAGTACAGTCGATGAAGCAACAGTGAAGATTATATTCAAAACTCTAGCTGCCACTGTGAAGAAAGACTGGATGTTGGTGTGTACACCTGCTTTTATTTCTCCAGCCCCCCTCCTCTATCTTCCTCCGCCTTCTCTCTCTCCCCCTCCCTCCCTCTCTCTCTCTCTCTCTCTCCCTCTCTCTCTCGCCTCGCTCTGTGTGTCAGCCGGTTGCCAAGTGCTAAGAATCTGGGGAATGCAGGATTGCAATGTTCTGATAAAGTTTGCTTTGTTCCCCAAGTGACCTGAGTGAAGGAGAGAAATGGAGAGAGAGTGAGAGAGAGAGTAGTACCCATAAGTACACAGACACACATGCACATGAGCCTCTGACTAAAACAGTGTGTAGACATAATGTAAAGCAGAGATAGTGGGAATGCAGAAACACAGTCATGTAATTGGAGCTAAACAACGCGTACGGTCGGCTAATTAAAGTTCCCAAAGCATTATCATGCTCGGCATTGTCAGACCATCCATTAGGCTTATTTACAATAGACTGCCTGGAGTTAAGAGCTCTCTGAATATACAGGACCGGGAGTCAAGAGCTGTCTGGGCTGCCAAGCATCACTGAAGGAGCAGAGATTTGTAATTTTAATGAGTGTCTTCAAACTCTGCGTGTTTCTGCAACTTTGTGGTCAAGTGGAACGCTGAATGACCATTGGAGTCACAAAGAATCCGTTGTTGAATCTTTCATTCACGTCCAAGGTCTCTTTGGACTCTTTCTGACAACCACAGGCATCAGAAAGACTGGTGACGTCTTGTAACGCGCCACAACTTTGCGACACATCTGTTCACCGTCATGTTAAAGTAAGGACCAGCGCTCAGCCTCAGCCCGCTGCAACTCACTGAATGATAAAGTACAACTCCTTGTATTTTTGCAACTGTGACTGTGTTTATTTAATCGTACGTTCACCATTTGTGGACATTTGCTCATTGACTTTATAGTGGATTGAGATAGACGAGAAGATTGGCACCATTCTCATGTTTTTTTCTGTTAAATGTAAGGCTGTAGCTGGTTAGCTTAGCATGAAGTCTGGACACAGGTGGAAACAGCTAGTCTGGCTCTGTCCCATTGACCAGTTAGCATGGTATATTTTGCGCCATGTTAGCACCATTGCACACAATCGCTGTCGCACAGGAGTTTGAGGTTAGTCTTATTTTCATTCATCGACAAGGATACAGATGTCGAGCTTCATGTGCAAATAAACGACTCTTGGTTCCAACACTGACCCGTATTTGACTAATTTTGTTTCCACGGATGAGCTCAACTTCTGGTGTTGACTCGGATCATTTGTCAAGTGAAATGTGGAAAGATTCATTGGCTAAATAAGCACAAAGCTAGACTATACCTTTGTTGTGCAAGAAGCCACTGAAGTACCACATGTGTGGTTTCATGTGAATGTCTTGAATTCAGAGCGGGAGCTCGGAACAAAGTGGCCACGCTCAGTCCGCGCATGATCTCAGCGTAGCTACAACACAAGAATGAGAACGGCTGCGATAGCCGGCGTGCCATATTGTCCCCCGAGCGGTCTGAATGGACCCGCTCACAACGACGACAACCACCATTTAACTCCAACTTCCTATTTAAGCTTCTTCAAAGGCTGAAATATGAAGGTCACATCCAATCCTGTGTAGAAGCAAATGTCAGGCTCTGTGAGCAGCTTTAGGATTCACATTTTAGTTTTAGAATGTGTCGGGTCAAAAGAGTTGCTTGCTTTACAGTAGTGTGACACTTCAGTTCTTTGTTAGTGAAGGAGAGGGATGGAGCTCGGAAAAATGGCATTCCTGTCTTTATCTCAGCATAGGACGCACGTGATTACATGCACTCTTGTTCACTCACTTTATCACACACATTCTCTCTCTCTCTCTCTCACACACACACACACACACACACAAAGAAACATTTATGCTCATGCTTACAAAGACCTGCAACCTCTTACACATACGCATTCACTGTGCTGTCTTAATAAGTCACAGTCTCTCTCTCTCTCTCTCCTACACGTGTGCACACACAAAATAAGTCATCAGGACCTGTAAATACGACTGTTAGAGGTGTGTGTTGGACAGTTTGTGTTATAAACAGAGATGGTCACTGTAGTTTCTCTTTGTGTATGTATATAAGTAAAAGTAAGTGAGGAATTAAGAGACAACAGGAGAAACAGGAAGTGAAAATTTGGGCTGAGGGGGGCAGGGTCAGTGAGGGCACTAAGGGAGTCCTCCACATTCATTTGCGTGTGAAGAAGTAATTAGATTTGTGTGTGTGTGTGTGTGTGTGCTGAGCTGTGGGAGTGTGTGTGATGGCTAAACAGAAAAGCTGAGTTGTGTTTACATGGTAAATAGTGTGTGTGTGCGTGGGTTGGGAGTTAAGGTGGTGGAATGTCACATGTTGATAAAATGCTTAGTGGACAACAAAGCCAGGGAAAGAAAACATGGTGGAAACCATTAACTGTGCCGGTCACTGCCCAGAACCAGGTCCGTACTGTAAAACAGAATGACCAGATGGTTTACTTTCGCATTTATGTCACATACTTAGTTTAAAAAACTTTTTAAATTCATCTGCAGAAATCTTAGTAACTGAAAAAACCTCATACAAAACAATGCTCAAAAGCCAACCAGTGGTTCTCCTATATCTCAAAAGAAAGCAACAGGTACTTGACGTCCAGCGCTGCTTTACAAAAGTTGTTCATTAATACATAGACTTCATCTAACCCTTACCCTGGCTGAAATGAAACACCAGCTAAAGCTGATCCATGCAGTTATACAAAACTCCATTTTTCGAGGGCGTATTATAACTTCCTGTCTTGTAAATGCAATAATGGCTGAAGCTCCTGGTGAGATACCAAGTTTGGCAGCTTAACTTATAAAAACTCCCATCTAGCACCTTTAAGTTTTGCAGTCATTTTGGATGTCAGCTATTAAGATGTATACTATACTCTATTAAAGAAAAGGAAAAAATGGGGGAAAAATACATATATATTGAAATATTTAAAAATAATGGACACTAAAATTAAAAAGCTCATTACAGTGCTTCAGATTTATTCAACAGTATAGTTTTACTCAGCTCCTGTACTTTTACGTGATGATGGATTATTCCTCTCAGACGAGGGGCGGGTGTCTGCAGACAGCAGACAGATGGGAAGTGACACAAACAGGCTGGAGAGCCAAAGAGGAAAGTCACCAGTATTTTTCTTTGACGTCAAGTTGGCAGTTGGACAAATGCTGAATTTTTCCAGTACTGTTTTTTGTTGTTATCGTTGTGGTTGTTGTCACCTTCTCATGTAAATGTTGAAATGTGTGTATCCATTTTGTGTTTTCGTTGTCTCTGTGATTAAACTACTGGGCCTATGCGTGCACTCGAGAAGAAATTTCCATATGAGCATCAGCAGCCAGAATGCAATTTTTTCTTAAAGCAGATGAAAGAAAATCCACTAAATGATCTTGTATGGAGGGAAAACTGAAATGGATTTTTCACCTCACAGTTTTTAATTACTGAGCATTTTTTGTGGTGGGATGCAGGCATGCATATGTGCATGATGTGTGTGTCCGTGTGTGTGTGCGTGCATTTGGGGCGAGTTCATAGGTACTACAGTATATCCTTTCCAGGCCGGTTGGCAGTCAGGGCTACTGTAAACATCCTTGACTGGAAGCTGGTGTTCGGTTCTGGGGCTTTCAGTCGGATGTTTGCAGCAGCCAACTGCTAGTACCGTCACTGCCACATCTCACCTGCTGCGTGCTGTCGGGATATGAGACCAAGTCGTGCACCGAGGTCCCTCGCGCCGCTGACACACAACTGTAAGTATGTTGATTCAACCAACGATTACAGAAGGTATATAAGAATGCTGCTGTCTGAAGATAATTAGGTTAAAGGAAAATTAGGGTTGAGTACAAGCTGGGTTTTATTTTCTTTGCTCCAGCCATCAGTTTTGCTAGCAACAAAAACCATTATCTTTTCTTTGTCATTAAAAAAAGGCCATTGATGAATGTACACCTTTTACTTTGAAGGTCAAAGGGTTAAGATGGTTCATAAAACCCATAACTTTACACGGTTTGGTTTGTGTCAGCAGTCCTCATCCTTGTCAGCAGCGGGCCAGTCAAAGTGACATGTGTTGTGTATGTAAATGCTACTTGCATAAACTTGTGACTCTCTAAAGGGGGAAAAGACACCAGTTGCATGGCTGTTGTTGAGTAAAACTTTATCTAATTATGGCGCATGACGCAGTTGATGGTGAAAGCAAATATGTGCCAATAGGGCAAATCAGAAATTGCTGAAAAACTGGAGGGTGGAGAGTGTGGGTCCAGGGAGAAATGGCTGGAGGCGATAGTTGTCTCCACTCGGGCTGTTTGGTTCCCAGTGGATGGGAGCGGCTTCATCCTCTCCTGAGAGACGAGGATGTGGGAGGGCGAAGGAATGGAGGCAGACGGATAAAGGGAAAGAGGAACAGGATAGGAAGAAAGGGGGGGTGAAGGAAAAGAGCTGATGATGAACACAGAACGGGGCGGGTGGACGTAGAGATGGAATGGGAGACAAATCCGTTAGCTCTGAATAGCTTGGTCTGAATTTTTCCTCACCCCGCCATCAGTCAGAGTTGAGGGGAAGTGGGTGTAACGTACACTACAGGGCCACAGACAGGGAAGGAAGGAAGGAAGGAAGCATTCTAATATTACTCCCCCGCCCCCACATTCATCATAGCATGAATGAAAACATGCTGCGCTTCCTGCAGCTTCTGTCTAAACAGTCTCAGCGTTTCTTCCTTGGTGCTGCAAAACCCAGCAAATACTTTGGTTCACAAAGGCCCCTCTTCGTGGACAGACACAGTCCAACCAAGCTTCTTCTAGATGATGCGACAGTATGTTTGTATTTGCGTGTAACTAAATTCCATATCAATGTATTTGATAGGAAATAACCAAGCACGTTTCCTGCCAAATCTGTCCAGTAGAGTAAAAATGTAAATGTGTGTTTTGACTTGTGGTTTTCTCATTCGTTGCAAAATAATGTTTTACTTCTTAAGTAATGCTTAAATGCAACTAACTGAACCTTTGTAAAGCGTCACAGCAGCTGTGTTGCTATGCAGTGTGTGATACATGGTACATTACACAAAATGATGTTAACTCTTCAGACATTTCTCCAACAATAGTTTTTTCTCACATGGGTCACTTTTTGGTCAGAACTCGTGGGTATGATTAGTGGTCACAGGCACATTTTTGTAAGGTTCAAAGACCAGAAAGGTTGGGGGCCGGTGCACAAGAGTTACGTTTATAGTTTTTTTTCTTTAATTTGGTTGAACTGACTGAAGAGAGATGTCACATTTTTGGTTTAAAATTGTCCTCTTAAAAACAAACCATGTCCAGATTGTAAGATGTTCCCAGCTCCCAGCTTCTCAAGGGTGTTGTTAGATTGTAACATCGATATCTGCAAACTTCACAAAGTTGCCCTGTGACCTCTGAGTTCCAGGTAGTGTAAACATCCTACACTCTCGGCGTCTGACCCCTGGTGGCCGGGAGTGGGACTGTTTGCGCTGCCTGCCTCAGGAACTCATCTGGCAGCAGGGAGGAAAGTTAAAACTGATTTTTCCTTTTCTGTCTGTTCACACTTCAGTGCAGATTTAATACTTTCTCACATAATATAACTCACACAATACATGTTTCTACAGTTACTTTACTTAAGTCCTTCAACCAAAAAAAAAGGGTAATGTGTGAAACAGGTACATTTTTACCTGTTACTGGTGCCACTTCTCACTTTTAAAAGCCACAGGTAAGTCAAGTAAAATCAGCTTTGTGAGATCGTGAGTCAAGTGAGTGTGAAAAGAAATGTTTGAGGTTGAAACCTGATTTTTAATGATGTGACTGTCAGCCTCTCATCTGGATGCGTGCCGAGAACTTTCACTACTTTAGGTGCAGCTTCAGAGGAACCAGCCTGGCCACGCACACGTTTACAGCACATTACCACAGGAACACAGTTGCTCTCAGTAACACACTTATTGAATTTGTGAAATGGACTTCTTCTCATTGGGATTACTGTTAAATTTAACTTGCTGTAAGTGGCTGACAGTTGTTAGAGCTTCAGATAAAGGATTTCTGTAATTCCTCTGACATCCTCAGCTGGGTTGCTGGGGAATGCTTGCCATTTGGGACAGGAAACAGGGAGCGGCACATCTCTGATTGGCTGGATTCCCTGACCCATCGACCTCGGTCATGGCTGTCCCACTGGGGCCGGGACACACACTCCCACACTCCAGAGTATGAGACAGAGAACAGTGATCCAAGCAAAGGGAAAGAATGGAGGAAATGGGATAAAAGTGATGGACAATTTTGCATTGATGCATCGATGTGAAAGCTGAAAATGAATAATAAAGTGAAAACATTAATAATAGTTTTCTTTCATGTGTCGTTATCCTGTGATGTGTGTGTGTGTGTGTGTGGCTATGAAAGGCTTCAGTAGGCAATAAGAGGAAAGACATACAGAGGAAGCAGAAACAGTGGGTGCTGTCTGCTCTTCCAGAACTAAAAATATACAATCTATAATAAATACGTAACAGGGAGGATGTGGCTGTTTAAAGAGCACTGACTGTGGGAGATCTGTGGGTCAGTGTGGCCAGCGGTCATGATACTTGCGTATGGAAGTTGTGAGATCACAAAAACAATGTAGTCAGGGCCTGATATGGTTGTGATTTCTGCTCTTGAATACCAGAGGTCATGCCTACCATCCATGATGCAGGATTTTTTAGCCTCCTGAACCTTGTCAAGTAGCTTATACTCTGTCAAATCACATTAGATTATATCCACTCAGTTTCTGTGAAGTTAAGGGAAGGGGAGACGGGTAACATCATGCCGGAGTTTTGAACTGGTCATGTGGTTGCTTGTGGTTCGAACCCTGTTATGTACATATGTGCATCTATAAATTAATAATTGCTTTTTTGAATGTAATAAAAGTTTCGATGAGTGTTTATCTATAGGCTGTGTTTTCTAAGCTCCTCTGTATAAAAACACCTGTCTTCATGTGAACAGGGGCAGGGGAACTGGGTCCAGTGGGAGTCTGGTTGCTCTCCCCTGGTGTTAATGGTGTCTCCACGAACTGCGGGGCCCATTCCATTAATATCTGTGGCTGAAGCGTATTAAAAGTGGCAGCTATGATTTTAACACAGTTTAATATTAAAAAAATTATAAAAGAACATGGCTTAACATGTTACTCTTTTCCAAAACGTGCCCTCCATCTTTGAGTTTTTGTGCTTTTCTGACTCCCCAACCAAACCATTAAGTGTCTAAACTCTGATAAAACAAACAGCCGTTGCTGAGAAAGTCTGATGAGATGGTCAAACTCCATACATCATAATTCATAAAAGGGGAGTTTTTCATCTAACGTACAGCTTTTTGCAGCTCTCATTTTGTGTTCTGCTATTTCCTGTTATGACTTGCTGCTTGAATTATCCGGTTTGCTTTCAGCTTTCTCTTCTATGATTAACTGTGTTTACTTGATGCTTGTTCATAGTTATAACACAGGTACAACACAGTAGCAGCTGTTTGATAGACACACAGTGCACTTGTATTAAAATTTGGATAGTTCCAGCACTTGCAGTAGGAAATAATGAGTGTTTCTGGATGGAAAAATACAAAACATAGGCACAAATGAAAACATACAGCAGTCATCCTTTAAGACAGAATGATTTCTGTGCAGTCACCACAAGATGGAGCCATAGAGTCATAATAACAACTTCTAGAGTAATATAGCACTGCTGCAGTTACCAGCCTTTAAGATATTTAGATCTTTAGTTGTGTCCGATGTTTAAGAAGTCAATTATGAGCTGATTTTTGGTTCACTGTGTTTGTCACAATGCCTCCCTTAGCAGTCAAGCACTTTGTGTGTTTGTGTGTGTGTGTATATGTGCAAGTGTGAAAAGGGAGGGATGATGATCCCCATCTCAGATTTACATTCTCTCCAGCTGTCTCAAGTTTTTGCGGGTCACTGGGCCAGTAACAAGTAATGTAAAACAAGTCAAAGTTCCTGATTTGTGCAGCTCTGAAAGCAGAAGTGGGCTTTTCTGCCCCAGCTAGTTTCTGTCAGGAGGGAATGCAGGGAAAGGCCCCGAAACCAAAACTAATCATGGTTTCGGCGTGTCATCAAGACTGAACCAAAACACTGATGAAAAGGCTGCGTTGTAATTTTCCCGGCGCAACTGTCAGTCTGTTTGAGACTATGCAAGGATCCATGTGGAGTACAGTATCACTGCTACTAATGTAAAACGTTATCCATGCTGAACCGACTGAGCTGACAACTGAGCCCACAATGCAACAATAAATGCAGTTGTCAGCCGTCACTGACTCCAAATTGAAATGGGTATTTTCTAACTTGGCACTCCTTGTAAAGAGTTCAACTACTAGCTTTATTAATCATGTAGTAATCTTTTACAAATCGATTGTTTGGGCTGCTGTGCTGTGAAAAATATCTTCAACTGATGTTTCTCCTTTGCTACTGGTAATAATGTAGTTATAAATGATTTTTAAGCCTCTTAATAAATGCTATTGGGTTTCTCACTCTCAAGAAACTGTTAGAAGTGTGACTAGTTGTCGAGTTGTTAATAAATGGATTTTAATCCAGGTAAGTGGTCAAATGGTGCAGCCGCTCGAAGGGTGTTTTCTCAATATGACAACCCAAAACTGTAAAAATTAAAGGATTATAACAGTTTCTATAGCAGGTGACACGGTGCTGAAGTGGTTGGAAGGTTTGAAACCCAGTTGGGGTCGGTCCTTCCCGTGCCGAGTTTGTACGGTATGTTCTCCTTGTTGTTTTGTTGTTGGTTTTCTCTTGGTGCTCCGGCTTCCTCCCACTCCACCAAACACATGCAGGTTAGATTGATTGGTGACTCTAAATTGTCTGTAGGTGTGACTGTGAGTGTATATGTGTCAGCTCTGTGATAGACTGGCTCCAGCACCCCTGCGACCCTGAACAGATAAGTGGTATAGAAAATAGATGGATGAGACTGTATTCATAAAGAATTAATAAATTGCATTCATTGTGAATTAAGCCAGTAACTTACATACAATTTCAAAAGAAACCAAAGATAGTGAGCATTTCAGCGTGAATTTTGAATAATTAACCCATGAAAAAGAATCACTGAATGGAACTGGTTTGTGGAACAAGGGAATAACAGGCAGAAAATATTCTGATAAGTTTTTTAAGTTTAAGTTTTCTTTTTTCTTTTCAGTTGTTCAGTGCGATGTGCTAGAAGTAGCAGCGCTCAGGCACTGACTGCCAGCATCAGTACTGGTATCTGCAGACAGGCAAGAGGAAGAGAAAAGAATCAGTTCTTGTCAAAAAAAACTTGAAAACCGAAAATGTACTGCTGTGGTGCACACTGCTGTGTTACAGATATGGCCTTCAGACACACTGTTGTGAAAATAAGTGAGTGCTGGTGATTACCAGTCTCCAGCAGTGTCTGAACTTTCCTGATCTCCCCTCAAGGATGACAATGAGGAGAGCGTTGTGAAATATCTTTTTAAAGGCACAGCGGCGTGCTGCAGAACACGCTGGGAGGAAATGGAAGATGAGAGGACAGGAAGCACATGGAGACACCATCTGCTGTTGGGCAACAATGCAGAAAAAAAGTGCCAAACTCAAGACGAACAAACGCCCCCGCACAGACACACAAAGCAAATGGCAAACACAGGGGAAGCACAGACAGATTAAACAGTGTGAGCACATATTTGACTGAAAGGGATGTTTCAATTCATATAGAAAAACAAGAACACAGCAAGATCCAAAAGAAATGATAAGATTAGAAACATAATACAAATAATAAAATGATAATTACCATTCTAAAAGACTGGACTTAAAGTAAAACATATCCCTATAATCAGTATTCTAAAAAAAAAGTAGCAAATTCTAACATAATTTACTCCATTTAATTTGAATGCAGCTTTGGCAGCTGCTACTTCCCCTGGGTGACACGCTACATTACAAAGACACTTACCTTTTCCAAAGTCATCAATAAGCCTCACCTTTTATCCACAGTTTTCCAATCGACAATACAAGTTTCTAGTACAAATACTCAGATGATTCCATGTTATGGATATCTGTTCAACAGAGTTTGCTGGTTTCCTGTATTTTCCATTAGGACAGATAATTATTGTAAATTGAGGCCAGAATGCCATGCAATAGATCACATTGACAAAATATTTTAGTATGAAGCTCATTCATACGACATAATGGATTTTGAATCCATATTGATCCTTACATATCAAATATGAACTAGTTTATAATTTAAAAAAGGGACCTCCCAGACATATTATGTCTTTTGGAGCTGACATGAGGTTGACGTTTGTGGTTAAAACTGAAATGTATGGACAGCTGCTGTTGGGTGGATTACCATAAAGTTTGGTATAGTTGTGGCCACATCAGGACGATTTTTAATAACTTCCTTTCATCCATCATCTGGTTACATTGACCTCCCATCAGCTTCAGCTGTAGTGCCTACAAGCAAATACTAGAATGGTGACATGCCAGACTAAACTACATGATATCTGCTAAACAGCCACATGTTTGCATTGCTGTTGTCTGTATGGTCAGCATGCTTGAGTTAGAAGCACAGAGGCTGCACATTGACTGAAGGGAAGTTTAAAGATGCATTACACAACACAAATATTTGAGGAAGAACATAATTGTGGGAAAGTTGATGTTCAGATGACTTTTGAGGAAAATGTTTTGAGGAAAATGTTTTGTGCACAAATGTGAGCCGTCGTGTTGGACACACTCCAGCTGTCAGGACTGAGCTATAGAGTAGGAGGAAAAGGATGATTTGGAATGCGAACCACACTCGTAAATACTGTATTTTACAGTTCATGAAATGGTTATGTGTAATGTGGAAGGGACTGCATGTAGTAAACCCACAGGCAATTATCACCTGACTTTGCAGATTCTCTCAGCTCTACAGGACCTCTTTTACACACACACACACACACACGTCAATTTTCACACTACATAATGAGCAGAGAAGTGAATCTATCTTTTTCTTGTTTGATTTGGTCTCTTTCAGTCAGCTGCCAACATGTATACAAGCCAGAATATCAATACACCAACCACCAAATAGCCCTATGCGACTTCAACACACATTCCTTTTACGCCCGAGTGCACATTATGGAAGGTCTCCCCATTCTGTCGATATGAATTTCCTCCACGAGTGGCTTAAAGGAATCAGCACTAAAATGAGACCATACAGGGAACGGTGTAGTCTCAAAGTTGCATGTGATCATGTCCAACATTTGTGACATTTGCCACTGACGTTTAACATTGTCAAGTTAGTTACCTGGCAAAGAAACATGTAATCATTCGCACCTTGTCTCATGGCAACATGGAGGCGCCCTGCTGAGCGCCAATCATTCTCTTGTTAGCATATTGTTTTTGCGTTTTCTTTCACATGTTGGTGAAGGTGACAATTATCTTGTTATGTTGTACCAACACGCTCATTGGAGACCTGCTGATTGACTGTGTTCCATAATTTATCAGCCGTTATGATTATAAAAAGATGTTTTTTATTCATAATGATCATAAAATAGAATATAAGAAACTGTCCTTTTATCTGAAGGTTAGCTTGATGAAGAAATGATGTGAGAACAAGCTGCTGTACAAAGGATAACATAACACCTTGAATGTCACTGTGGTTGACCAAAGTGGCTCCACAGACATATTCCTCATGTCTACTTACAACTGACCTTTCCTTGCTTCATGAAAGCAAAAGTTCATGTTTTTTTAAACTGTAAAAGTGTTGATGAGTTCTTTTACATGTACTGTATATTGTTATATCATTAGTCTGCAAGGGGAAACATTATCTTCAATGCTATTCTCAGTATAACAAGAAACTTTGCTGTAATAACATGTAATGTTTTCTTTCTCTGACCTGAAGACTAGATGTTCAGAGAGCCCTGCCACATAAGGGAGTCCTGCTGCTGTAGTTCTGGTGGTCCCACACAAACACAGGAAACTCGAAGGGAAGAGAGCGAGACAGATGTACAACATGTAGCCAAACTGTGGACATTGCTCAGATGATGGGCGTAATGAAATAAATCTACTAAGCTTCCTCCACTCTAGCAGAAAATGTTTATCTCATGGAAGAGAAACAATGATATTCTACAGGACTTTCTTTCTTCTCCTTTTTTTGCATCGATACAAAAAATGTGGCAGGGCTTGGTACCTCTGCTAATTTGAAAACAAATTTGACGATATTTTCACTGCTGTATATTTCCAGCAGGTTACTGCACTCTGTAAAAACTCATTTCCTTCTCATTGCTCGACCCATACCACTGATAGAACAGGCTGCACCTCCTTATCTCTATTGTCCTCACTGACAGGATTTGCTAAATCAGGCCAAGCTAAATCACTGACCTTAGAGACAGACAGATTGTTAGAACAAGCATATTTGCACTTGAGCTCTCTTGAGAAGTAGCGGTTGTTTGTTATAGACGGAATAAACGTAAGGTTTCCATTTTTAATATGTTTTTTTTTTTATTTGATTGTGTACATGATGGTAGTGACAGTCAGAACCATGTGAGGCTGCTGTCTTGGCACTTCATTTCTTCTGTCTGGTGTTTTGTCATCAATGCTTCTCAACAGCATAAAAGATAAGTAGGGGGAGAAAGAAGAAATGTTGAGTAGGAGAGACAACAGGGCCGATGTTCTTTGAAGACTTTGGTCATGACATCTTTTCGCTCTTTGGCTAATTATCTCCCATCTTCTCTGTGGTGGAAACAGTTGTTTCAGAGTGGTCTTCCGTCTGTTTGCTATTTGCATTGTGTATGGCTCTCAGTGCCTCTCCAGCTCTCTTTACTGAGAACTTTAATCCTATTATTCAGCTGGCAGATCTGCTGCAACAGATGTGTCCTCTGTGCTGCGGAATCAGAGTGTATTTCTGTTTTGTCTTGGCTCTGGAAAGCACAGACATCACATGGCTGAGTGTAAGAAGCTCCAGGCCTGACTATGTACATAATACATTCACACCACATTATACACTTAAATAAAGGTTGTCGAGCTCTCTGATAAATGAACTCTGTTGCAGTATGTAACCTTTGTCAATGCTGCTGTTATTAATTTGCCTGTCCACTTGTTGCTTTTTGACTTGTCACAGTGTAATTTAACTTTAAGTGAATGTGCCCTGATGTTTTTTTATTTATCTACTTACTTATTTTTTACGCCTGCCAACAGGATAATTTATCTCTTCTCTGAAAACCACTGCAAATAACTGTGTAATTGTCTAATGAAAACAGATGATGAATAGGATAAACCAACAATGATTTATGCAGATAACACTCATGAGTAATTAATGCAGGCTTCAAAGCAAAACTCACTGTGATCGCAAATGAGACATGAAATTATGCCACCATTTCAGATCCTGATGTTGACACGTTTAAACCAAGAGTAACAGAAGCTGATGGCTCTGTGGTCACGGTGTGCTGTTCACTGAAAGAAACATGGAAATGACAAAAATTAAATAGATCAGTGGTATTTTTCTTTGTTTGCTCTGTTACAAACACAGATGGGTGGGCTGTTTGTATACAGTGCTGGGAAGCAATACATTCTGTTTTTTTCACTGAGCTTCTAACTTTACCTGCCATTTGGCGCTGCTCTTTAACCGACAGTCTTTTTTTCTTTGTTTTGCAATGGATAATATTGTGCGTGGCATCACTGTGCATATTAACACTGCATTAGTTCCATCCAGATTAGAGCTTCTGATGTCAGTAACGTTTCAGAAGTCAGGCAGATGATCTTAAATATTTGGAAGTCAATACCTTTGCATATTTAATCTTCCACTGTGAGTTTATTTTACGGCGAGCCAGCCACCAGTGAGATTAGTGCTCACTTCCTTTAAATGGTTTCCAGGCCTCATTCTCAGTTTTATTTGTGTTAAGTGAGTTAAATTTCATGTTTTGGGGCAAACATCCAGGAATCATGGCCCGTCTATGCCAAAAACAAAACACTGACAAAACACTCAGTCATTTATGGAACAATCACATTTTAATCAATAAGCCAGATACAAACAATTTCAAGTATCAGTTATTATTAACTTCTCCTCTGTGTCAATTCCTGTGGGATTTTCTCCTGCAGTTGCAGTACATTTATACTACTCATATTATACTGTATATGACTATAATAAAACCAATAATGTACATATCAAAATGCTGTACAAAAAACAGGATGTACAGGAAATTAGCTGGGAAAGACACTCCTTACAACATACAGATAAACATAAAGAATAAAAAAGAGGCACTTAAGAATATTAGATACACACACGCACACACACACACACACACATATGTACGCATACAATATACTAAAAATTCAGATACTTGAGCCCATGTTATCGCACAATTCACCTGAAACATTTTTTGTTATTTTACAATTATGTCAGATAGACTTGGCTGGGGAGCAGTGTAGAGGCCCTGTTAGATAATGAGAGCCTTATCCTACAGGAAGAAGAGCTGAAAAACTCGGGAAGAAGCATTCAAATCTTACACCTCACATGGCTTTTAATTTCACAGATAATCTATCTATTGCAAACCAGGAACCCAGGTGTCTTTGTTTGAAATGATGCCTAGAATTCTGCTATTTCTTTTTTTTAAAAAACTAAACGCAAGCATGGCGATGCTGTCACCTTCTGATACGATGAGAGTGATGATAAGATGGTTAAACAGCTTTTTAAAGATGAGTGTCGAATCTACCCCATGCTGCCTTGGGAAGCTGACAATCTTCTTTATAAAAAAAAATCTGGCTGTCGGTGGAAAGTTCTGTTAGAATAACAGTCTACATGCTAATGGCTCCTGCAACCTCAGTAGAGTACAGATTCAGGGGAAATAGTGTTTTTATGGGTTGTTTTGGGGCATAAAGAAAGTAATAACAGCAAACACTTCAGCACCTGCATTTCTACAATGGTATCCCAAGAAATTCAGAGGAGGACAACAGCACTGTTTTATGTGCGGCCACAGTAAAAACCACTATAACATGGAAAATGTGTTCTGAAATTGACATATCATTTTGACGAATTATTGCAAGGTCAGACAATGTGAGAACAATCAACTATGTTTAACGACACAGCAGGTTCCTGACCCTCCAGAGATAACATATGGGGATCAGCAGTACAGAGAAACCAACAGCACTTTCAGCCAGGAAGACACAGATTGTCAAAAAAGTGCAACAAACAAATCATCACCTGTCTGACACATAAACCTCATTCACACGAGTCCACATCTTATTGAGTCAAGACTTGTAGATGACCCTGTGGCAGCCATATTGGAGGTATTCTGCTATGGATGACAAATTATTGTGCAGGATTTTGTCAAAAATTTAATTTGGGAAGTAGTTTGGTGAAATGTGTTCATAAATGCTCTCCAATCTATTGCATGCCGTTAGCAACATCATCCTTAAAGTCAAACATCCACCATGACCTCCATGGTACTAGTCATAGTTTATAGGAGATTTTTTGATGTCATCAAAAAGCCACTCTAATCTAACTGTTTCTTATAGATGTCAAGTCACCAAGTATTTTATTTTTGCTCTGTAGTTCTGGACAGTTTTCAGAAGGAGCACCTGCCTTCCACTTGTGAACAGTAAAATTACAGAGCAGATTTAATATGAAGTTGTGTCTGCTGCCCAAACTGATTTCAAGTCGGTATGGTTTTCAGGTATTGCTATGACAAACAAACCCACCCCTGCCATTTTCAGCCAGTCCTCTTCTCTCTGCTACTTTACAGAACTTGGATCAAAAAAAGGAGGAAAAAAACTTACGCCTCATCTCCCTCTTCACATTATAATTTTCACTTTACAGCACCGTAACAATGTGAGCTCAGTCCAGCTCCATGCTCAGTGGATGAGGAGGCAGGATTGTCTCCAAAAACCATCACAGGCCCAACATGCCAATCAGCAGGTACCATTAAATTTTAAAAAAATCACACAGTTCCAAAGCACAACATTAAATAAGGCTATCTTCTTTGTGACTGGATTCATGTTTGTGACTCTTGTGAAGAGAAGTGTTTCAACATACATTTGGGTTTCTCCTGGTTTAGATGGTTTTGGGATTTGGTCGAAGGCGAGGTTGTTTAGCTTGGCTCAGAATGTGACCTCCCATCTCCCCAAACACCTCCAGTCCCACATCATTAACCTTAGTACACCTAAATTGAATAATCAGCAATGAACAACTATCATAGTTTATGGATAAGCCCTTAACCTGAATTAATTCTAATAACACGTTTATCAGTCTCCAAGCTACAACTATTAGAGTGTTTTACTGTCCTGACCCTGGGATCAGGGTCTTACAGGTCTGCTAAGAATAAATTCTTTGTACTTTAAAGTTGAGTTGATTCACTTTAAAAACTGTTGTTTCTATTCTGCTTTAAAAAACCTGATAACAATCAAACCCTATTCCCAATCCCTACAAAGGAACCGTTTCATTATACTCATTCCTCCCTCGCCTTGCTCCCGCCAACATCAGTGCTCCCTCCAGTCCGGCCATATTAGACCCCAGTCCAGTGCAGCCCTTCGGCCCTCCTCCAGCCAGGTCCTGGCACATTGCGGCATCATGGGAAGACACATTAATCCCACTTCCCCAAGAGATGGCGGTGGTGCTGTCCTCCTGTCTCCTCTGTTGCTCCGGTGTTGGAGCAGGTGCCCTGATCCCACTACTCCCAGCACCCGCACTACCTCCGCCACCAGCACCTCCACCTCGCCTTTTAGGTGGCGGGCCCCAGAGGAAGGCGTGGGCGGGCCTGTAATGCTGGCGGGCGTAGCGGAGCAGGCGTCTGCGTGTGGCCGGGAGGCGGATGGTGTAGACAAAGTATTCCAGGATGCTGTGCTGCATGTTCGGCAGGGTGTTGTGACACAGCGACTCCTCCAGGAAGAGGCGAACCAGTGGGGCCTTGAAGGCCTCGTAGCCGAGTTCACCCAGCGACTTCAAGATACGTGTGATCCGCAGGTAGTTGTGTTGGGACCTTCAGAGGACAAAGTGACACAACTCATTAAAGATGGCGACAACTGTCAGAATGCTGAAAAGATTGATGAAACTGCAGTAACAGAAAAATTAACACTATAATTTCAAAAACGTTTGACAACTGGTCCAAAAACTTAAATGTGAATAAACAATTATTTTTAAGCAAAAGGCCACTTTTAATTCTTGTTGCTGAAGTCATCAGTCTTTGAAACTGCAGAACCTTCCTTATTATGAAAGGTTTGTTTCTGAGAGTTGCTTGACGAGTACATCCCCCATCCTGTAACATTCACATGGTTCTTTGGCAACGCACCTTGTAAATTACCATTAAACCATCTGTTTCTAGACTTAAAACACGCCATTTCACATTTGACTGCTGATAGAAGAACAATTAAGTTGCATGGGATTCAGAACAATTGCCTCACTAAAGGACACAAACACGGCAATTGGCAACCGAGTGATATGTTCACACAAATTTCGCCTGCAATTTTAAACCCATAAGCTGCTGTACAATGTGTTTCTATGTGTGTGTTTGTGCTTACTCATTAAGGTGCTGGAAGCGCTCCTGCCAGTTGGGAGCCCGAGCAACATTTCCGCTCTTATCCAGCAGTTTGATGCCGTAGAAGTCCAACATCAGGGAATAGGCGGCCAGGAATCTCCGCTTGGCTTCACGAGTGCTTTGGAATTCCTGACGGGATTCGACAAAGATAGGCACCATCAGCGCCAGCATTCTGCTTGGCATGCATTAATCATGTGGAGCATAATGACATAAAGTCAGTACAGTAAATGCACTCCTGTTTCACCAAATACACATCTACAAAAAGATGAACTCATTAAGGATTTAAAAATGCATTAAATGAATTTCAAACAAAGTCACATAAGCACAGAAAAACTACTGCTTTATAAAAGGAATGCACCCATGAATGAATGCAATATTTTTGAAAATGTTGTTTTGGTTGAATGGGAGCGATGGTCACTTAACCATGGTAAACACTTAGTAATGAGGAAGTGAAAACAAATCAGCCAGGTGGCTCAGATACTAACACTGTCACTGTGTCACGATGTTGTCTATATGTAGATACTGAATATACTGTGTGTTTACTCATGTCTTACTTTGATCTCGTCCTGAGTCAGTTCATGTGCGTAGAAGTTGAGCCCTTGTTCTCTTAATGGGAAAAGCCTACCGCACAAAGAAGGGTTACATTAATACAGGGTAAATTAAAAATGTTGATCATGAAGATGAAGATCACTTTTGTTAATTAAGTAATGTAGATTTTCGCCAAGTGTTCTTTCACAACAGTTCCTATTACTTTATGGGGGGCCATAAAGTAAAGAAAGGTATTCCACTATTGCTCCCTTATATCTTAATGATCTTAATGATAATACCAGGACCAGCTCAACACAGCGATGTAAGAACAATTGTGCCACTTCTATAGGGTATCATCAAATGCTGAGGTTGCTGATTTTTTTTGCTTGGGACATGCTACTTTAACCTCAGCACACTGACCAACAGACAAATTCAATCGTATCCGTATAAAATGTCCCGTAACTGAGATGCAGGAGCTCCAGCTACTACAATCCCCAACTTTATTTCTGGAGATGTTTGCTTGACAGCTCGATAGAAAGAAAAGGAGCTTTGACATGTCTGTTACCAGCAGGCAGTTTAAGATCCAGTGCATTACAAGGAGTTGATGCAATCACACGTAACCTACATGAACATGAAGATAGATGAAGTATCTCACCACTGAATGTAGGTGTGGTTGTGCTCCAGTTTGTCATAGTCACCTCTCCATTTAGACAGAATCTCCTCTATGTAGATGCCTGAGAAGAGACAGGGCTAATTAGCAGCCACTTTTATTTTATTGTGTGTGTATGTGTGTCTGAGAGAGTGACAGAGAGAGATAGAGAGAGAGGGAGAGTATGTTAGAACAGTGAATGAGTCCACTAATTTGTTGGACTTTCCCAGTCAAATATGACCTTTGGCCAAACAAGACTGGCTAAACCCAAAGCCAACATCTCCTCTGTCCACAACGGCAGTAGGTCTGCATGCATAAAGTGTGCCTGTGTGTGTGTGTGTGTGTGTGTGTGAGCTCACCGTCAGGTACTAGAGGGATCTTGTTCAGGTAGAAACGCAGGTTGCGGTACTCATTGGGATGCCGGGACCTTTTGTAGTTCTACACACGAACACAAACACAAACAAACATTAGTGAGATCATACAGAGTGCCTACATTGTGTGTGTGTGTGTGTGTGTGTGTGTGTGTGTGTGTGTTCCTGTACCGGGTAGCTGTGACGATATTTGTAGAGGTCCCTGGCAGCATAGAAACTCCTCTTCATCTTTGGAAGAGATTCTGGGGAGTCAGTCAGCTGAGGGAAGATGCAACAAAGACAGAAAGAAATTGGGGGGGAAAAGAGAACAGGAGGAAAGAAAAAAGAAACAGAAGAGGAAAGTTTTAAAATAAAAAGACTTGGTGCAATGCATGGCTGAGTTAGGTTTGAACAGAAGCTGTGTCACGCCCAACTGGTATTCAGCTGAATTAAAAGCTCTGACTTTGCTTTTGAGGTTGAGGGCTGTCATCATCCATCTCTTTCTAGGAAAGAACAATTGACATCAGTGCTGCTGCACAATCACGATGAAAGGACACTAGAAATCAGGAGTGATTATCAAATAAAATATGGATGATGCTAACTTCGATTGGTCAAAAGGGCTTGCAGCATTACACTGGACCTGTATATACAACTGTATATACTGGACAGTCTTTGAACAATATGTCATTTTACAGTTTGTGGCTTTGGAGATTTTTATGTGATCCTGAACTTCCGTTAAAAACTGCATCCTGCAATAGAGATATCCTCTTCACAGAAAAGAACTTCTGATCCAATGAATTACAGTTTTACAACCTGCAACCTGAGTATTGTAACAACTATTCAACCAAGTATTCTGATAAGTCAAGGATAATAACCATCAGTACATTTAAACATTAATTTGGAAAAGCAATTATTTGGATAACAATCTATCTTGAATAATTTAATAACAAAATTATGTTGTGTATAATGCCATCCAGGTGTGTTATCACCACATAGTGCTGTGGCCAGACAGGACCATCACGTCGTACGACTTCACAGACTTTTTGTAACTACTTTAATTGTATGTGGTTATATTATACATCAAGCATCAATTTATGTAAACCAATCTGAAACGTGAAAACTAGCTGCCTCTTGCAGTGCAGCCTATCACAAAATGCCACAATAAGGAGTGTGACTCACGAAAGTTGACCCCGTGTGCTTTTACCGTGCCCCTAACAAAGGTTACATTAAAAAAAATGAAAATGTTTGAATGAAGTTTGGCGTAAGCTGCATGCCTTCTCCATCAAGACAGCGGCGCGCATCGTGGCCGCTCGGTTGCCCTTTCTGTGTCCTGGCCTTGTCAATATTGTAGCACGTCTTTACCGCGCCGCGTTTCGGTTCCCCCGCGACCCTACACTGTCACCGCATTATGTGGAGCTGAAGCATGTTGGATGCTGGGTGCATGCATCCATCACCCCCAGCGTACCTGCGGGGACGTTTCTCCGGCGGCCCGGTCGCTCTCCGCCGGGCTGACGGAGTCTGAGGTTCCGCTGTCATCGTCAGCCGCCGGCTCGTCGCTCTCTGAGTCCGATCCCCACGTCGAGTCGCATTCCTCAACGGTGCTCGGCTCCTTGAAACGCCAGCTGCCCAACAGATTTCCCATTTAAAAAACATTCAACGCCTGCTTTTCTTGATTCTCTTCTCTGCACCGAACGCTACATAATTTCGCTCACGGGTTCGCTTTTGGGGTTTGCAGAGCGTCGGGCTCACAGTGCCCTCAGAGCGCAGCTTTTAAATGGCAGGAAAGGGGAATTTCCACATCAGCAACGATGATGCGCGTTTCTGTATGCGGGCTGATTAGTACCCAAGCCAAACAACAGGAGGCATTAAAGCTACAAACATGCATTTCAAAGTGAATAAGTATGAACGCAATTGAAGGTTGTTAGAAATGTTATGACATTAACTGGGATTGTATATGTCACCAGTAATGTAGAACTAAAGAACATTATTACAGCTTTTTACTTGATGTAAAAAAAAAGGAGTGTTGCTGTTTAGAGTGCCTCAATCTGCATTTTATGGTAATATTGAAAAATGGTATGTGCAACCCAAATTCAATTGGATTTAATTTGCAACACAGTAGTTCATCTTAATAAACTTATTATATTTTTCCCCAAAAATATTTAATGTGGAATGTATACTGTATATTCCTGTCCATCCACTGATACAGTTTGGAACCTGTATTTTACGGTCCAGTTATGTGGCATTAATCACCTCTCATACTAAATCCGAGCGTAACAGCAGCATCAGGACCAGAGCTGTGTCACGTGACACAGGGACATGTGTAGGTTACACTATATTACAGTACACGACAGAGTTTCAGCTCGCGCATTGTTTAAAAGAAAATGTAGCAATGTAAAATGAATTTTACACTAGATTTGCCACGAGGAACCTACATATGGTTTTAATTAAATAATTAGATAATAAAATGCTAATGGGTGGGGGATGTCCCATTACATGGGTGGGTTTGGGTGTCACCCTCGCAGCTGTTCTCATGACACCGTGGGTAGAACCATATTTTTTATAATTTTTTATTTTTTAATATATTTTTTTTGAAAAAGAGAGAAAAAAAATAATATAGTCTGTAGAATAATAGCCTACAAATGCACCATTTATTTGCCTGTCATTCCAAACTGTATACGTTCCATGAAAATATTGTGGAAAGTTGGGCAATAAACTGGTCCATCATTGTTCTTATTTACCCACAATTCATATATTGTCACTTTGGAAAAAAATGGTTTAGTTCAGTCTGTCGGTAACCAGGACAAAGTAAGCCATCTTAATATTGAAACAGTATTATCATTGGCCATAAATTACAGGTGTTACATGGCCCAATCACTGTCTCTGATTGCTGATATGGTAGTTGTGAAGTGTGATTTCATATGTGATGTAAAATTAAACAATATCATATTAGTTATCTAAAGTGATGTATATTGAGGCATTGGCCTCCATATCATCATCATTTTTAGGGTTATTGTTGTAAGTTCATGTGAAAGTTCATGCAAAAGTTCATGTGAATCCAGCCCTAGTAGGTATTTTTGGTGTGGTTCAGCCTCTAGGTTGGCCAACATTTTACACTGGAAAGGGAACCCAGAAGGAGAAGCTCCAGTTTCTGCCAGAATGATGCTGTCTATGACATTCATGTGACTCTGACTGTGAGTTGCATCCAGCCCTCCAGTTGGAACTGCTGCTGCAGTGGGTGAAATAAGTCGAAAAGTGAGGCACAGATGACAGGGCATAGTCATCTTTTCCAGTTAGAAGAAAAAAACCTGTGAAATGGTCAAATCAAGCAAAACTGTAAAATTAGGTAACAGAGACTCCATATTGCAGCACCAATAGTATAATTGCTGTCATGCAGGAACTGAAGTGGTTGAGCTTTTGTGGTATTTTGGGTGACCCCTGTAACGTTGTGGGTCATTTCATATTAACATTTGAATAAGAAGGAACTTAGAGAATGTAATTCCTGTTACAACTGAACTGAGCTGCTGCCACTACAGTTTAATTTGGGTTGATTTTTCTGTAAACATGGAAGTGAAAACAATGTTTAGCAGCCGGGTGGATGCCATGCATGTTGGACTCAAACACCACATGACCACATCACTAAATGACTGCAGCATAATTACTACAACCATGAATCAGTTACTGTTATTGGTGGAAATCCCAGAATGAGATGACTGCTATAATCATCTTTATTACACAGTACAAAGTACAAAGAAATCTTTTCCTGCCATCACATTAGACAAGTTGTTTATGTGAAATCATTTGTTCCTTTGTTAATAGTTTGTTAATAGATGTAAACGGAACCAAAGATGAACTTTTTCTGATCTAAGAATTGAGGAACAACCTGCGAACATAACAGTGTTTCATCTAAATAGGAGCCATATAAGCCACATAGCACAACACAACATAACTACAGATATGCCACTGCTGCATGTTTTTGTTTACCCACCCTTATTCACCTTATCTCTTATATACCTTTATTGCTTCAATATTCTGTCAGTCACAAAGGATTTCACTGCCCGTAAGCATTTTATTGCATTTGCTCCAACCTGCTTCCTCCCTATGTGTTCTGGCTTCACTCTACCAGAATCTGTATTTCTGGGAAGTAATGACCCTCACACTATATAGTGATACTATAGTATACACTTACACTGCCATACAGTGTAAATATCCAGTGTTAATGTATTAGGGCTGCAATTAATGACTGTTATTTTTAACTAATGGTTAAACTTTATTATGGTTCCAATCAATCACTTGTTTTTCCTATAAAATGTCAGAAAACAGTGAAATATCAAATACCTCAGGGTCACAATACAGTATCCATATGCCAAGCAATGCATCTTCAGTTTACTTGTTCCATCCCACTGGCAGTTATGGCCACTTTAACATATATTCAGTTTATGATATGATAGAGAGAAAATCAACAACAAATCATGGGTTTATTGTTTCTCCTCAACATCAATACAACATGGCAAACTGTCCATACATTTTAATGAAGAATTTAAAAGATGAGATCAAGATGAGATCACATCACAATTACATTTGAATACTATTTTAATCAAAGGAGGTACACTAAGGGGGTTGAAAGTATGAGTGTTGTGAGAACACAGAATGCTCTTTCTACATGCTGTACAAGGGCCATGCATCCTGAACAGTTTATAATTCTATATACTATACCTAAAGGAGCAGGTGGTGCTAAAAGAAATGAAACACTTGAAGGAACTGAGGTCTACACACAAATGTAGAGAAGACCATTAAGCATATAAAATACAATTAAATCATTGTAGCACAGGTTAATCCTTAATCTCATTTTTTCACACTTGGGACTGCACTTGGGAGTTTCATGTCTTTAACAGCTTTTAAGTTTCTCTCAATTAATACTGTATATTTGTTTTGATGTTGTTTATTCACTTATAAAACTGATATCCACTGAAAAAAACTTCACAGATGAGTGTGACGATTGTGTACGAAACGGCCCCTGAGAGCAGTTGGTTCCTTTTTCCCTTTTCTGCTGTACTTACAGTACATTTACCACCAGGGGGCAGTATTTTCAATGTAATACCGTCAGGCTGTCTCATTGCCTGCACCCCTCCACGTTATGTGTGTGTGTTTTCATGTATGTAGGTATTTAAGCCTATGGGCAGATAATCACAAAACGGGGTGGAGGAGGTGCAGAGTGCATAGACATATACACAATAGAGTGTAGCTGCCAGAACAGGGGCTGCACACACCATGCAAAGAAAAGACCTTTAAGTGAAATGAGCAGCACACTATTCCCTGGCCACTGAGCTCTGTGTGCATTAAAAGCTGTTGTGTTTCTCCAGGGATTAACCTGGGCATGTTTCTGCCATTAACAGCATGTTAGCTACCTAAGATGATGCTGAAAATACAACCATAAATCATATGCGGTACCTGTGTGAGTGTACGCGCACCTGCATGTGTGACTGTAAGCCACTGTTACTTGCTGCTCCTCAGGCGGGTTGCCAAGCTTTGACTGGCTGCTCGCATTGGCGGCCATTGATTATACGACGCAGCAGCCAATACACATAAAAGCTATTATAATCAAAAAAGCTACACCATTCATACACATGCAATATATTCTTGCATTCCTCCATTCTTGGAGGCCCTCTGTAGCACCACTACAGCGAAAGTGGACCCGTAAATAAATAGTGAGCTTGTGATAATTTGCTGTGATTATAAAAATCACAAAATGTATATATTGCTACAGAGGTAAAGGAAAGATTAGTTTTTGTTGTTACCAACTTGGCAACACCACTCACTCTACTACGTGTGTTATTAGTTTGTGTATTGCAGGGTCTCATGCTAGCTGATGTGCAGCGGAACATGATGCGAGAAAATAAAGCAAGTGAGGAAAACAAAGAGTCAGCGTGTGCAGCAGCTGCAAATCAAAACAAGGACACCACAGCTGGGGACTAGCAAGCAAACTGCAGGTGGTCAGAGTAAGAGAAAGGAAGCTACTTACATGGTGAGCAAAGGAAACGTCGAGAAGAAAGGATGGAAAGGATTTTTTATTTGTCCCTGGCACATCAAACCCCTTGTGTTCACTATGAAACGGAGCCTGCTCTGGTTTCAAGGCAAGTAGTGTCCCTCCCAAATCTCACAGCTGGAATCCTGTGGTTATTGGTCCTTCATGGTAAAAATTGCTGGAGGTGCACCAATGAAAATATAGCAAAGAGCCCAGCTATAAACAGTAAGCAGCTGTCTCGTTGTGACAGTAAAATGGAGTGATAAAAGTGAAAAGATGGGAACAGACAGTTCTCTTCTGCCAAGTCAAAGTACATCTAAATGAGAGTAGGAAAGGAATAGTTTAGAGTCTTATACTGGTAATCTTTGTCATGACATTGTCATAGTTTTTGTTTTTTTTCATCACATGGATACCCACATGTCACATGCCAATCAAAGAGTGTGTCCAGTACACCAATGTGACATCCATGATCTTTGATTTTCTGTAGCTTGAATTTCTGTCATGTATTCAGCTAGTGTGTGTGTAGTGTGTGTCTACGTGTCTGTGTGGGCAATCGATGCGTGTTGAACAAACTCACAAGTATATTCCATACAGTAGAATAATGAGTTGCATGAAAATTATGCTGATGAAACTTTGCCATTGTCTTGCTGTCTTGTCTTGCAATTGACAGAATCTTATTTGTCTTAATAGTAAAACCACAAAGCACTCTGTCAGTATAATGTGGTCCATAACCTACTATATTTATATTAAAACTGAGCATTAATCATGAATAAGCTTCTTCAGAGAGACTTGGAAGTTTAACAGAGTACTGTTTCCTTTAAAAGCTGCAAATTAAACATGAGTTTGGTCCACTGATGATGAGAAAATCTATTCCACATCTTTAGAGATTTGAACACAATGAAAGAAAATCACACATTTCTATTATAAGTTTGTATTTCAAACACTTTTCTATGGAGACAAAAAAAACCTGAAGTGTAGGAAGTGATGCTTGATGATGTGGAAAAAAGAGGGTAGATATTGGTAAATAAATAGCCCATTCATCATTGTAATGTACTGTTCTTGTGACAGTTTAGTTATTTAATTATGTCCTCAGATGTTCTTAAGTGAAGGTAGAGCAGGAATGTCACAGCACTGACGTCACAGAGACAAATGTGTTTATGTCCAGCCTGTCACAGGAATTCAATCGCTTTGCTAATTCAGGAGTGCCCTTTTGACTTCAACTGGCTTCTGCAGTGCTGCTGTTTGTCTTGCTGGCGGAGATAAAAATCTGTGGATCTGAACCTGGGGATTGACCCAGAGAGGACACTAAGTCCTTGCGAGCACAAGGGACTCCTGTGACTCCCTCTGACAACACTGCTGTTATCTATGGACGAAGTTCAGGGAGGGATTGAGGCTCTAACATCAGCCTCCATATAGACAGCGAGCAACTTAAAGTGGTGGCACCGTGTCGTCAACCTTACATTCTTTTTCCATCAGTCCTGGTGAGCTGAAAAGATAAAATACATCCTGTACACCGGAGTATTTTTCCACAAATGGGCTACCAGACATCAGACAGGTTTAGAAGATGACATTAGGCCTCATTCTGCTCATTCTCCAGACATCGCAGACTGCAGTCATGCATATTGTTTCAAATAAATCAACCTCCCACTCTGGGTGGACAGCAGCTCTTCTGCTGCCCAGCTCGTTGCCTCGTTCATCCGCCCACTCACTCACGAGCAAAACACACGTGGGCTTGTACAGCTCGAAAAATGGCTTCTGTAACTGCCGCGGGTGCTGGACCCTTTCACATCAATCCTCATGACCCACGTCCTCCACATGTCAAGCTTTACACATAACGGGGGACTAGGGCACAGGTCAGAAACTACAGGCACACCCTGTGACATGTGCAGAGATTCCCAGAGATTCATTCATTCTCTCAATCCAAAAAAAAAAAAAAGAATTTCAATCCTATAATTAAAGGAGTGAAACTGCAGCTGGTCCGTCTATATACTCAAATATGTATATATGCAAATATGTATATTAAGAGGCAGCCTCTCCTTGATGCATTAAGTCAAATAAGCAAATGAGTGGTGCTTTTATTGTAAAAATCAATTTTCTTTGCCCACATTTTACTGTATCTTTAGGTAGATTTAAATAGTTTTAATGTTGATGACCACAGGATTCATGTCTTTGGGAATATAAGGAGGGAAACAGAAAGCTTGAGTCTTTACCTTAGTAAAAAAAACACCTGGGCCATTATGATAACAAAGAAATCATCACAGCTTTAATGTCTGAGAATGGAGCGTCAAATCATTTAGGATTAACAATCAGCAATCAGACAGATTACAGCGCGTGAAAAAGAATGTCACTGCTTTAGTAATTAGGACATCTGCTGAAAAAACAAATTCCTTCCAATACATAATGGTTCCAAAATCTGTCAAACTCCACTGCTCCACCAGCTCCACTTCTTACCATTTAATGTCACACCCAAACACCTTTTGTTGAATTTCACCTACATTTCTGTTCCCTCAGAGCTTTTAAAACACAGTGCGCTCATAGCTAATCTCTCAGGCTGGTCTGGCTCATGGCTAATGACTAAGTGTCAGCATAACAGATGAGGCTGCTGTCTACGCTGACCTGTTTACATACACTGAAGACTACAGGCATGAATGTTGCCCACAATAAATCTCTCTTCCACACTGGCTCACAAATGAACAGGTGGCAAATGCCAGCCCATATTGTTGCTAAATCAATACATCAGCCCCATAATTGATCAGGCAAATGTCTTCAAATGTAAATTCCAAGTTTGGTGTACTAGAAAAGTTGGTCTGCTTCACACATGGCCACAAATAAGAAGAGTAGGGGCTGCAGGATTTAATAAGGAGCAGGATGATGAAACCCATCAATTAATTTTTGGTTTTCCAATGCCAGTCATCTCACAGCATGCAGCTACAATAGAAGAGAATAAGTTTGGTGCTTGAGGCATTTTTCAGTGTATTTATTTCAAATGGAAAAAGTCCTTCCTTTAGTTTCATACTTGAATTAGAATATAAATCTGTTAAGATGAACTCCCGGAGCAGACGGTGACGTTTTTTTCAGCTCTGACAGAATGTCAGGTGTCAGAGTGAGGATGAATGGAAGCTCTCGGCGCTCAGGTAGACAAACACATGCAGACAGCTGGAAGGCGATGTATTGGTCTGTAGTTTAAGATACAGTGGTGTGCACTGATTTTTTTCAAGGGCAGAAAACCAAGAAGGAGACTCAGGAAGCACAGTGTCATTTACAGTATTATTTGTTTGCCATTTCAAAACAACCTTTTGCGTTAAGGAGCCACCAAAATAGCCAAATTCTTTACAAGACAAGGAGACTGTCCAAAGAAGAAAAACAACAGCATCATTTTTTTCATATTCTTATACATACAGTATACATAGCCTATAATATCAGTACTGGATAAAGCAATATTGTCATAATTTTGCATTTAAACCTGCAGCTAAATGAAAATTCTTTCTCTCTGGTGATGGAATCCACATACATACTGCAATGTTGCAACTTTCAATTTTTAATCATATACTGCAACCTACTCCATTTTCACACCAGTCCTGTCGTTTACTGGCCCAGTCCCAGCAGATAAGTCCTGAGCTGAATTCCTTTTTTCCCAGTCTGCTTATGGGTTTGTCTGAGATTCACTCTTCTTCTACCTTCACTTTTTCCTTTGCCAGGTAGCATTTCCATATTTAACTCTGGTTGTTCCACTGTTCGCCATTTCCGCTATCTTGGGAAAACTAACGATTTCTACGGGGGAGAACAAAAGCGCTATCCTCCTCCTGTTTTCCTGTAATGGCAGACTCAAGTCCTTTGTGTTGAAAATTGGCGCCAGACAGACTTGCATAGTCAAACTGAGGCTGGGCAACCAATCTAAGCACAGATGGTGTCATTATTCCATTGACATTATATTGTGCAATCGATATTTACTCCATTATGATACATTTAAGAAAAATCTTATTTATTGCCACTCTAAATTTGGTAAAAGGTGACTCATATCACAAAGTTCTGCTCTTGGTTTTGACTTGAGAGTGGACTCATAGGATTTCATAGCCTAGATGAGCACCACCTGCCATGATCTGATGTGGTGCTGAGTGGTAAACCCAGTTTTATGACTGTTTGTGTTTTTTTTTAAAATATAAACACCAGGAGCTGCTTAGGTCAAAAATGTTCAAATCCTTATATTAGGGATTTAAATAATTTAGTTTTTTGGATCAACTACCTACAGTCTATGTTGTGAGATTTCATTTCTATTATTCATAACTACTGAAACACACACAGACCCGCACATGCACTGCTTTTTTGTATCAGTGCGCACAACGTACGTCACAGCCAACATACCCTTGAAAATGCACAGAATCTGGAACAGATTCTGGTTAAAAAACAACATTTAAAGTAGTCCTGTGCAACTTCCAGCCTGAACACTCATTCACACAGCCACACTCCAACATGTAATTAACATCACATACACGCACAGCACACAAAGTATACATTGACGCTGCGTTTCTAAAGGGAAGGTCTCCTCTGTTATGCTAATGGGGCTAGATATTGCCAGTAATTCAAGGTTAGTCAAACAGCAGTTTGTTTGGTTGCTGGGCACGCTCATGAGACTTTCCTGTCCTGGCTCGACAACATGTTGGCAGCGCTACAGCCATCAATGTCACTGCACAGACAGCGTGAGGTAGAGCATTTGTGTCCGTCCAGGCCTGTGCTGTACACAAAGACGAAGCTAGGCGGAGAGCCAGCAGAGAATGTAGTTACAGAGGAAAGTATAGGGTGTGTGTGTGTGTGAGACACAAATTCAGAAAGGGTGAGGTTTTACCACCTTCGTATGCAAGGTCTAACAGTGTTTAAGGCTCCTTATAGACATTCTGTCCATGTAAGTCATGCAAAATGATGTCTTCACAGCGTGGATCTTAACCAACTGCTGGGCGGCTTCTGTTGTCCCAACCTCTGCACTGTACTGTCTCCTCAAACTGCACCGTTTTCTCAAACAAATCAGCTCTGATTGCTTCAGCACTGTCAGAGAGCGAGAACAAGAAAGAGAGATTAAAACCAAATGAAATATAAAAGAAAGTGAGTGAGATGGAACAGGAGGGGGGGTGAAGGGGGGGCAAGAAGCAGGAGGGAAGAAAAGAGACACAGGGAGAGAAAACAAGAAACTTGGAAGACAGTGAGAGAAAATCTTTATTGCATTTCCATCCACTCGGTCTGAGTGGATGGAGGCACAAAAACACAGTTATTCTTTGGAGATTTGATTTTGGAAGCAGAGAATAAATTCAGTAAACTGCCAGGTTCAGAGGAGGCAATTTTACCCTTTGTGGTCCCTCTCACAGTTTAATATTGCTCAGCTTTCACACAAATGTTCAAAGGTGTCATAATAATCAGAAACCCATTTATGTATTTTATTGATGGACAATGGTAAAATCTGCAGAGACTCAGTCTAATGAAATCCCAACAAAGGGACTGAAAAGTTGAGTCGATTCAACATTATGACACAGTTGAATTGCATTGATAGAAATGGTTCTAGCTTTTTTTCCAGCAATTAATTTTTGGTGGGAGTGCCTTTTACAGTAGGCAGACCCGGTTCCCTTCATTAGTGAACATGTTTCCACCAAGCATTGTCCTGCTGCTCAGTGCCACTGAAAGTTTATTGAGAAATTCAGTCAGGAAATATGCAGCTTAACATGACTTCAGAAATTTAATGTAAAAAAAGATGGCAGACTTCATCATAGACTCCTCGTGGCTGCACCCATCCCCCCGCCCCGCATCTGGACCCTTTTGTTTGTCTTTGTATTCTCAGTGGGATGCATCACACAAATGGGGACGGAGAGACACCAACACTTTGGTCTCATTTTTATATCCAGTGTTATGTGAAAAATCTGCTGTTTATTTTATTACCGAGCAGTGCAAGTGTTACTTCTCTCCTACCTGCATGCGCTCTCTTATTGGTTCTTTTGTGAGACCCTTCCCTGCGCAGATTTAAAATCCCAAGGCTGGAGCAATGTTTTAGTAATTTCTACGCTTTTTAATCTTCAGTAGAAAATAAAATGCAGTAGTGTAGCTTTCGCATACACTAGTGAAGCTCCCCACCAGAAACATTAAATGATTTAAAAAATAGCTTTGCTGCCTGAACGCTACTGGAAAATTGCATTACCTCTCTTAGCACCTATGTACCAACACTGATAATTGTGGCATTATTGCTGCACAACTCTCTCACTGCCATTATTGGTGTGGCAAAAAAAAAAGGTTCCAGTCATACACAGATTACAGCTGCACACATAAGGCTGTAGTTGGTGCCCTTTTTGTAATACACATGAGAATTGGATTTGAGACTAAAAAGGATGAATCCCGCCGTCAATGTGAAAAGCTCCCACCCGATGCATTATACAGTGCATATAGTTAGTCATGTTACACTATATGACGCATATTTTTATAATCTTCTCCATGAAATACTTCTACTATAATGCAATGCAGGTAAACAGATACAGTTTTTCTTGGCATTGTGTTAAAGCAGGACTGATTAAACTCTGTGGTCATTATTACGGTTGTGGTTATTAACAGTGTTGTAACAAGAATGACACTCAGTATAGTGCCAACTCCTCCAAGGCCAAACAATACTACAAGTTTGTTGAGAATATAATTGAAAAAGAAAAAAGGAAAAGGGAAATAGTGTGAAAATCTGCACCAAATAGATCAGAGCAACATAACTATGTCTGACTGTTACAACATCCAAATATTATTTCCTGACAAATTGATGAAAATATGGGAAAAGGCCCTATACTTTAATGTAAGTAAATTGAGAAAAAATTCTCAGGTTCATGCCAAAATTTACTGAGTTCATCCCTGGCCTGGGCCCCATTGCACCACCACCATGCAAATCGGGCTAGCTCTTTTTGTGCAGTCACGCTAGCAAATTAACAAGCAGACGCGGGTGAAAACATAACCTCCCTGTAATGAATTAACAGCGACAGCGTCAACAAGAGCTGAACTCCATTACCTTCACAGAGGAAGGATTTATTATAGGGCTGTTGTAGTAAATTACCTCACGCATCACAATGCAGCATAGGTTTCTACTTTCGTGGTCATTCATTGTAAAACATAAAAAAGCACTCACAATATATAGAGAATCTTTTTTCCAAGTCGACATTTGCAGTTTGAATACATCATAGATTTTGGGGAAGAGCAGCAAAACAACAAACTCTACAAGTGCCTTCTTCAACCAGCCAGTGTCTTCAACTCTTACCTCTTCAGATTTCATCCTGCCTTTGAGTCCTAAACGGTCTTGTTATGTCAAGTGTCCTTTTGTCTGAGATTGGATTCTGTCAAGTTTTCACAAAGAAAAACAATTCAATCATCATCATCATCATCATGAAGCAAAGCATAAAAAAACAGCAGAGTTTCTCCAGCAAATCATAAAACTGAAATGAAATCGATAATGGTCAAAGTATGTCATTAATAAGAAGCGCGTCATTATCGTGACATACTTTTCAACCTGTCATTCAACTGTGTCAGTGTATGTGTTCCCTTACTTATTATAATTATTGATTAAGTCTCATGACTGGCATTTTGTTTGTCATCACTAACCAGAGGGAAATAAAGCTTTCTGTGCTTACGAGCTTGCTAATTGTCAGTTATCAAATTCATTATCTCATAAGATTTGCTGGACAACTATGTTTACTCCCCTGTGGTTGTCCAGCACAACAATTTGACACCCACTGACTGACTTATTTAGCCAGTTGGCTGTTCTTTTTAGCTGTACAGTCTGTGAATAATTCCGAGAAACCAACAATACTGTGCAATGGGAAATTTCTTTATTTCCTCTATAATCATTTTATTATTTCATTAAATGGGCCTGACTTGTCACACTGATGTAGCCTGTCAGCCTCACAGCAAGTGGGTTCTGGGTTTGTGAGCTTTGGTTTGGCCAGGGCTCTTATGTATGGACTCTGAATGTGCTCCCCGTGCCTTTGGGTTCTTAAGGCGTCAGTACTTCCTCCCACTATCCAAACACAGATAGGTTACATCGATCTGCTACTCCACATTGTCCATTGTTGCGACTGAGTGTGAATAGTTGTTTGGCTCTATGTGTCAACCCAGTTTCATTCCTTTCAATGCAGAAGTCATTTTTAGTCAAATCAGTATTAGGAAAGAACAATTTAGACAACTCTATTTTAAATCTAGGTTTATTGATTCTTTTCATATTCAAGAGAATGTCACGAGAATGACCAATTTAACATTGAACAGAATTTAATACTCAACTTTTTTATTGCTCATGCCATCAAATGTCAAGCGGCCCCTCTGAATGACTTTTCATCCTGGTGCAGAATGTATCCAGTCACCCACCAATCTGCAGAAGTGCCGGGCAGAAACTTATTTCTATGCTAATGGTGTTGACAAATGTGTTGTGATCGGGTTGCCATTTTTGAACGGATTTGAATCGGCCCCCTGAATTGAATTGTACTGTGAATTATCATATAATTGCATTTTCAGCCATGATTTATATGCGCATTGGGGTTGGTGCGCTCCACTTAGTTGGTCATGGCATTTCTGCAGCAGGTCAGACTCAAAACAGTGCTGGATGCTTCTCCACCAGTCTTTACCCCTGCCCCCTTTCCCCTATCTCTCTTTTGGCTCTTTTCTTTTTCTTATCATTGTCCTCTCTCTCTCTCTCTCTCTCTCTCTCTCTCTCTCTTCCTGTCTTACTTGTTTTCATTCATTCATTCTTTGCTTTTTCCTTCAGTTTCCCCTCCAGCGATACCTCCACTCACTCCTTTGTCCTTTCGATCTTCCATCATCTGCCTCAGCTGTATTTGAAGGGATGACACTGAGGTACCCTGAGGGTTGTACAATAGTTCTGCCTCTTTCATAGAGTGTGCACACACACACACACACACACACACACACACACACACACACACGTACAGGTGAAAACTCGCATCTTCTCTTCCCTTTCTTTTTTTTCTGTTTCAGCACTTGGCATTGATTCTGTCTCTCTCCAGTATGTCTATATTCTTTAGTCTGCTCACAGTAGATTGTATACATGGTATACAATTGGTATTCTAGTCTAGTGTTGTGTATATAGCTTTATTTAATTTTTTTTATACCAACGTCCCCAAATTAAGACAAGGGGCTAATTGATTAAATAAAGAAAAAAGGTGTGAAAATTGATCATTCATACTTCAACTCTTTATTGAAAGGTTAAAAACAGTAAAACATACCATGGTCCTTTCAATTACAGCTCAACTGAATTAGTTCACGCTGCTAGCTTCCCATAGACAATGTGACTAGCTGTACAACAAATAAATTTGAGTCTGTGCCTGAGCCTGATAGCAATGTGCATGCTCCAGTTTTACATCTCTCCTTCCTCCAGCAGCACTCCACTGCCATCCAGCAAGGCCTCAGTCATCGACGTCACTGCGTGTCACCGTGCTGCATGGCCTGGCTGCCCTCAATCACACAGACTCATGACATTTGACATGATGTCACATAATGGCCAAGCCTTCGGGGTCAAATCCATAGCCTCTCCAAATCCAGCCTGACACAGCTGACTTAAGTCTGTGTCATTTTCATCATCCATGTCGACCAGCTTCTTTTCTGGTTTGTTTTGATCACCACAAAGCAGAGCGATATAGCAGGGCTTGTGTATATATCTGGAGAGGATGAAAAAATAATGGACTGGGTTACCTGAAAATGAACTGTGTTTTTTGTTGTTTTTTCAAACAGCATCTACTCCTATCAAATTTTGACAAAGTGCTCAGGTAATGCTGAGCAGATTGGAGTTTTAGCTGTAAAACATTTCTCAGAGCTGCACAGAAAGCAGGAATAGAAAAACACTGGCTGATATAAACCTCCACAGCTTTTTTTTCAGAGCGTAGGGGAAAGACACACGTTTGCAAACTGTCATAAACTGACATAAACTGCAAATGAACTCAATATTTACAGTGAGTTAAAACCTCCATCAATATTTTCAGTGTAAGTGTATGTGCATGGAGTGTGTTGTATGTTGTATAGATTGTAATGCACTTTGAGGCAGTTTTGTCATTTGAAAGTAGCAAAGCATTTCAAAGCTGCAGAGCAAGATACGCTTGAAAAAGTACTTTTGTGTGCATGTGCCATAATTATCTTGTTGCCACATTACTCCAATAAATTGGTATTCTAGACTGGTGTTGTAAAATTTATCATTTTAGTGTTGTAGTAACACTTCCTTAAAAATAGTAGTCTTACTAATTAGTCACTTCTTTTTTATTCATCCACCAAAATTGCATAAATGATCTTTGATTGTTAGCTATCTTGCAAACTTCCAGCTAGTTAGGACAGAATAAATTTGGAGGCTAACAAACTAAAAGAAAACTGAGCACGGGTAGGCTACATTTCATTGCTTTAGTTAACAGCAAGAGAGTGTGTCTTCATTAAATCAGCTCACTCTTTTATCCTTTGGATTGCACTGGGCTCATGTCTAATTTCACACACAGTTTTCTGCCCATTGCAGTTTAATTCTGTCTCCAGAACAGTTCAACTCTGAAAAACCTGCGTATACTGTTCTGAGTAATCTGGCAAAGCGTTGGTGCATTTAATTTACAAAAGCACTCCTCAGCTGTGACAGCTAGCGATGTGCCAAGGTCATTTGTTTGAAAGCTGCCGTTCATCGGTACATTGTTAGGCGGTCGCGACGTACTGTATCTGCAAGATGATTGGTCGGTTTGCAGGAACTTTTGATCATGTGTATGTAAACATATCTGTTTGAGGCCCTTCAGTCTTTTCAGCTGCAAACCGTTCACGCACTGACACACAGTCAGGGGCATTCACTTCCTTTGAATAAAACAGCAATAATAAGGTGGAGGCAGGTGACTGGAAAATAGCAGCCTGACAAGTGACTGACAGGTACGACAGCATGACAGGAGGAGGTTGGAAAAAGATTCTTACAAAGATTGATGGATCATGAGGGGAGACATGACTTGTCTGACGTGATGAATGCATGCTTTTGACGGCGGGATTTAAAGGAGCAGTACATGCGATTTTCATTGGACCAGCGAAATGGCAAGATTTTACAGAGTTGTTGATCGATTCTTATTACCCAGGGCTGGGATTTCTCACTCTCAACCTGCTCCATCCAGGCAAATTTTAAAAAATGACCACCTCTCGTTGCAATATGGGTCATAGACAAGATAATTCAACAATTCAACAATTCAATTTCTTTTTCCCTGGACCCCTTCAGATTAATCATCTTGTTTTCAAGGTTCTACATAAAAGTAAAAAAAATACTCCTCTCAATAATAGTATCCAAAGCAATGTTAGTCCAAATTATCCTGTTCCTATTTTCTTGATACTTCATCTTAATTTTCAAATTACTCATTGTGTATGAGCAGATGGAAGAACATGAACATGCATTCAAGGTTGAGAAAGCATTACAATTGTATATTGGAATGGAGCCTTTTAAACCATTTGCTCTGGTCACATTAAAAGTGATTTTTCATTGACTAAGCCCATTACTTGATTTTCACCCAAATCACTGAGCATGAGATTGATTAAGACTTTCAAAGGCCCTTTTTCTGGTGGACAATGTAATACCCAATAGCCCTCAAAGTGCCAAAAGCAGCGTTCAAAAGTACCACCGATTTCTCCCGTCCTCCCTGTACATCAACATTCCCTCATCCAAACAATCAAAGGTGCTTTCATCCCGTGAAATTACGAGCTTCTTTGCCTGCTGTTAGTTTGGTGTGAACCAACTCTATTAGCGTGGCTCAGGCAGATCTCTTGATCCGTGTTGTGTGCATAATTAACTGTCATCGATTAGCGTCTCGACCCAAGCGGGAAACACAAGGAAGCTCGGAAGTTTCTGCACTTATCTGTTTCAAGGACCCGTAAATGGATCCGCAAAAGACCAGTGACCCTTGTTTGATCCAATCCTGTTACGATCTGAGGAGTCAGCTGTGATTAGATATGACCAATGACACAAAGGAGAAGAAAGACCACATCATCAACTGCAGTTCACTACATTATGGGTTGTTTTGTCTTTCAAGATGGCCACTGTGTCAGATTAGGTTATCATAAAGTCATACATTTTTGCCATGGCATACAGCAGATGACAACATGTTGAACCCTTACCAATCACAGCCTGCCATATTTTGTGACTTGCATGACACACATTGGTGATTATACATAGTCGATGGGGAAAATTGACATCACTGTTCCACCTCACAGCACCACCAACATCATTTCTCTTTTGTAGTTGTTGGCAAAGGAGTGCACTGTGTCCCTGTGAGTCACTGTCATGGAACATGTCGTACAAGTTGTCAGATGAAACAATTCAGACACACTAGTCTACTTGGCAAACTGTTGGGTAGCATCCCAGATGCTGTTTTCCACTATGACACACCAGCATAAAAGATAAAATGAATTCACTTTTGTGCCTGATGCCCATTTCCATCTCCAGCGCCCCTCATCTGTTGGGTATTTGGGATGATATATGATCATGGGATTATACACTTTCTCAATCTCCAGCTGCCAGGGGTTTAATCATAAACATAATCCCAGTTTTACATTTGGACCCCCTGTGCAACTCTATCCTATATCTTGACAAGTCGTAGATAACTCAAACTTGAATTAAGGAATTATATTTACCAGGAGTCTTAATTACCTGGAGCTCAAGGTTGTGTGTTTAAGAGCCTGTTGTGTCTAAGCCACACCTCAAAACCCAGTTCCGTTTACTGCCATAGAACTGAGAAGCTTCACATTTCACAAACGCCAGAGCCAGGCATTTTGTTGCTTTTTTTTCCAGGAATGTCTTTAAAGGATGATCATTGAAATTTGATTAATGTCTGTCACTTGATAACTGTAGTGAATGATCTATTTATGTCATTTATATTTAATTATGTGGCAATTATTTAAAAGGTCTTTTCAGTTAATTTTCTTTAGAAGAAAATCCTTCTTAAACTGTCAACCGAGGAAGTCATTTATACTGTATATGTGATATCAGACAGACTAGATTGACATTTTGAATGATTCTTTGTTTTGAGTTGGTTATTGACTTTAAATTATAACAACATACAAACAATAAAGGAAAAAGGGAAGGCAACAGAAGACATGTTTCTGAAATTTAAATTCTTCCTGCGTTGCCACCATTTGGGACTGAACTCCGTCGAGGACCCCTTGAGGATTTTCCAAAGCCCTTAGTTCCCGTGACAAGTCCTCCTATTTTTTATTTATATTTATTAAGTTATTCTTGACAAACCCAACACGAGCTGCATCTACCATCTCCAACTCCCTCTCTGATTGTGTCTCTGTGCTTCTCTATCAGCTGGGTTTATTCTCAGCGGAATCTGATGCGCACAACATAACAAGGCCTTTTTCCGTTTCCCCCTCCTCTCTCTCTCTCTCTCTATCTTGCACACTCTCCCTCTCTCGCGCCTCCCTCTCTCTCTCCTCACTCTCTCTATGTCTCTCTCCCTCCCCAGGTCCTCTCCTCCATCCCGTCTCCCCTCCTCCGCGCTGCACCTGCTCCTCCCCTCCTGCCTTATTATCCTCAGACTCAGAGCAGAGCAGCGCTCCGTCCTCGCCAAGTGATGCTCCTCGGCGGGGCGGCGCACATCGGTGGGTTATCGCCGGCCGCTGCAAGGAGGTCAGCCCCGGCTTGTTTTTCTCTGTTGAAAACACGCACCAGCTAAATGACGGCGGAAATGGGAATATAACGGGGCTTTGCGAGAGAGTGAGCTGAGAGGGCTCGAACGACGAAGAAGCACTCAAGTCCCATCCGAGAGTAGAGAAAAAGGAGGAGGAGGGCTACGGGGAAACGGTCCCGTTGGGACGGGGGACGCAGCGGAAGGTTTTTGTTTTTTTTGCTTTACATAGTTTGGAACGGACTCAGTAAGCTGGTTTGGCTCTTTGGTCGCGAAGAACAAAATCACAGGATTTAAAGGACGCGGTTCTTGGAGTTTCAATCAGTTGGTCAGTGCCTGTCTGTTTGTGATGGAGTGAGCGAAGGAGAGGGCGCACGGTAACTTCAGCCTCGCCATGAAATCAGTGTTTTTTAGCCGCTTCTTTATTCTGCTGCCCTGGGTCCTTATTGTCATCATCATGATCGATATCGACAGTAAAAGGACGATCCGGGCTCCAGCAGCCGCTCGGACCAGCAGGGCGCAGCGGGCTGCCCGGACCGGCGCACCGGGTGTCGGCGTCACCCAGAATCAGTCTGCCCTGCCGGTAATTTACGCCATCACTCCGACTTACACCCGTCCGGTGCAGAAAGCGGAGCTGACCCGGCTAGCGCACGCCTTCCGCCAGGTGCCCCGGTTCCAATGGATCATAGTGGAGGACTCCACAGCGCGCACGGAGCTGGTGGCGCGCTTCCTGGCCGGGTGCGGCGTGCCGTACACGCACTTGCATGTGTTCACACCCCGCAGGTTCAAGCGCGCCGGGATGCCACGCGCCACCGAGCAGAGGAATGTGGCCCTCGCGTGGCTCCGGCAGCACCGGAGCAGGCGGGACGCCGGGGTGGTGTTTTTCGCGGATGACGACAACACGTACAGCCTGGAGCTGTTTGATGAGGTAACCCGACATCTCTTATCTGTGTTATTATTGTGTGTCCCCATCAATGTGCATCACTGTCCAGCTCACCAAGAGCATCATGCGTGTGAACTGGCGTGATGGAGCATTCAGCTTTAACAGCAGCATGACTGCATGGCCGGCATTTCTTACAGAAATCCTTTAACTTTTGATCGCTGGGGTCTAATAGAGCATATGATTTGGATTTTAGTGCTGATGCTTTAGTTTGAAAACCTTGAGGTGGAAACACGCACATGGAGCATATTGCAGAACTGAGAGCTTCACTGCGCGACTCTTTTTACTTGAACATGACCACAGTTGTGGTAGGATAACTAAAATACCTTTTCTGAAGTAAAGGTAGTGATATAACAAGGTAAACTAATCTCACTATTTCTTCAAGTCCTGCATTTAGATTACTTGTGTAAAATAAAAGTATCAGCAAAATGCAGCTGCTTAAAGAGACAAAAAAAATGGCACATACATTCCACCCCCAGTCAACACACTCTGGGGTTTTGCTCCTGCAGCTTTACTTGGTACTTAATATACAGCGTATGGCATACTGCTGGGTTCTTTAATTGCATAATATTGTGTCATATCTTACTTGCAGATCACGTGTTTTGTATGTAACATGGTAAACTATAAAGTATATATTAACTGTAGCAGTGATAAATTAAAATCCACCTGAGAATTGGGCTATATGTCATTGAGCTATACGTACCACAGATACTTTCCACCTGAATGTGAGATGGCATGTGAGAAATGCCAGAAACATACCCACGAAGTTGCATTGGATTTGTCCCACTGGTTGACATGTTGATGATGTGTATTGAGATAATACCCCCCCATTTCTGGGTGTGTTTTTACTGTGCCCTCACCGTTATGCTGCACAGGAAAAGTCATTGTTAGGCATTCCCCAAATGGGATCATTTCAAATGAGTTTCAACATTTCACTGTTCACTGGGTTCTTCATACTGATGGGGTCCCACTGGAAACATGCTAAACACCCAGGGGAGACTCCAGACCTGCCTTTTACAATCACTTGTTTCACCTTTACTAAACCAGTATATTCTCAGAGGAGTCAGTAAACCTCATGACATGTATTGCATCAAGTAAATGTACATGGACGCTTAATGGGAGTAGAGTGAATCCTACAATGCGTGAGAGACAAAACAGAGGAAGAATAAAAGGGAGTCGGCTGCAGGGTGACAGATACACAGAGAGAGAGAGAGAGAGAGAGAGAGAGAGAGGATAGCGATGGATGGCGGCTGTGTTGGTGCTGGTGCATCTCACCAGCATCGCTGTCCAATTTTCTACTGATCCCCTTGCCAGCACAGAATTAATAAGCAGGATTGTGTGTAGTATGTGTGTGCAAGAGCGTGTGTGTTAAAGAGTCTGTACTTGTGTGAGATTGATTGTTTTGGGTTGACAGTGCTGGTGTTTTTGAATTCAATGAACTGATTGATTTTCCAGTTTGTTAAAACTGTTTTCGTGCAGTTAAATTCTCATACTTATCACGATGCACAACCCTCTGAAGTTTAATTTGAATTAATATGAGCTACTAAAAGTCTTCTCATAACAAAAATGCACTGACTATCTGTAACTGCAAATCTGATTTAGCCAACAGGCTGGATCATATACCAGTGTCGACCTCCATACGCCTGAGAGATTGTGCATTTAGGTAAATGGGACTCTCTTTACACATCACTGTTAACGATTGGTTGTCATTCTTACTGAGGCTCAACTGCCTTCCTCCACTACAGTGAGCTCTGGACATCCATATAATGAAGAAAGATGTGGCGGCAGCAGCACCAAAACAATCCTCTCACTCTTATAAATGCACAAAGAATGCTTTTCTGATTGCTGCCCTGATTGCTGCTATTCAAAGATAGGTGGCTGCAAATCAGGATGCAAAACATTTTCCCATATAAAAAACTGAAAGAATATAGTTTATCTAATGCTCCATAAACTCGCCTTCAGGGTGAGTGATTTGATAAAAAAAAAGCCTGGTGAGCTTTAATGGAGGTATTTGATGATGAGCATATTCAAAAATGCTGTGCTCTCCTCTACCTGAGCATTTTATCGTGTCTTTGCAGAATGAAAACTGTATGCTTGCACTGCATCATGCTGATTTGTGAAAGATTTTTTCCCCCTTCCACTTCTGAAAGCAATCTCCACTTACATCTAAAATCCGTTCTGCAAACAGCGAGATAAAGCGAGGGTGTGTTAAGCATGTTTGATGCACTTTATTTGACTTCTGGAACTTTTCTTATTTCCTTCTGGCTTTCTCAGGCTGTGTGAGAACAACAAAGCCTTATGACTAAAAACTTGTGGCGGACCGTCTTCTAGGAAAAGTCTGGTTCATCAGGAGAGGGGCTGCAACTAATAATTCTTTTCATTCTCACTTGATCTGACTAATTACTTTTTTAATCAATCAGTTATTTGTTTAAATTATAAAGATAAATTAACCAGAAGGACATTGTGAGGTCATTACTTGTTTTGTCTAGCCAACAGTCAAAATATCTTTTAGAATAATTTTCTGCAATTCCACACATTGATTAATCAATTAAATGCTTTTTAGCTCTAAAGGCTTCAACATCAAAATGAGCCAAGGACAAACTGCAGGCTGGGTTGGTGCTCACGAGCAGCAATTTCTTAAAAAACAACATAATGTTATTTATGAGAAGTAGAGGAATCCATCATGCTCAGCTGGGATTCCAAACTAAATCTGGTCAAACATGACTGAATGTCTGTCCAATCAGTCAAAACGCAGCAAGTTAATTCTTCACGTCGGTTTAGGTCAAAGAAATTTTACATTAACTGGGATCAAATGCTGACATTAGACTGTTTCCCCATCATTTACATCCATGAAAGCAACACTTAATGAAACCCCCAAAACTGACTATAGTGAATCCGGTGTGCCGGAGCTGACACAGGGTCTCAGTGTTCGATTCCGTCGGCTCAGTGTAAAGAGCATCTGTTTGATTTGTTAATAGCACACTGTCTTTGCCCTGTCCTCTCGCCTCTTTCATTACCCAGCTCCTCTGTGCAGGTAATGGCCTGTCATAGAGAGATAATAGGCTGTCATACGGCAGTAATAACCTGCAGCAACTGTCTGCAGGGTTTAGACTGATGGCGGTAACTATATTTATGGTGGGTGGCAGCTTCATATTAGAAACCCTTATATCACTTCAGGAAGAAAAATGATTGAGGGAACGTTCAAGATGCTAAAATATTGTTTTACCTTGACCCCTTGTGGTAATATTTCTTGTGGTGATCCATTGTGAGTTTTTAATGCAATGCCGGGAGTGGTGTTGTAAAAACAGGCTTTAAATGATAGCTTGGGATTTTCTCAAGCCCATCCAAATACAATACTGCCATATGTGCATGGCAAGAATTATGGGTCTCCATACCGGCTGTAACTGCAAAAAGCCCTCAGTCCTCGTTCTGTTTCATTTTTCTCACCCGCTGTATATCTCTGTGTCCATATTAAAACTGGGCAGCTTAGGCCGACCGATGATCAATCAGATTGAAGTTTTGCGTTTTCCGAACATCTGTTTATGAAGATTATTCTTCAGTAAGCACAGCAGGGTGAGGACTAGACTTCAAGCATGAAAATCTGGACCTGCAGCCCACAGGTCACGTGCATTTTGGCAGCACTCAGAGCCTTCTTATCACAGTCGACATTTTTACATGTCACAGTAGGAAATGCACAGGTGCTACTGATAACATCAACAATGGCTCTGTTCAGCTCAAGTGACCCAGTAAGACATAACCGTGTGACACCGAGCAAGCATGAACATTACTCCAACCCTGAAACAGAGGGAGCGAAATGGAATTCATCCATCATTCATTTTATCATTCACACTTACGCTTTTCCAACTGTGATGTCTCCCCATACACAATTACTGCAGTTACACATGTAAATGGAAGAAACCAGTGTTAAATATGTAAAAAAAGAAATACTTTGCTGTACAGCGGGAGCTGTGACGCAACTTTGTGTCAGACGAACAGCTAAAAAAGTAGCCGAAATAGCCCCTCGTGTAGATAAACATTTATACATGATGAAATTCATGTGTCGAGACAACAAGACAGATGTGTGATGGACACCAAAATGTCCTTATGAATTGAGTGTTTTTCATGGCTGGTTGTTGCTGTGGTATCTCGCTAACAATCCAACATCTCTCCGCCACAGCTCAGCATGTGAATGCTGTGCGTTTAAATCCATATTTCTGCTTCCTAATTCAGCAGAACAAAGTTCCTTAAAGCCTGTGCATGCTACAGTAGAATTATGTAAGTGACATGCATACGACTCATGACTAGTAGCTTTTGGGGATTTGAATCCGTGCTGATTGAAGTGTCGAAAAAAAGAATTCATTCACTATTTTGAGTTCAACAAATTTTGTTGTTCCATTAGCTGGTGTGAAGCAAAGGCATTCTGACCTCCAGTTGCCCAATTAACAAATGAGAAAACCCCAGCTGGAACAAAATCAGCCCCATTTTTGACTCTGGGTTGTTGATTACATGAGAGTAGCTGCCCAGGCTCTTTTCGCTCCTAGAGTGGGTTACAAACTACCGCAGAGTAATGAGCAAAATGTCTTACAACCACCCCCTGCTTCCTCCCCTTATGAAAAAAACATTGTTACGGGGCAAATGTTTAACGAGCCTCCCTGCATTCCCCTTTACTCTCTGGAAGTACAGTTAAGAGTGGGAAATCAGGTGGAAAGGGGTTTGGGCATTAAGAGGAGTATTCTCTGCTTCCGCAGCCCCCCACCACGCCATGATTGGCTCTTAACACACACTGTTTCCAGCTTGTTCTGGAGGTGATTTTAAGAGTTTGCCCTCAAGAGTCAATGTGTTGCCATCACAGGGAGCTCCCAAAATCTCCCCAAATTAAAGCTGCTCATAGTTTTCTCTTTTTTTAAGGAAAAGACAAGCCTGTAAAACAGCATTTAAACCAGCAGTGGACAGTAAAAGCCAATTTATACGCAGAATAAGGGGATTGTTGTAATGTTGGAATTTCCCTAAACCACAGTAAATAAGGCCCCATTGATAGCTTTTGGGCTATTTCCGTAAAATAGCTTTTCTCTGGTTAAGGAAGAAATCAAGATTTCATTTTGTTACTTTAGTTCAGTAGCAAACAAGTTGTTTCCTGATGCACAGGAATGCACATATCCATCTTGCTTCAGTTTATTCACAGTTGGAGGTAGAGTAATACTTGTAAGATGCATTTCTTTATTAGCACTAACTTGGTTATTATTCACATTGTTTTGGTTGTGGTCCCCCCTACTAGTGTTAACATAACCAGGGTACTTTCTGTGATCTGGCACTGGGTCAACAATACGAGCATCAGGACGATCAGAGAGACTTAAAGTAAACTCCCAGATTAGCAATGTCATTACTAAAACTGTCTGTTTTGATATCCACTGTGAGTGAATGAATAAATAAATAAATAAATAACTTCCTTACTAGACCATTATAATGAAGTGTTTTTTTCATCCTTTTCTTTTGTCTTGTGGAGGTAATTTTAATTTCTTTTATCTTTCTCTCTTTCATTTCTAATTTTTTTTTTTTGTATTTAATATTGAACACTACATGTTCAAACATTGAGCTACTGTCCTTTTGCGTTTTCTCTGCAATGAGGGATTATAACCAATATCACTTTTAGTTTTACCACTAAGTCTTTTTTTTACATCATCTGTACAAACTTGTGGCATCTTTATGACTTCTCTGATTTTATGCCACCACATGCACATTTACTTTGGTGAGTACAGTGCTGTGACAACTAACAAAACTTTTTTTCTACCAAAAACACAAAAATAGGGCTGAAGTTGTAAGAAAATAGAGTTATCCTGTAAAATGAGCCTTGAAACTCCTCTGTGTTGATGGTTGATCTATTCACCAATAAGACACTAGCTGTCTGTTGTGGGTCAGTTTCCCAGTGGAGGAACCCATTCAGAGTTAGTTGCATAAGAAGCAATCAATAAAATTAAACAGCGCTTCCCCCTCCACCCCCCACACTTCATTCCTGAAAGGCTGACTCTGGGGATTGAGGGTATTTCAGCTGACGGCAGCACAGCAGAGCTTTTGATTCAGCTGCAGCAGCCTGTCAGCCAGGCAAGAGTTTCGTCAGACCTTGTTTGAATAATTGAACTTCCCCGGCCCTGAGAGCTCCACAGCAGTCACAGCAACTATTTTAGGGAGCAGGTACTGTGGCAAGTGCTCCATGCTGAAGTGTGACTTTCCAGTGATACCATACTGGGTCTAGTGTTCATTTATTAGTTCTGATGTGATGATTCTCAGATTGTGCAGTAGTGGTGGAAACTCAGCTAAGATCTTTAAATTTTATAATCAGATGTCTTACAATGTGTGCTCATTATTTGATGATTTGTGTTTGAAATGAATTTTAACTTTTTAATTATACTCGCACTGTGTTAATATTTCCTCCTTTAAGGAGTCAGCTCGTATAGAGTATTGTCAAACAGACCTATCTTTAATAGGAAATGGTCCAAGCAAATAGGATACATTTGATCACATGGGTCTGAGCAGCAGACACCATGCCTGCAGAGAATGGTGGGGCGATGGGGAGGCAGTATAAAGGGAAACTGGTGAGATAAAGGAACCAGAGCGAAATAAGCAATTCAATTTCCTCAAACCCCTATGAGCAATTATCATAATTACATAGTGTAGTGGAGGAAGCAGGAGTGTGTGTGTGGGGGGGTGTTGTAATGTCAGTGAAGCGAAGCAGAAAGGAGACGAACTTTGAGAGGAAATGTCCATGCTCAGGTTGGTGGGAGGATAAGGATGGAGGACGAAGAGAGAGGAAGGTGTCAGAAAGGTTGAAAGCTTTAGGTCAATGGAAATGTAAGAGGTGTTATACACCAGCTCACTGCTCATTTCTTTAGTTTTTTTTTTTACTGAATTGGCAACTTCGACTTCACACACAGAATCAGGTGTATTCTAAGTTCTCTGTTCCTTCATCAAATCTCCTTTTACCCCCTTGTTCACCACTGTGTGTAACAGCTCCTGGGGGACATTTATATTAGACTGAAGCTGTCATTTATTGAGAATTAATTTTTTTCATTTTTTCTTTCAGAAGATTAAATTGATACATTCTGTCTTCAGCTTTGCAAAGGCCACAGGTTTCTAAATTGATGGCAGATGAGAGAGGACTGGATTTTTTTAGAGCATGTAGCTGGGCTCTCTGTCATCGAGTGACTATAAGTGAAGTTATAGTAACAATGGGGGTTTGTGATCTCTTTTGACTTGATGAATATTGTCTTCTATTTCAACATATTGTCTACTGGCTATTCTCCATGATTTAGGGTGTGTACCAAATTGAAAGATGCCTTAAAAAGAATAGAGTTTAACATTTCGAGAAATATGTATTTTTTCTTCCTTCCAAAAGTGAGATGGCAATATATCTGTGTAACTGAAGCAATGATTTCTGCTTTTCATAAATCCTCAAACTAGTGAGCTCTTAAATCTGTTTGCATCAGTTTCCATTAAAACTTTGTCACTGTCACTGTAGAACCACAAGCTACCATTACTTCCAAAAGTTAAGCTCAGAAGGTTCTGTACATCTTCCACAGATGTAGGTGTAATTTATTATATATTCACTTATATGAAGAACTATAGCAATATTCATATAGTTTGGAATGACAGGGAAACATCTGACCAAGCCAAGTTTAACTAACATGTTATTTACTCAGATGTACATCATTGCTAACCAGCATTTATCAACCAGCCACACTAGTACATGTTAGTATTGTACATGTTAGTAATGTGTTCAGGAAAAGCTTACACTGGATCTGCCAGCAATGATACATTAATATCATCCTTTAGGATGGTGACATTGTAGTCCACGTTATGTATGTACACACAAGACTTTATAATGTGTCCTGTAGCCTGATTAATAAATGCTGCCCTGTGGTAAGGCAACTCACTGCAGAATCTTAGTGAACCCATACATTTGCCATGGACTGTAAATGCACGAGATGCCAGTTTATTAGGTACAACTAATGTAGTAACTTCCAATAAAGCCCATGTTCATGCATTCCCTGATAAAACATGCTGGACAAATTAATAGAAACACCTAACCATATAAATCAAGACAATAGCTTCTTCAGCACTAAAGCTGTTTTTACACGGTGGACTCTCTTTGTTAGACATAAATGGAAATGGCAAGTTGTTCTTTGACAGAGGACTTACATGTGACTCTGTGTCTTCACAGACAATAGTTTATCCATACAACCAACACTTCGACACAATATTCCAGGAATGTGCACACAGTCAATGTGCACGTTTTTCTTTTGCCAGTGGTTTCACCATGTAACTGCCCTTAAAAAAAATCATATTTTTTACATTACTGTATATGCAGATGTTAAGGTTAGTCAGTGTACTCAGTTTGCAAGCTATTTCTCCTGCTGCTACTTCTTATACCTAGCTAAGATTGCATGTCAGTACTCAAGTGCTGTACTTAACAGACATGAAAAGAGCAAATAAATGCGCTCCCCAAAAAACCTATATAACTACACTCTGATTTAAACTTTCAAAACCACTGCATTTTACCATCGAAATTTCAAGTTTCGATGGTAAAATGCAGAGGTATTATATATACACATGAATGCACAGTATACAGCATGCAAATGCAGGTTTTTGGATATTCTCACAACATCACACCATTTCATACACACAAACAACCACATACACAAATATTGTATACTGTACACACACCCAATACACATGCACCTTCCTCTCTTCTTTTCACATAAACCCATAAAGCATTCAACCTGCACACATATCATGCACCATTGAGTCACAGTTTCATAGCCCATCCCCAGCCTCTCTAATTTGATTCATTCATTTTCTCAGCTCATTTCTTCCCTCCCTTTCTCCAATTGCCTCTGCCATGCATATTAATAACACACAGATAAAAATACGCTTGATTAAAATCACACCCAGCCCAGCCACCCGAGCACTTGTCCCAGTGTGCAGACAACACAAAGACGGCTCTTTCTCCAGGGCAGGAGGCAGGAAACGAGAACATCCATAATGGATTTCATATACTTCATCATTAAGAGTCTTTGTGTGTACACACAATTCACTTCTCACCTATTTGTTTGCAGGGAAGGGAGTCAGAGTTGATTACTCAACTGAGCCGCAGTGCTCCCAGACAGAGGGTCCTGGCTGCGAGTCAAATGAAATGTGATTCAGCGCTGTATATTTTCAGCCCTGGCTTTTCTATTGTTTACTTGTAAATAGCATGCGTTTACTGACCAAGCTGCTGGCACTGCAATTTGTCAGGCCTTACAGGTTGTCATGCACCCAGCTGCTTTTTCATGTGTGGCAAAGATGAATGATATGTTATCTCAGCGCAATTTCTGCCCTCCAGTGAAGGTATCCATATTGATAATGAGACAGGAGCTTTTTTAATGCATTACAGTGTATGCTGGTGGCTCCTAATGATGCAACCTAAACTGATGGTCAGTACAGAACTGAGGCCTTCACAGAGTCATCAGAAAAGCAAAGTGATTGTCGAGAGTCAAGCCCGAGTTTTGGCTGCCGTCAGGTTTTTTATTTGCTTCAACATATGAATGCATGGATTGAAAATCTATTTTGCACACTTTACACAAGTGTAGTGCATTGTAGACCTGTGGGTGGGCTTGAGTCATACCACTCTTGTCAATCTGTAGTCACAAACACTATTCTTTGATTTTTTTTTTTTTTTTCACATTTTTATGTCATATTATACAACGTCCTCTTTCATTGGATAGTTGATGTCTCACCCTACCATCACTGTTTCATTATGTTTTTGATGCCTTGCTATTCTCATACTATACTCAATAATGCATGAAAACTCCCTTTCACCTGATAGCTTAATGGTTAGCACATACCCCCCCGAAACAGTGGATTGCTGGCTCATAAACCCAGAAAGTAATAAATGTGGAAACAATCATTATTTTTTGTCTTATTTTCATGCCCTACTATACCATTACATTTATTATGAAATTTTTATGTCTTCCTGTGATGTGAAATTTCTCATGACACTTTGATGGGTTGTTGTACTCCTACTTTTCAAGAGGTTTTTGTGGCCTTACGAAACTCTATAAATGCATTACAGGTTCAGGTGATCAGGTTGCTCATCTGATACCTTGTAGTGACACAGACAGAAGACTGAAATGACGTGGCTACTAGATCATATTTTTGTTCCTCCAGATATGACAGTTCACAGTTCATAACAAGTATAACAAAAAACTAATATTTTTTCAGAAAAGTTGAAAACTTTGTTTGAATATATCTTTTCTTCCTTTTAAAACATTTTCTTGACAGGAGGTTATTAGTTTGTTGCCTTCTATATGTCAGTCTATAAAGATTTTACTCAATTCACAGTAGAAAAAATAAGCATTAAAAATCATGTACACGCATACACTAGCACTCAGACAAACACATTTTCCAAAATAGAAGACTCTCTGTGTGCAGGATTACCTTCGAAGTTGTATTGATTTTTTTTATTTGACTCCAGACTTTCCCAGAATTGTTGCAGTCTTGGTGAGTGTTTGAGAGCCTGCTGTTCAGATTCTCCAAAGTTAAACAGGACTTTAACACAATATTTTTTTCTTTCTCAGATGAAGGTATAATATTTCCAACAATAAGAAGTCAAATGTAGGAATAACTTTTTCAAAAAGCAGTAAGTGTTTTAAAGTGGTTGACACTAAAAAGCATGAGATGCTAATAAAATCAATGAATAAAAGATAGAGTGAGCTCCTGGTTTACCCTAGAGCTGGCAGTAAAAAAAAGAGCTGGGTAACAGCAAGGAGCAGAGAAACCGACCACTGGTTGGTGTTTATTTGTTAAAGGACTGAATGCACATCCAGAGTGAGTAAGCTGATAATACTGCAGAACATATTCACACATTTCTCCTCACAGCAGATTTATTCTGGAAGGGGAAACTCCATAAATCTTAACTTACCTATATGAAATGTGATAGCTGTTTACCATTAATTCAGAATGATCACATAGGGACTCTCCTGAAAATAGCTCTGTGCAGTCATTCACTTCTGATGTTGTACTTAAGGCACAACAAGTCATAGTTGTTACTTAGTCATTCTGCACCAATCATTATGAAATATTACATTTGTTTTCCATCTTTCCACAACATCTTGCATGGTGGCTGCTCTGCATAAAGATATGGAGTTGTTTGAGAGCTAAATAAAAATCATTCATTTTCTAAGTTGTCCTGCCTTTATCGAACCAAGTTTTTATTCAACGGCAGCACGGATTTACATTGTCATTATGCAAATATTAGGCATTCATTCTCAGCAAGATAAACAGCTGGGGCCACGAGTTCTCCAGCATGGTGACATTAAACCACTGCAGAAAAGCAATTTTTCATCTCTTCATTGGAGCTGAAGTGTCATCTGACATTTTGACATTTAATGCTGGAGCCAGCACCAGGTAAAACATAGCTGCTTCAATTGTATGTTTCCATAAAATATACCATTACGTCAAACTCTTCCCAAAATTATGTTATGAAGTACCCCCTGCTGTTAAAAATAGGGGGAAGTCGGGTAATGCAGTAGATAGAGTGACAAAGTTTGCATTGGAGCAAGGAGGTTGGGCTGGGTTTTTTTTCAAACTGATACCAGGTGTTGTTTCTTTCATCCTTGACCATTACACAACCTTAACTGCATGTTAATTATTGCAACCATGGTAACAAAAGTCCTCCAACCTTAATTCAAACCCTGAGCTTTTCATAAACCTAACCATGTAGTCTTTGTGTAGAAACCTAACGAAACTGTGACTGTTCCAAAACCTGAGCTGGCTGTTTAGTATTATAATTATAACAATGAAGGTCAAGTACACCCGCCACGAGTCATCATGTTATTGTTACCATTCAGTTCAATTCAACTCAGTTTTATTTGTATAGCAACAAATCATAACATGCATTACCTCTGGGCACTTTACAGAGAAAATAGAGACGCATTATATTTCCCACAATGAACAGTGGACAGAAAAACTTTTAACAGGAACTAACAGGAACAAACTCTAACAGTTCAGTTAAATACTCAAAATTGTTGTAGCTCGAGCCCATGACTCATACAGAAAGTGGTCAAGGAGAGGTGGCAGTCATGGAGATGGAGATTGTTGTTGGACATTGTCAAAATTTTCAAAATTAGCAAACCATGATATTGCAAACAGATATAAATTTTGTTCTGGCTTTTTCCCCTCATGTGGAGAAAAGAGTTCGATAGACCAGAACCACTTCCAAATATTGTGAAGATGAACAAATTTGCTTGTATGAGCGGTTCTTGCATGTGTCTCTATGTCAAATACACAGAATCTTACTATGTTGTACTGTGTAATTAAGATCAAAATAACCACGGTGAATTAAAACTATCCTATAATGCAATATCATCCACTTTTATAAACTCTATATTAGTGCTTAATGTAAATAACCTAAAATTTGTGTCATTCTAAAGTTCAGAGACAGATTATGGTTTGCATATGCATCCAATGTGACAAGGTCACAGAATGTAAATATTTAGGCATCTGGCTCAGATGCATAATCATTGGTATGTGTCTATTTTAAATGCCCTTATCTGAAAATTGGTGTATAGTGAACAGCAAACTGTTCTCATGAAACAATATGGAAATCCACAAAAAAACACAACATCCAAAGTCCTAAAAAAAGTACCTGGCTTTAACCAAGACTTTATACTTGCATCTGTTTTTGTCACGTTATTCAATTTATTTTTCATTGTACCTGCTAACAAGGCAGTGCCGTATGACAGTATGCGCTGCACAGCAGGCTCAGCCAACCTTCCCCGTATAAATAAAGACATAACTAGAAGTTTGTCCAGCAAACTTTTCCGGTGCCAGCAGTAATCTGCAGATGGTGGTATGAAAATCAGCATGTGTTAAAGCAGCCGTCGCTGAAGAAAATAATGTACCATCTGTTGAAACACTGTCACCCCACAGCTTTGTTTGGCTCCCAGCAAACATTTTGACATTGACTTGTTGATAAGGCAGTCTGCACTGACTTTGGAAATGAAAATTGAGACAACATCTGTAGCCAGTGACTGCCTGCAACAGGACCTAAGCACAGCAACTTTCTGACTTGAGTTTACAAAGCTGGGGGAATAAAAACTTTTTTGAGGCAAACTTAAACCTACAGTGCAGAACCTCTGTCTCCTTCTTCTGGCAATGAGAATTATCACACAAACTATTAATTCCTTATTTAGGTAGAGCCAATGTAATAACCTGTTTCTTTTTTATCTGGAGAATCAGAAACTTTTTGGAATTTTTTGAATGCTTCCTATGTTTCACCACCATGGGCTCAACCATACACTTAGATGCTGTAACCAGCATCTGTCTCGATGGCTATGGTTGCTCCCCTCTTCATCTCCGGCAAACTGAAGGGTTTGAGCAAAGCACATTGCTACAGATGTCCAGCAGAGGAAGAATGTCTCCAGAGAGATTTAATATTATATACTGCACAATACAGATAAAGAGATATGTAGGCTTACTTCATTAACCCTGAGGGAAATTAGGGCATCAAATGTCTTAAGTGACACCTACAATCCAAAGATACAAGTAACCAGTAATTGATAACAGTCCAAAAAAGAGCCAGATGAAGGTGAGGAGGTGAGAATTCAGTCACTGTCTCCCCACCATTGCGGAGAGGCATTCAATCCCACGGTATGGCCTGGGGGACAAAAGATTTCCTCAGTCCATTAGTGGAGGAAGGCGACAGCAGTCTGCCATTGAATATGCTCCTCCGCTTTGAGAATGTGCTGTGCAAAAGGTGATGGGCATTGTCTATGATGGCCAATGATTTTGTTTCTTTTTCTGCATGGAATTCATGCAAGAAATAAAACATATTTTTCAAAAATTTTTTGGTGTGAATTTGGTTTCTGAAGGCAGGATGTACAATAAAAAAATCAAAGCCAAAACCAAATGCTGGTCTTCAAAGTGATAAAGACCGGGCACCCCCTGTGAGTCCAGCCAGATTTTCTGAACATGTTTTGCATATGCACACTGTTTCCATTCTAACTTTCTCTAATAATGTGTCAAATGGTACTGGGCTGTCAGATACAGCATTTAAACCTGGGGATCATTAGCAGTCAAACTAGGACTTAATCACAAAGCCAAAATAACGATCGTACTCCAGGAGTGATCTGGGAATGGCCGACACAGACTTAGCCTTGCTTTCTTCCTCTTCCCCACCTTTTCTTTTCATCTGTTTTCACAAACCAGAGGACCCATACTCTTTGAAAAATGACCTGAGATATAAAGGCAGACGACAGCAAAAGAGGATTGAGGGGGAAGGGTTTTAGCATCACACAGGCAAACTCAAGGGGCCACAGTAATAACTGGGAAAAGGACTTCAAAGATCCTGGTGTCATTCAAGGACTCAAGCAGGAGAAAGGTGTTAGGGTGCAAGGCAGAACAGATAGCAAGAAGAAGAGAAATGCCAGGGAAGATAGATGTGAAGGAAAGGAGAAGACGCTGACCATTCATCTTAAAGGTGGCAGCAAGGTCGGAGACTGTTCATAACTGTTCATGCATTATCCACCTCCTTCCATGCTGTTGAACGTGAAGATAAAGACACTGTACACCACGTTATTAAATGTAAGATGAATAAATAACGTTATCATCTATGACAATCTGATATAAATACAAGTTGATTTGGTGTTCTGTATGTCATTGCTGTAACACATCAGGGATTCAGCTGATTACTCATGAAGACTTTTACATTAGCTGGTAAAGCTCCTCATTACTCTGGTACATACGGAGTAATGTGTTTTATATTTAGAGTTTGTCTGGAATTTACAAAAGGAAGAGAAAAGTTAGCAGCAAGCAGTTAACAATAGAGGAACCACTTACATGTTGGGAAACATATTCTTTCACTGTTTCTCAGACATTAACAAAGATTAACTGTGGTCTATCTTGGAGGTACGACATGATTAGCCTATTTTAGCATAAAGATTTATAGTTTTTATGGGGGTGAAGGAGTGCAACCAGATTTTTTAAATAACTAGTTTGAAACTAGACAGAACTTAGGAGGGACTTTACACTATATTCAAATTTTGGAATTGGTTCATGAATAGCTGGTGAAACACTTCTCCATATTAACACAAAGACATGAGATTGATAGTGGTCCTTTCATCTCACTCTCATAAAGAACATTGCAAGAACTGAGAAGACAGATTCAACAGAAACATTTTGTTATATAGCCTTTGCAAGCCTGTCACAAGCCCTGAAGACAGAATGTGTCAGTTTTAATTAAATAGGCTCGGTGAAAATCAGTTTCTGTTTAGCATAAATGTAGTTTGAAGTCAAATTGCCATTTCAGATAAAAAGGAAGTGGAAATGAGCAGAGAGCCACAGTTTTCTGTGGATTAAGTCTTGTCTCGGTACCTTCTGTGTCTTTATGTGATCCCAAACTGACTCCACGATGTTGAGATCAAGGCCCTGCTGCAGCCCAGACCCTCTGCTGCAGGATTCCTCTTTCTTCTTGTCGCTGATGATAACCCTTTATGAGCCTGGCTGTATGTGTGGGCTCCTTGTCCTTCTGCAGAATGAATAAAAGGGTGGCCAGATGGCATTGTGTGACAGATAAGAATCAAAACATCTGAAGTGCCTAAAACTTTTGCACAGTTTTTTTATTAGGATTTGATGGCATTCCAACATTTAACTCAACGCAGAGAATCAGACAAGCATACATGATGACCAAGAAATCCTACGTGTATTCATGGTTTTCTCCCAGAGTACCATAAGTGGGGAAATTTAATGATGTAATTTACATGCAATTTTCTTATTTTGAAATGAAAAAGCTAGGTTTAGTACTGCTGGTGATTGATGTTCAACATCTAAGAGAAACAAGATGTGATGTTAGGTCAGATATAACATCCTGCAACATGAACCTCCAGTCATACCCTATGTGGGAATATCTTGAGCCACAGTAGCTGGAAGAAGAGAGTATTAATTACCTTCACTTTATTTGATGAAAAATATTTTCCACTGAAGAATGAGACTGTTTTGGTTTGAATAGTGCAAACATGGTGGATGGCAAAATGAAATGTTCAAAAACAGGATAGAAATCCTGCAGTTTCTGGACCTTCATCAAACTTCAAATTCACAATGTGAAACCAAATCTCAAATCAGCATGTTACAGATGCAAAGTTCACATGTTCTGAGATTTAGTTCTGTTTTTTGATCTGTTGTTTAGGCCTGCAGCTGAAGAACAGAGATGTGTTGTTCCACATTGTGGATTTGATACCAGTCAAAGGTCTGTGACAGAAAACCTTGTGTCTTCAAAAAATTCATTGCCAACAAGTGTGTGGGATTTCTACCTGTTTTATCAAACATTACCTACGTATAGCTTTGGTCACTGCATTTGCACAGCCGTTGCCCTATCTGCAACAGGCTAATGTTACAATTGCTCACAGTTTGCAACTTGCAGTGTGTTCAGTTCTACAGTGATTTACATAGGTTTTCCTTGCAGCATGGTCTATTGGTCTATTGAGTTCTGCCAAGGTTCAACATGCATTTTGCCATAGGAGGACATTATTGAATTAAGCAGTCAATGGCAGGTTGACGGGTCTCACCATCAGTAATACATGAACATTTACTTTGCCTTAACCTTACTCTACGTAAACACCACTCAGTGGAATGTCATTGCTTACATTTATCAAGCTGGAAAGAATGTCAGAAGTGTCACAAAATTCAGTCATAAATAAAAGATTTTTGGGTGAGGATTTTTATGTCACATTTTGCACTTGGCTTGTCTTTGGACAATGTCAGGTCTCCCAACATTTTACCACAGTTGCTGGGAAGTATGCGACCTATCTCCTCTTCATATATTTGTGGCTTTAAAAGCTAGAACTCTGTGTTGTCCTGGTGCAGTAATGCAGTGCTGCTTACTGATTTGGTTTTGTTCTGTTGTTTTGTCATGAGCGACTGGCTGGAGGCTGTTTGGGTGAGCGATGAGGAGCAGTGTCTGAACGCATGGGCTTCAGGGTGGCCGGCTTTGCAAAATAGAATCACGCACACATGTATGTGTCCACACACAACGACAAGATACAGACATCTCATACTTCAACACAAAACCTCAGCTGTCCTCGCAGTCCTTTCTCTTTCTTTCTCTCTCTGTCTTTTATCTAGCTGTCTCTCTCGCTCTGTCTTATTTCTTCGTGCACTGCTTCTGGCTGTGTGCAAATTCATTCCCTGTGAAAATGGAAGGCAGCTCCGCGCCGCACAGTTTCATTTAGTCTTCTATTCAGTCAGCCACCGAGTCTCTGCGTGCTGCTCTCACCCACATTTCAGATGAAATTAGAGATCTCTAATCACTCATGCAAACTGACACACAAGTAATTCATTTGAGAATCAGTGTCACAAGTCTGGTCACTGAATGTCTTCACCTTTATTGCACCCATTCAGGGTGGATGTCTCCCTGAGGCTCAGACATCATGTCCGATTTACCACAACAGTTGCATTGTGATTGACAGGAAAATTGAATGCGGATCAGCAAACAGCCCAGCCTCAGATGGCCACCATTACTACACCAACGCTTTTCAGCAGCCCCACAGAGGACGATGTTAGGGCGCCTCCCACTCCTGCTGTTTTCAAAAAACACAACTGTCAAATGGCTTTAGTTAGGTTTCAGTTTGTCACATAGGTCACACTGTATATGGCTGAACTTTGTCATTACTCTGACATGTCAGATCTAAATAATTTTTTTTCTTTATTTTTAAAATCATCTTTCCCTCCTCTTCCTTGCAGATGCGTAGCACTCGAGGAGTGTCTGTTTGGCCTGTGGGATTTGTGGGTGGCAGAGCTTATGAGCGCCCCCTTGTGTCTGGGGGTAAAGTCGTGGGCTGGTACACCGGCTGGAGACCGGACAGACCCTTCGCCACCGACATGGCGGGTAAGGAGCAGTTTTGCAGATCTGCTAAAGTAAAAAGATTTCTAGACTAATGCTTTCCCTACTGATTGAACCTGAATATACCTATTCAGTTTTTCACTGAATTTCATGGCTTTCCATTATGCTGTACAGAGGATGGCTCATTACTACACAACACTCCATGAACTTGCTGGTAGAACCACACCCATGCCAATGAGTTTCGCACAAGATTTGTGATCTAATGTGTGGATTTCAATGAAAAAACAGGACATTCTATGTTTACTCTATTCTATGTCCACTGTTTACAATCCAAAGATATTTGTTTTAAGGGGAAAAAAAATGTATCCACCATTTGACTAAAGGTCAGGGTATCTCTATAACCATAGTGCTTGATGTTTCCTTGAATTTTTTAACAATAGGAATACATCATTTCACTCGATCAAATTTGAATCAAGGCACAATAAGATATTTGAGTTGTATTGAATTTTTGTGTGTTATTTTCAGTAAGAGTAAATACTGTAGATAACTAGTACTGGAGTATAATATATATATGTATATCTTTTGCAGTTTATTACCTTGTATTTCTGCACCTTTTCTTTTTTAAGTGCACCTAATGTAGCATGGATGTATTTTAACTGTTTTGAACAGGGAGCTCATGTTACATTTGGAGTATTGTAGATAAGTTTATGGACAGCTCATGGCCTGATTCTGTGAGTTTGTGGTGAAAATGATTTTTTAAATAATATTTTAGTTGTCTTTGCTGTTGTGTAAACATTTAACAATTTTATTGATCAGGCCATTGATCACAGAATGATTAAAGTCAGTGAGACCATCTTGGCCTGTTGGTTTTCATCAGAGCAGAGAACAAACAAGAAACCATGAGCAGTGCTCCTGCTTTCTGTGAATTTACCTGCAGAGATCAGATGGCTTTTTTACTGAGCTACAGTTTTTCCATGGATTAATGTGCCATGAAATGAGATCTGATATTTCCAATTTAATGTTCTGACTGTTACTCCTCCACACAGGAGCTGTGTTTCTTTGCTTTATTGTTTATTCCTGAGATAAATCACAAGGCAGAATCGCAGAGTCTTATTGAATAAAATTGTTGTGAAAGGCAACAGACTGGATGGAAATGAAAGTCTAAGGCATCAGGAGACTCATCAGTTTATTTTCTGCACTCTAAAAGAATTGTAAAATATACAATTCTAAAACAAATTTTTAATAATATAGCGTAAAATGTCTAAAGACCTCTATAGTGTGTAGCTGGAGTGACCTATTTAACTATGGTTTTTATACAACCTATTTTTTCCCTCCAGTTGGAAAACACATTATGCTACTCATCACTAATGTATTTCCATTCTCCTTTTCACACCTATTCTTTAATTGGCGAGTGACTAGCAATGTGATTGCTAAGAGTATCCAGTGAAGAGTAGTGTAGTATGTCATAATAACACAAAAAACCCAAAAATGTCATAGTATATGTTGCATATAAAAAGTGAACCTCCAAGCTCCAGCTCCGTACTCATCTCACTCTGTTCCTTTAAACCTTCGAAACACATTGAAGCAAACATGGATGTGGTTGCAGTTTTAATGTTGCTGTTCAGGCAGAATCTAAAGTCTTGGATGTTGGAGCTTCAATTAACACTTGAAAACACTAAACTTGAGGCCAGAATACTGAACCTTTCTTGGTGGTAGATCAAAAAGTACTAACATTCCTATGCATTTCAGAAGGCAAGTGTCATCCTGATGCCTGGAGCTCTGAATCAGACAATGTTCTAATGGGTTGTCTTGGGAAAAAAATGACATGAACATGTTGTGTCGTGGTTTATTGATACCTTTGATTACACAATTTTATACATTGAAACACACTCACTTTCTTTTTCTGGCCTTTAAAAATTAAAATAGAATACCTGTTCTCATTGGTCATCAGGGGATCAAAACCAAATCAAAAGGACATACCTCTAACATCTAGCTCCACAGAAATACTGCTGGGACATGAATGCATCTGGTTGTCTTGTAGTTAATAATGTCTTAATGGAGACTAAAGCCCAGGCAAACACCTCCACAAATCTATTTACCTCTTTATGTCTCCTGTGTAAACTTCCAATCAGACGAATGATCAGTGCTCAAGTTCCCTCTGACCTGAGAGAAAATAATTCATCACACTGACCAAATAATAACACCCCATCAGTCACCTCTCATCATCCCGTCTCAACCTCACCTGCACTGCATATAAAATCTGCTGGGGTTTCCTGTTAGTTAATAATATAAATGTTACAGTCTTGCCTGAGCAGCTACACACGGTGATTGCATGCTTCTATCATTCCAAACACATATGCGGACACAGCTGAGGGCAGAGCACACACACACACAAGCACAGATTTGCCCTTGGGAATAGTGTTAATTAAACCACAGTAACAAGAGGGAGCCTCTCTTTTCCTCTCCTCCACCTTTCCTGCTCCAACACGGCCGAGATCCTAACCATCCTGCTCCACCTAATCTCACTCTCTCACACACATACACACACATTCTGTAATTATCAGCCTTACTTTTACAAGGCTCTATATAATTACGCTGTCAATTTACAACTCTAAGATTTACAGCCGTGGCTGTATTACGAGATTTTTTTTTGCTTCATATTCTCCAAGAACAACAATGGCTGTGCCGAGTGAACGCCCCACTTTATTCACTCTTAAATTATTATTCGTACGATTTACAATAGGGTGTCTGCAGAGCACTGAGTGAGTGCTAGTGCGCGTTCTAACAGTATTGTGTTATACAGCGCTGCATTGTTAGCAGATCACTAAAGCCTCGCATCTACTGCTCTGTCTCATTAAGCCAGACACAAAGGAGCCTGGACAATGATGGTGTGAAGTACTATTCACCTCACAGTGTGCATGTCTGTAATTATTCAAACACAGAAACACACCCACACACACACACACCCCGCATCTGGAGCCACACGCAACCACGTACCTTCCAGCACATGAATTTCCACGGAGACGACAAGTTTCAGGACACAGACGCACAAATGCATTTCCAAAAGCACATCAGAGACGTTTTTGCAAAATAGCGCAACTGAATGTACGTGCACACATGTACTAGTAGAGCAAACACAAAAATACAATGCACGCACAGACACACCAGCACAAAGAGCGTTGTACTTTTGTTGAAGTGGCACTTGTGCCTCTGGAAGGTTCCCTGAGACGCAGACATGAAAGTGTTTAACCCCAAGTATCCCAAGTGCTTATACCCAGCTCGATGAGAGGAACAGAGAGGAGGGCAGAGACAATGTGCAGGAGCAGTTAAAGACACAGCTGAGACCCTAAACTAAACAGAAACAACTGAATGACGTGGGAAAATTACACAACAAGAGCAAAGTTTCGGACACAATTGCACATTTCAGTCAGGTTTTAGCAGTCTAATGCAACAATGATATGCATTTACTGTGGTGGTTCGTTTCTGCCCCGGTGACGCTCTGGAAAAAAAAAATTGCAAGATTGACACAGAGTGTCCTTGAGCTCAGAAACCTCATGTACATTTTTTTTCTAGCAGTGAGGGTGCAGAGATCAGCACTGGTGTATGCAGAGAATGAACAACAGTTGTTTATCTGACAAATAATTCTTCACTAAAGGTGTTCTTATTGCATTTCCCAGGGCTAAAATTCATTTAAACCTCTTTTTGCTTGTTTTTTTTTTGTCCGACTCCTGTTTTCAAGTTCAAGAAAAGACCTTGAAACTTAAATTTGTATAATAAGGACCAGAGTCACAGGTAGCTGAATCTAATGTATGAAAAAAAATTTATGTTTCCCTCAGGTTATTTTGCTCATAGGTTGTTGGGAGACAAAGAGTTAGTGTAAACATGTACGAAGCAGTTAAAAGCAGAAAGATCCCTTTGTCTGCATTGATCCATAAACGAATATGAATGATTTTTACAGTATCTGGAGTTCACAGCTGCTTCATACTGAATTAAAATCTTCAGTTCCGTAAATACCTGCAGCATCTGAAGACGACGGGACAGATAGTATATTCATTAATCTCCTGCCTCAGTCTTGAGAGCTCAGTGCCATAATACATGATCGTCCACTGTGTTTGCCTGAATGAAATCACTTGCAAAAGTCACAACGCAGTATTCTGTCTGTATGTGCAGTAGATGTTGGAATCCAGTGGTATTTCAATGCCCCTGGGTCTCTGCCCCCTTTACAACTTTCTTTTTTAGCAAATGTAGCATTTCATGTTTTAGTCTCGAAATACATAATGGTACAAACATTGCAGTGTCACATTTTAAGATTTGATGTGACAAGTGAAAAGTTGAGAGATATGAGCTGAGATTAAAACTGAAACAGCGTCAGATTAATGTGCTTGTGCGTTTATTATTATTTATGCCTGTCATCATTGTACAAAGTCAGTAAAAAGCCGCGCCATCTGCCTCTGGCTGCGGATCTGGGGGTGTCTGTGTGTTCAGTTTTGCTCCATCCGGACAACGAGTTGTTTTTCTGGAAGGGCTTTTTTTCTATTTGTTGAGCTGTTGTCACCATACCTCACTGTGATTGACACAGAGCTACATCAGAGCGATGAGACCAGTGATGTGACTGACTGCCAGTGAACTTATTAATCAATCACTCTGATTTATATTCCACCTTGTCCAGCCCTTTGGTACGTTGTTATATATAGCAGGTGTCCCTGAAGACAGCAACACAGTCACACCAAAGGCCAACTGACCACTCTGTGCTCACTGTTTGATCGTGTGATCAAAATATGGCTGTCTGTGTTTAGAAGAGCAGATGTACAAGTTTCTTGACACGGATAGAAGTAAAATCCAAGATCACCTGAATAGTTAATTTTGTTTTCTGATTTGGCTTATGATTTTAATGTCACAGTGTTGTGGTTGCTGATTGCTCTTGTAACTGTCACCCTGAAGGGAAACTCTTACGTGATCCATATCAGCATCTGAATTGAAAAATGAATCATGCACAGGAACAGAGAACAAAGGGAAATCAAGGGAGTGAAAAAAAAATTGGCTGTAACCTGGTGAACCAGTGCGATCCCATGGTTCCCTCAGGCTACTGAAGCTTCAGGTCACACTATCTATCCGTTTTCTTCTGCTTATCCTGAGCCGGTTTGCGGGGGCAGCAGACTGAATATGGTCTGCCCAGCACTGATTTCCAGCTTGAATTTGTGCCGAGAATGTGGACACAGCTTTCACATTGGTTGTACAAGGACAGCCTGTAGTAATGGCCGTGGTTATTTGTACCCTCGCAGTACTCCCCACAGAACCCACAAACGTCCACAAATACATATAAAGACAGACTTGAAAAACTGGGATCCTATCCTTTAAGTCAACTTGTCCACAAGTGCAGTAAAGACCAGACATTAGGACTGAGCTGGTACTACCCCCAGTGCAGGGAGTTTTACAGCACCAGGAAGTGTAGCTTTGGAACAACAATTAGACTCTGGTTCCTTCTGACAAACATAAGTAAAGTTCCCTGGTTCCCAAAATTGTTATGGTCCCCTGGAAACAGGATATAAACAGGCAATAAGATCACAAAGCACGCTCACTCACTTTGTACAAAAAAAATCTATTGGTACATATCACAACATCCACTTTCACTTGCTGCTAATGTAATGATGAGCTACAGGGAAAAAGTTTTTTTTGACAAAGAGAATAATGTAGCATTCAGTAGATACAGTCATATAGGTCAGCTAGAGTGGGTCAGAAATAAAGTGGGATAAAGTTAGTCCGGACAATGGCCTCTTGGGCAAACATGGCACAGAGAATCTGTGATCTTCATATCAGAGGCTGGCTGCAGGGTTGGAGATGTCTATCTTGTAATTGCTCTCATATCTATCTGCTGCACCTGAGCTGCATTTATCTCTGTGATTAGCCTGCAGTATCACACACAGAGCAGTAATATACCCCATAGCAGGGGAAACTGACAACTGTACAAGCACTACATCAGGTCTGTGTGTGGTTTTGTGTGCAGGGGCTGATTCAGCCTGCGAGTAAACTTTTGATGTCTTAGTGTCTCAAAGACTTTTGTAAACCTAAAATATCGTGGAAATTCTCAAATTTGAATATAGCAGTTAAAAATAAGGTAATTTTGAATTACTGGCAGTGAATTCCCACACTAATGTGCTGATTGCCAAGGCATGCCACCCACTAAAAATGTGCAAATATGCACATGTGTAAATATTCAGTAATTATGGTAAGATCTTGAGCATGGAGGATCACAGTAATTTCTGAAAATATCCTTGTGTCATAATCAAAGCTAAAAACTTCAGCATCCCTTGTAGGAATATTGCTATTCTGCTTAAAGCATAGCCACACCTACCCTTAATTTCGACTGTTTTGATTGGACATTTAAGGACTGTCCCAAATCTCCAGCATCTGAGACTTTACATTCGCTCCAAACAGCAACAACAAAAATGAACCAAAACATATCTGTGTGCTCCCGCTTATCCATTAAGTATAAAGGGAAGATTCACATTTTGGAAATTACATATAGAGTATTGTCTTTCTTTCTGAGCATCAGATGAAGATCAATACCAATCTCATTACTGTGTGTTAAGCACTTCTGATGGAGCCTGGGGGCAATTAGCTGTGGTTAACAGCCTGGTCATCTTTGTTTAATCCATATCTCTTTGGTTTAATCTGTACGGAGTCGCTCCATGATTTCATGGGTATTTTTTAAGATTGTTGCAGACAAAAATGCCTGATTGCAATGCAGCTGCTCTAAAAAAAATATCATGCATGTTGTATGTGTTTTTAGTTATTTTTATGCCTCCTCAATGGCTGGCATTATGTTTTCCATCCATCCATATATCCACTCCTCAGTAATTTCTCATAAACATGATATCTGACCATATATAGTAAATATGACCATATAACTGTTGAAACAGGATGTTTGCACTGCATTGGTACTAGCTTTTTTGCAACTGTACAGGATTTATATTTATATTCTGTCAATCTGCAATTTCAAGTTTGTTGCTACACTCTGCACTTCGCAACTTCCATTATGATAATTGCACTGCTTCAGAAATGTCTCCATATTTAAACTTGTTTTAATATTTGTTTACTGTAATATTATTGTGTCTTCTAGCATTTGGATGGCACTGCTAACCTGATTTCATGTACTATACTGAGGTATTTTACAGTTACAATAAAAGGCATTCTGTCTATCTATCTCAGAAACCCCATACACTTGAATGCAAGAATGAAGTGATTAAATTTTGCTGGTCAATGGTTAAATTTAAGGTCACTGTGACCTCACAAGACATGTCATGGCCATAAATAATGTATAATGTCAAATATGACCATTAACCTGCTACAATTGTTTGTTGGTGAACAACAGTTTATCCATTAACCAAGTAAGAGCTACAGCTATACCTGAACCACACTTTGACACTGTTACTTTACTGTTTGTGTGTGGATTAAACCAAACAAGATACAGAATAACTAGTGAGCATTAGAGGTTTTTCTTGGTGGATGTTTGAACTCTGGATATAACAGGGCTTGCTGCTTTCTCTCTTTATGCTAAGCTAGGAAAATCACCTCCTGCCTCCACGTCCTTACTTGACACAGACATGATAGTGATATTGACCTTTTCCTCTAACTACATGAATACACATTGTATTGAAGTTGTAGTCAGAGTATGTTAGCAGTACTATGTTAGCTCATGTAACTTTAGCTCAGGTATCAGCTAATCAGCTGACGTGAGAAAAGCTAATACAGGGTAGGAGCCTCTAACAAAAGTTACATTCTATTTAACCACTGATGTGGTGGATCAGTGTTAAGGCAAAATCACAGAGGCGACTGTAATAGCAACTGGTTTTACTTATTAAGTTGACTGAATTAGTCTTTGTATGTCATAACTCAATAATATGAATACATATTATTTAAATTCCAATGTATTCATATTGTAAAAACTTGTAGATATTTTATTAGTGTCCCAAACCTTGTCTCCAACATAATCAAACATCATCTTAAATTTATATTGATGTCGATTTCTCCCTCTATTCCTGTTTCTGCCGACTGACTCAGCAGGAAGGCAGAGTGAAGGGGAGAAGGTGCTGATGGGTTCGGTTTTCAGCCCAGTGGGGAAGCTGCAGTGTGGGCTACCACAGAGGACAAATATCCATACACACCTTGAGTTATCTCCAGCTCACATTTGTGAACAGAGAGAAACACTCAAACACACGGCATGTTCTGTGCACAGCCACACTAGCAATGTAGTTAGTTAGTCTCAACTGATTTATGGTTACACCGAGTTATGGTTGCATCTTTCAAGAGGTGGAGTCATCTGCAGCGTAACATTACCAATATATAACCATAAATAAAGCTTATTGTAAGTCTTGTTGTTCAGCTACTTTTTTGAAAAGTCTAGTCCAACATACTCTTTCCATTACCACACGAGAACTGATCATTAGCCTCCTGCTGAGGCCTCCTGACAGAGCAGAGCAGCTCTTTAGATCTCTTAACTCTCAGCTCTCTAGTGATAAACATGGTAGATCGAGGGCAAATTGTCAGTAGCATCACATGAAGAAAAAAGCTGGGTAACTAACTGAATGAAAAAATGCAATAAATTGGTCCATCAAAGCAATCTGAAGGCATATTACCAGCATTTGTCAGCTTTAAAAGAGGTCATACAGTCATCCCCTTAATATTTTTTCATAAAACAAGTTGAGGCAGTTGGAGATCCACACAGCCCTGGATTTCAAAGTGAGCAGTCCATAAAGAATCTAAATTACTTAATGTGGTAATAACAATCACAGTAAACACAGACACACAAAATGAAGAATAGAGACAAGTGTCTTATCATCAGGCAGGGTGACCTTTCAGAAACCTTTTTTTTCCATTTTCCATTTTTTCACCATGGGCTGGTGCTACCATTCAAAATGTTGGAAGGAAGTATCCACAGCTCCATCTCCGAGCAGTTTTTGCTGTCAGTAAAGGATCAGCAAGAGGTGGAGGCAAAAAGATGTAAAGGGGACTCTTCGTGTGTCAACTCCAGACCTCTCGCCGCAGGGTCATGCAACACATCAGATGTGTGAATGATGTGTTCTACGCACACATGTTGTTGGGTACAAGGTTAAGTAGAGTGGTGGATGGTTAGCTTTAGCATTTAGTTTGCTGCCTTTGATTTTGGATCTTATGTACTGTATATGACGTGAACTTGTAACTTATGGACAAGTATAGTAAGACAAAGGTGATTATATAGTGTCAGATAGCCAGTTTTTTTCCTGTTACCAGTTTTTCTAATCAGATTGATCAAATCAGGTCGCAGGCCAGCCATTAATCCCCACCTTTACTTCAGCACAGTGCAATCATGAACATTTTGACTTCCCTCCGACTTTCCTTCTCATCTTCTTTACAATTATCACAGGAGAATGGCAGACCCCCGTGGTAAATGAAATTCATATCAGGCATATCATAGTCATTAGATACACTAATGCACTCTATCATTTTCTGCTGTGATTATAATAGACTCATAATGTTCTTTTAATTCATGCTGGCTAACCTTCTCGCCCTTTCTCTGTCTTTGTTCTGCCACTTCCTCATCCTCCCCCCTATTTCTCCCACAGGTTTTGCAGTGAACCTCCAGGTGATTCTTGCAAACCCGCGTGCACTGTTCAAGCGGCGCGGCTCCCAGCCCGGGATGCAGGAGTCTGACTTTCTCAAGCAGATCACCAAGGTCACCGAGTTGGAGCCCAAGGCCAACAACTGCACCCGGGTCAGTAAGGTGCTGCTACTGTCACTACGGCAACAGATTAAAAGTCCTCTACACTCTGTACTGTAATAATACTGGTCAAGGACCTCTTTGCAGCTTTAACTTGAGTCAGGGCCATTTACCATTGCTTGCTTTATAATACAGAATATTAATTTACTTAGGCATGTCAATGAATCCATTATTCTGATATAAACAGATAATGTGTTCTGACAATGAAACAGTCGAGATCAGTGTTTTTCAACCCTTTGCCGTGATAGAAAATCATTTTTTGAAAAATTGTCAAATTGCACTTAATTGGTCCAGAAAATTAATCTTAAGTTGTGCAAAAGAATTGATTTCCTTCATACAGCTTATTAAGTATATGGTTGCAGTACTGATGGTAGGCCAATGAGTGGTGGTAGCACGGTAGCCTAATCCAACGTTATTGATTTTCAGATTGAGAGAGAATGTTCTTTCACCAGGGATCCTGCTGCAGAAACACTGTTGTGCTTAGTTTGTAGGCAAATCTAACCCACAGTGTGATGGTCACTAGCAAGCTCAAACGCCATCTGCAAATGTAACCCCTTCGCTTGAATGTATGTATCTAGTAGCTGAACTCGTGGCCAAATCAAAAAAGCCACACACTGTGGCAGAGACATTATGATTACTGGCCTGCAAAGTCATTGTGAACAGATGACGTGAAGAAAACTGCCAAAGTTTCCCTCTGGGATAACACTATTGCCAGAAGCATTGATGACTGCAGACATTGTAATTGTTAGAATATCCAGTAGGCTGCTGTGATGTTTCACATTGTAACAGAGGAGATGGTGTAATGTCAAAAAATTGCTGTGGTGCAAAAAAGGTCGACAAACACTGGTCTAGATGTTATGTAACATCAGTTTAAGCCTTAGTGTACATCCCAATACAGGTATTTATGCAAAACACACTCATACAAACACACATACTGGCTTTACTACACACACCTTATTTCTTTGCAATCTCCTGCCCTTATGTCTGTGTTTTAAGGGTCAAATGTCACGCAAAGGCAATAATATGTATTTTATTCTCTGTAAAATTAAAGTAATTTTTTCACTGCTTCACCTCTTACAGTCACTGCTCTATGCAGGGCGGGATTGATCGGTGACTATGTTATCACACTGCAGTGACCTGCATATAGGAGGTGAAATACACAGACAAGGGTTTAATAAAAGAGCAATTTATCAACCTTAATCTAGCACTTGTGTGTTTATGTGGGTGTGCGCATCAGGCAGATATTAAACTACAGACGTAATAACAGCCACCATCACAGCAGCCACTAAACATGGGGCATCTCTCCCCACTATTGACAGCATGAGTCATGCTTTAAACTGGTGGCGTGGTCTAAACTTAGACACACACACACAGCTTGAATTAGATAGAAATGGCGTAATAGCGCTATCAATTCTAGTTGTGTGCTTAGACAGCTCAGATCGATGCAGCTCATCTCAAATTACCACAGTCCCTGTCGGCACTTGGTTTTATGAAGCCACTCATCCTCTTGACAGCCATCACAGAGCCACCTTAAAGGACTGTCTGTGAGAAATGGATTCTATTATGTTTTTTTTAACTTTCAAGAAAAGGGTGAGCTAAAAGTGTCACGACCCCAGTTGTTCAAAACACAAAAAGCAAATCTGCAGATGGAATACATTTACAAGTGTTTTGTTTTTTGTTTTGTGTCAAATTTAGCCATAGCCTGATAATCACAGTTGTAGCCAAATCAGAATTGTCATTTTATGTTATTATCTAGTGTGACTCCATGTTAATTAATCATTTCGTGATGAAGATTATTTTTTCCTGGCCAGTTAGCAGTGACTAACATATCCATCTCATTGTCATTTTGAGCAGACATTGTTGTTCTTTTTGTGGCTACTTTTTTCTGTTGCTGTTTTTCTGGCTCTGTCCAAATAAATCACATATTACTTGCCGTATTGCTCTGAAATCTGGTACTGACATTCTGGATTCATACAGGATAATCCTGAATGATTTTGTTGACCATGACCTTTTTCATATTTTATGGGCAGATGAAATAATAATGATTTGGAGCATAAAAAATCTGCATGCAAATGTAAGGTAACACTGAAATGATTGAATATGCACCTTAATATGGGGGGAAATTAAAATGCAGTCGCTTTCTTAACATCACTGTTCAAATAAAAACTTTCAGATAAAGTTAGAGACAAATGTTTGCTATGGCACCCTCTCTCTCTCCTGTGGGTTTTTCTCTAGTTTCTCTAGTTTTCTCGACTCTGTACGTGTCACGATCTAAAACCGAGAACAATGAAAACAGAGTTCCTGTTCCTAGTGTGCATGCAATACACACTTTTCCTTCACTGAATGTAATCACTACCAAGTAAACTAACCTGGCACAGTCCTTAGGCAACCAACTGCCTAAAGTTATTAAAAGCTAACCAGGTCTTAACTCTATATATTTTTTTTGGCACAATCAAGACATTGGAACAGTGGCTAGCTAACAGCCTGTGGTCGGTATGGTCAGCTAGCCAATTGCGTCGAGGGTTTCCGACATTCAAATTTGCATACTTGCAGATAAACACGTTACACAGACAAGAGAAGGGTTATTATCGCAGAAGCTTTCTTGGTAAATCGGCATGTGTTTAGGGAAAAAGCGACCTTTGCCTGTGTTAACATAAACCTGCCTTGACGGAACCACTCTTCTCCATGAGACAGGATTAGTTGCTGCTGTTGCACGTCCCCTTACGTCTTAAATGCCTCTTATGAATAATTAATGTTGTGGATAATCCCAAGAAGCGAGGATCGTAACGCGTGTGATTTCACTTCATGAAGGGATAGTTAGGTGGCTGGATTATTTAAAGGCAGGACGCTAAACTGGGGAGTAAAGTGCTGATAGCATTACATTATGTATTCCAGAGAGACTTTTGTGGGGAGAAATAAGGTGAAAATGGCTCAGATATGACATGAATGCGACTGAATGCACACTGGCTGTCCGTTTTTAGAGTCTCTATGTCACACACCGAAACACTGTAAATTTTGTTATAGAGTTGCTACAGTTGATTCCACAGACCAATTTTTCTGTAGCATGTGCAGTATATATGTGGCACTATATAACCCTGCTGATGGGAGCTCTTGTTGTTGGGCAGTTGTAGGGCAAATACTGGTATTAATATGCTTATAATATATAATCTTGATTGCCTTTATGTAATATAGTATAGTGAGATTTCAGCTCATAAAATTACCACTGATGTACTCTACAACATTTGCTTAAATATGTTTTGCTTTGAACTCATTACATGCCATTACTCATTACCCTAATAACCACCACAGACGCATGTGTTAAACCACTGAATTAGTTATATGTACATAACAATGGCTGTATTAAGAGGGGAGGGGAGTCCATTGGGGCAGATTGTGTTCAGGGCTCAGTTCTTCATGCTGCACCCCTGCTGATGCTTAGTCTGGAACATTAATTGCCTGTTCAGTTCAAATCTGTTGAAGTTGCCTGTTGAGTCCAGTAATTTTGTGTTGTGGGGTGTGACAGCGACGGTAGCATCTAGGAGGCACCAGCAGGGTTTTTTAGTTTTCTTGATAAATATTTGGGCCAGTCGAGAAAGGAAAGTGAATCATTGATTCTGCTTCTAACCTTCCATTATATTGCCAACTGTATTTCCATTCTCTGTGGGGAGGCTTCACCTGGAAGCAACTAATGTAAAACCTAAATTTCCTGGTTCAACATATGTGTACAGGTCACATTGTTGTACTCTAAGTCCCCATGGGGTTGTGGGTAAATGCTTCCTGTAGGGAATAGGATAAAGACCCCCAGAGCTGCTGGATCATCATTTACAGCTGGCTGCTGCTGCTGCTGCTGCTGCTGCTGCAGACGGCTCTGTGTTGAAACTATCATCATCGTTATCAGGCCCATTACACTAATGGAGGCACCCTGCCACTGATATTAATACAGGCTATTAGCAGACTATGACATCATCAGTCATCACCCAGCACTGCACAGACAAGATGTGATATCAGCATTTATCACGTCACAGTTACAAAAGCAGTGGGATGTGACATCATCCCTCATATCGATGCTGTACAGTGAGATGACGTGACATGATTCATGCAGTGCTTCTTACACAGTTACTTACGACACCCCTGATCATAATTCATGCAGCTGTGCTGACCAAGTGTGACATCTGACATCATGACACTGAACCAGTTGCTTTAGACAACAACACAAGCGCACTCAGCCCAGTGCTGCACAGACACAACATGTGATGACATCATGCAATGGGCATGGATGGTTAAATATGACATCAACGCTGATCCATCTGGGTGCAAGGAAAGTAACATCATTAAAGGGAAGCAGTAAAATATAAATAAACCATTACGCTGTGGATTTATATCAAATCATATATTTAACAATAACTATAATATGATAGATGTATTATAAATAGAATAATGTTAAAAAGTAATAACAATAAATTAATAAATGTTTGTTATATTTACAAAATGGAATCATATGACAAGAGATTTCAAATAGATCAGATAAGAATAAAATATTATTGTCATGACATACATTGTGTTGGTGCAGCAAAATCCTGACAGAACTGTAAATTGCTGCATCTCTGCACAGCATGCTCAACATATTACATTCATTCTTTAGCTTTAGCAATCTCAGCCACCTTCAGTTGGGTTTGGCTGGTCTGAATAGTTAAAATAATTTGATATCAATGGTTGCTCCAGTAACTGTTACATGCCCTGACTCCAGACTCTATCCACATTGAGGAAGGTATCTAGGATAAGATCACACAACCTGAATCCCGACCTTGACAATAGAGGCCAGAAATGCTCATCTGATGGCCGGGTCAGTATCTGCAGACGACTGACAAGAGCTGTAATGTAGTTAGAGCGGGATAGTAATGGCAACAGACAGCAGTGACAGGGCAAGAGGGGGGGGGGCAGGAACAGATGGAGACAGATGATAGCACAGGAGGAAAAGGAGATAGAGAAGAGAGGAGGGAGAGTAAAAGCCTGTGTAGAGGAAAGGGGATAGGTAGATGGATTGATTGAAGGTGGAGATTAAAAAAAGAAGACAGACACAGAGGAAAGAGAAGGGACATGGGGTGGTCTGCTGCCATGCACTGAAAAATTATACCACTGTCAATTTCATTTGCAATGGCTCTCAGGTTTCTACAAAAATTAATTCTTATTTTATTAATGTGACTAAATGCATTTCTTACCACTGCTAGTTACAGCCAGTAGGTCTGGTGTGGGGGATCTGAACCTCACTGCATCTTGAGGTCATTTAGAAATAGATTGTTCTGTCTGACTCTTTAAGGGAAAATTCTGGCCAGTCACAACTAGTTCCCTCCATCCTGTGTTAGCAATAGTCTACTAACTCAAACCAACATTAATGATTTATTTAGCAAATGTTAGATGTTTCATTTTTTTCCCCAAGGTCAAATGGCAGTTGCAAAGTTTGAATTAAAAAAAAATACATGTTGACTGGTTCCAATTTGACTTGACCGCATTTGCTGTAGTTGTCTGCACAATCTTCTTGTTCAATGAAGGATTATTTTTAAAAAAATACCCAACAACAACAGCTTATTGTAATATATTATATATTGTTAAAAGCTTTTACCACAGTAGTAAGTGCAACATTTTCATTATAGCCAAAACTATGAACATGAGACCAAAGTTGCAACTACAATGGAACTGAATTACAGCCAATCTAAGATGTATGTTGAGGGTAAAACTGGAAGCAATTGCTGCCCAGGTGCCCTTTCACTGCTTCTCTACAAAGTCCTTCTCCTGATTGGAAGAAAAAAAGAGGCCCTCCCCTCATCTTATTGAGAGAAAAAAAGCACTAACCTGGAAAAAAGCTTTTTGACTGTAAGTTGCCTGAGGGGGAAAGAGGAAGAGAGAGCAGGAGAGAGGACTGAGAGGTAAAACAAGTGCATAGCCGTGAGAGGAAAAAGTGGACGTGAGTGAGGGAAACAGAGAGAAACCTGGGAGAAAAAGAGCAAGAGAGAGAGAGTGAGTGTGTGTGTGTGTGTGTGTGTGGAACTGGGAAGGCACTCTTGACTGTATAATTGGTGTGGCATGCGCTCACACGTGCACAGACACACACATGTTCAGTAGCAATTTCCCCACAGCTCTGGAGTGATGCTTTAGTGGATGCTACATTAGCCTTGTTAGATATGCAAAGTGGGCCAATTAGCAGCACAGTGTGCAGGAAGTGACATGTTCCACCTGAAGAAGCCCAGAAACGACGGCAGTGTTCACAGCCAGCAATAAATCACGCCTCCGTGAGTCTGTGTGTGTGTGTGTTGCTTTGTTCTAGAAAATGTCACACACCTGAATTATAGGCTCATTAGCTATGAGCCCAAAAAAAAGACATTCTTGCTCCAAATAACCTCTCTTGAATCACTGAGGAATGAAACTCATCCCTCTCTCCAGGAACGTATCAATCTTTACATCCACTGCACTGCACTGTTTTCTCACCAATCTATTGCTGTGAAATTGGCTGCGAACGCAAGACAAACTGCTGCAGTGAGATGCACGCTGCTTTTGATTTGATCCATTTCAGGAGATGTCAGGCTGATTGTTGTGCATGCAAAGCCTCCGGGCAGACTGGTGACATTCATCAGCAGGAAGACACAATGCAATCTGTGCATCAAAGAAGAATACAGCGGTGTCTTTTATTGGGCTGATGGTTCAGCATGTCATCCAGGAATGAAGCCCTTACTTCTTACCCACTAGCTTTTGACAAGCATATCAGTGTTGTATTGAAAAGCAGTCTCCTCTGATGATATCACATACAGTATTTAGCTGACATGCACAAAACATTCTTGGGCACAAAATTTCAGGTATCAGCAGCTTTAAAAATAAATAAATAAATAAATAAAGATAAAAAAATCAACCTTTGGCCTTACACGGTATCAGATGGTAAGCTCCACCATCCACCTGACTCTGTGCTGCATAACAACAGCCTGCTCATTCTTTCACAGTGACTGGCTTTTCCACAGTCAGCAGATTTTCTCATCCTCCCTTCTCTCCTTTCTTTTCAGGTGCTGGTTTGGCACACTCGCACAGAGAAGCCGCACCTCGCAAATGAGCCAAAACATCGAAAGGACACTGTGGTCATTGAGGTGTGAGGGGACGAGCTGAGTGCAGGATCCAAAAGCTGATTTTGGCTGCCTATTATCTCTTGGCTGGGACTTAAAGACAGCACCCTGCTTTCTCTCCTTATCGGGTTAATACAGTCTGTCCACGATGGACACAGACCCAGAGGAGCTGCATGATTCTGGCTGTCTGTCAAACGTGCTTTGTGAGCAAACTGGACGGTACTGTATATGTTCTGGGATAACTCGGACAGTTCATTTTCTCCATCCACGGCCTGCTGATGTAAAAAAAAGAAAAAAAAACTTTGAAGAAGAATGTAAAAAAAATTGCCATGTGAATCTGTTTGGATCATTAATGTCACTTTTAATCATTAATGCATCATTGTCAGATTAAATGTGTTACTGTGATATAATCACCATAAACAAGCCTCGTGGTCCAGCATATGTTTTTCTAACAGTGGTATTGTAATGGTGGTGTTTGTCAGAGTTATAGGAATTTTCAGCATTTTGGGAAATTTTCTTTCTTTCTAAGAGCGACATGATTCATTTCATGTGCATTACATAGCCAAAGTCCGGAAGTGGTTGGCCTAAAGTTAGCATAAGGACTAGAAACAGGGGAAACAGCAGGTCCGGACCAGTCCAAAGTTCAAATATATTCTTATCAAAACTCCAAAACTGATGTAACACAATGTATCTCATTCATTTCACTCATACATGAACAGACATTGTAAAAAATGTGGTTGTGGTTTAAGGGGAAGTTATGTGGTGTAATTATTTCAAAAACATCATGCACCAGGAATGCCAAACAAAAGTGTGTTGTGCTATGTTCATTAGCTTCAGAGGTGATGGTGGATTGTTTTTTTGACTTCACAGAGCAAGACTAACTGTCTTTCCCCGTGTCTTTACTCTGTAGGCCAAGAATGCCCAATCCCAGCTCCATATCTGATGTGCAGTATTTTTTTCTCATCTCACTTTCAGAAGAAGGATTTCAGAATCTTTATATATGATTTCAAACCATTTTTAGCATAACTTCAACAGCTCTCTCAGTGAGCGAGTTCAGCTTTTGAAAGGGAATTTTTTTTACATCAGCTCTTCACTCCTTTTATCACCTGCCAACATGTATCTCTCTTTGCTATGGAAGAACAGCACTTTCCTCATCCTCATGTCGGGCTCGTACTTGTAAAACTACCACTCAGATGCCAACAGAATCAGCATCATGTCCCATCACCATATAGTACCACATTAACGTCTCAACGTTAACATGGTAATGATATACCGGTGCCTAAATGCTGTGTAATTCTCCTTTAAATCATCCTGAACTGATCATAAATGGTGAACTGCAACCTTTGCCGTCCTCTCAACCTGTGTGTCTGTGAAATATGTGATGATCAGTCTTGGAAATGGAACATGTGAATTAAAAAGCAACATCCCTCCTGACAAACTGCCATCAATAATGTAGCATCTCTGGGCAAAACAACAAAGAAAGAAAAAATGCCTCACAAGGAAACACACTTGCCAGCAGAGTTTTAAGAAGGAATGAATTGAGGAGTTGGAATATAAACAGCACATCGGATTTTCTTCAGTGGAGTTTAACAGCAGCACTGCCTTAAAGCTGGGGTGCGGGACTTTTATATATAAATGAACCATAGGCGGCGGTTGAGGCTGAGGATTGTGTAATATTTGACCAACCCGTTTTAACTTTATCTATCATGTTCAGAACAGCTGTTCCTGACCATAGAAAACAACGCACTGCAAATGTAACATGGGTTGTGTTACTTTTGCAAATATAACCACGCTTTTATAAATGTCATTGTGTGTATTATTATTGGACTAGAAAGTAAACTGTAGTGTAAATCAAAATCAGTCGATCCATATGAAGACATGGCTTCATCAACATCAACTTAATGATCATCCACAGTCTTACCATAATGCAGCGATATGCCACACTTGCTCTTGACGTCTTCTGCTTGAACTTTCTGTGTGAGGTCACTCTCAGTGTTGACAGTCTGTCCTACGCCGAGACAAGTTTGTGGTAGTTTGGTGTCTGTGTGTGTTTCACTGTGGTCATCTCAGTCAGTGCAAGTTTGGAGTTGATGGAGAACACGTTTGCATCGTGGCTGAGGAGACTCTCTGCACCTGTTTTCACATTTAACACTGCGTCCACACTTTTTTTCAGTCTCCACGGACTGCGCTGAAAACACTGGTTTGGCACTCTCCCTGCTCGGTGGGTACTTCAGAAAGCAGATTGAACAAACTCTGAGTAGAACCCCGAGACGACAGACTTTGAGTCTGACTGAGTTTCAACTCTGAGCACGGTTGAGCATTGAAAATGAAAAAAAACATCATCAGTGGAGCACCGATACTGCGATTCACCTTGGTAAAGGATAACAGTGTTCATTTTAATGCAGAAAAAGAAGGATTAATGTCTGGCAATGCAAATTCAATTTAAAATGATTAACAATAGCAACAGTAAAAACGCCTGAGTTGAGCCCAGTAGGCCACATTATTTAACAGACTTGAATTTCCTTAAGGGATGATAAATTGGTTCAATCCTGTTTGTCAGCTTCAATCTTTAAACATACTTATTCAGCTTCAACTTGAGGGAGACAAATATCTTGGATACACTGAGTCCAGTTTTTAAATATTAGTCCGCACTATGATCACTCAGAAATATCACATAATCGACGTTATATGATAACCATGATGTCCCATCAGTGCGACCAGTCACACCATGAGAACTGATTATTCATGTGTTAACCCTTTAGACCCTATCTAAAGCTTCACACATCAAAAAGAAACTGCGTTCAGATATCTTAGTAATGAATCACTGACATGTCACTGTCGCAAGGGGGAAACATAGTTAGTCCCAGGGGGATGGAGCCAAGTGGCTAAACAAAAATATCTAATAACTATAGCGTCAATGTGTGAAACCACATTGGCTAATAAAAAAGTAAAGTGATTTTTAGCACGTGACATGACAAATACATACAGAAAGGTACTTAATGATGATTAAAAAGCTGCAAAAATCGAATTTAATGTAATATCTACTGTTTCTTTATATTAAAAACAGAATTAAAACTGGCAGAAAATAGATTTTATCCATTTAACATTAGGCAACATGGCTACAGCTCGGCAGGCCCCCAGTCATTGTGGAATGTTTGGTGAAGGTCCCCCACACAACCAACAAGTTCTGAGAGGCAAGTTGGCCCCATTCTCCATTCTCTGACTGAAGTTAAGAGGGGACAGAAATGTGTTGGTGTTTAATGTACACACAGGAAATAAAAACAGGATTAACTCCCGGATTCAACAGCCTTTATTCCAAATGACCCTCTTGTAAAACCAAAAATAAGGAGCAAACAAAATTCCCAAAAGATAAAACAGTACTTGTACATTTAAAAGAGTCATTGGACAAAGATGAATACGGAAGAAAAATCGTATTATTTTAATGCACAGAAACAAATGTTTTATCCCCCTCTGTACTAGGCACCAGAAAAATGTAAACACATTGGAAATAAACCTGGAGGACAGTAGATTTATTGAATATGTTCATGTGTTGTTCACACTGACCACGTGTGTAACAAAGTGCTACAGTTATTGCATGGCAGAGGGACCCTGTGTATACTGATGTGTATCTCTGCATTGGCGCTCGGCAGTGTAATCCCAGCTCTGTGTGCATGTGTGTGCGTTTTGTTGTTTTCTCCTCTTGCTCCTCTGTTCCTACTCCCAGCAAACAAGGCCTGGACAGTAATGATGGGACCCATCCAGCGTTTTCATTCAGGTCCCCCATTTGTCTCACACTGTCCACTCCTGTTCCTCCTCATCCTGCCTGTCTAGCCCTCGTAATTGGTCGTCCAGGTTTATTTGCTTTTGACTAACTGTGCTTCTCTTGTATTGCACACAACAAAACACCACAATAAAGATGGCAGATGGCAGAACATACAGTTACAGCATCATATATTGAAGGAAAAACATTTTGGGTGTCACACTGGTCCAGTTTTAAAGAAAAAAAAAAGAAGTCAAGTGGATTTCCTACGCTGCAGTTCCCTTATCGCCACTGTTGCCTGACAACAATCTGAGAGGCCAAACCACAACGCAGTGAGAGACACAGTACCTGCTCTGCTATTTAAAGTGCAGGAACGACAAACCGCTGTGATCCCAGTAGTGCTTTAATTTGCCTCTGGGAGCACACGTAGGGGGGGGGCTCATTTCAACAACAAGGAACTGGGTCAGAGCCCAGTTTCCACTCAACCCAGCTCATTTGGTTTCATAACACTTCAAAACATCTCAAAGACATTCAGGGGACCCATGAAACATCTAGTGATGACTGAGGCTTAAAGGGAATCCTTGACATTTTGAGGTTTGGGTTGCTTTTGACTGGCGAGCAGTTTGAGAGACAGGACATCTCCAAAATAAAAGTACCAATAGTGGGTACCAGTGCAGTGTATGTACACAGCATATACCAGTGGTTCCCAACCTTTCTTGGCTTTTGAACCTTTTAGGCAAAAGAATAGCTACTTGCAGCTATAGGGAGACTCCAGTATTTCATGTTTGACTTAACTTGTCAGAATGTTTTAGAAATTTGTGTGTGTGTGTGTGTGTGTGTGTTGGGTGGGGGGTCAAATGATCTGACAATGACTCGATGAATCAGTGCAAAATAACATCTGTTGTATAAGCAGCTTCAAACCCATGTCAATCAAAGCCAAACTCCACAGGAAATAAGAGGAGAATCTCGTCCACAGATTACCCACAGACAGATGAATAAAACTCAAACTCAAAAGTTGTTGAAGAGTCAAAGCATCAACCTGTCTCCTATGGCTCTGAAAAGGGGAGGGGGGGGTCACATCATATTCACATAGATACAGTACTGCTACGAGGCTCTGCTCGCCCTACAGAGAGGGGGAGGGAGAGTGGGGAGGAGGGTTACAGGTTACACAGAGAGAGGAGGGTGAGGACAGGGTAGCATAAACCAACCACAAGTTAGCCATAATCTACTGCAGGTACTGACAGACTATTCACACACTATCTGTTTTGGTAATATAATATCATAATATGACTATAATAGGACTTGAAGTATCTGGTCCAGCAGCTTATTTTTTCTTACGATGTTTTTGTCTCTTTCTTCAGACATCAACAACAACAGGAGGAAAAAAAAGAAGAGGAAAGTGAATAAAGACGGGACACGACAGCTGCCAATCCTTTTTTTGTCCATTTGCCCAGTGTGATGACATCTTGGCTTTTTAAAGTAACTACAGTGATGGTGTGTAAGGTTTGGGAGGGGCAAAAAAATTGCCCCATCTGTGCGTTGCTTTTTTTTGTTAAAATTCAGAGCTGTGAGGAGATGGGCGGGTCGGAGGCAAATTGTTGCCACGTGATTGCCCCCGTGTTCTCCCCACTCATCCTCCGGACCCCCGGCTCCTCGTCACTTCCACAGCTGAGTGCTGAGGGTCTGCCCAGACGTCGTCGATGGAGCCGCGGGCCAAGCGGCCCCGGGGGCGCCTGGCTGGCTAAAAGTCGCCGGCCCCGCGCCGCTCATGGTGATGCCTGACATCTGCTGGGTCATCTGAGGGAGAAGAGAGAGGCAAGAGAGGAGGAGGGGAGCCAGCGTAAGAAGAGACAGCAGCATATTCCCTCATCCCAGAGGCGAGAGGGGTGGTCTGACTCTCCATCCTTTAGCTCCGCTCCCATTCCTCTCATTTTTTACCTTCACTCCTTCTCTTAAAGCCCCCCCCCCCCCCCTGCACACTCTGCACGATCCCCCCTGCTCACCCTCCTGCTTCCCTTCTGTCTCATCTATTATGAATGTGCTTTGGTGCAGCGCTACTCACTTATCTGGTCATCTGAGAGCTGTGGGTGAGTGTGTGTGCAGGTATCTGTGTGTGTGTGTGTGTGTGTGTGTGTGTGTGTGCTTGTGCAGCTACACATGAACATACAGCGCACGCAACCAAGCGCTCATTCATCAGCTCTCCATCCCACTACATCTCACTGCACAATATGAACACTCACATCTCATCATCCACCTCCCACCTTCACTGTTCAAAGCTGCTGTCGTGTGTGTGTGTGTGTGTGTGTGTGTGAGCGTCTGTGTCTCAGCGGTAGTTTATGATCTCTCATTAACCTCCCCAGTTGTCAAGTTGCTGACAAGAGTTTTGAGTGCTGAGTGCGCACGCAAGCACACACACACACACGCCAAGCAGTGTGTGTGTTTGAGCAGTAGGGAAGAGTCTTATGAAGGTGAAGAGTCCTGCTGTCACTGAGTTTGGGCATTCTAGTTATTTTTCAATATGAAGAGAGTATTAAACTGCAGATTATTTTTAAACCTAGCTCTGCTTGGTAATTTTGATCACAGAACTGAACACAAAACATCATATTTCATGAGAAATGCATTAGTAAGAGGCTGGACTAGCTGGATGTGAACTTTCTCTCAGCAGAACATGAATACAGATGAGGTAAGGTTCAGTATCAAATACAGCATCCAGCCGCCGGTTTTGAGTAATTCTTCTTTCACACTCGCAACCAAATCAAACTGTTTACTTGAAGCTAATGAATCATCCGAGGAACTAAGCATACTGGATCTTTGGATGTTGTACTGAAGTTTGGATTTTATTCCTCCCATTATGGTGACTGACAGACTGCTCAAATATCCACTCAGTCTTGCACAGCCACAGCGCTGAGTCAGCGCTGGAGAATGGTCATTCTCTGCCATTAAAAGAGCTAATTCTGTGCAAAGTAAACACCACAAAGAAGGAGAAGGCAGAAGACGTATGTCGACTGCAATTGCACCATTCAAATATATGTCAGAAAGTGTCGTTAGGTTGGTAGCATGGAGGTTCATGATCACCTGACTTCACTTTCCACAAGCAAAGGAACAAAAGTAAAGCAGCTTGACTTCTCTTGACCCAGGTCTTCAGGCTCCAGCTAGTGTGGGTATAATTGTAATACTTGTAATACTAACCACATAATGAATACAGATACTGGACATATGATTACACCAAGTGTAAATGGGGCGTAAGAGATGGTTAATAGCACAAGGACAGAGCAGAGTGATCTGTTGTCAGAGCTGATGGAAACAGATCACAGCTTTTTCTTTTACATTATAAACAAACTGTGACAGCGCTTAATGCTTGTTGCTGCTGGGAACAAGGAATACGGAAGCTGGGCAACACAGAGCCAGCCTTTGTTTGTTTCAAATCCTTCACTCTCATCACGTTTGTCACACCAGATCTGCTGAGCCGACGAGCACGTTGCATTTAGGGGGATGGTGATGGCTCCGTACAGTGTACTGGTCCAATTTTGGGAGCTTTCATCAGATGTTTAATTAATGGTTACCCATGAGGAAGGGCTGAGCAAAGTTTGGAATAATAACTGATTAAATCACATGAACATGGCCAAGCTGTTAAGAAAATGCATCATGTGTCCACGCTGTTATTTCACTCCACCTGGTCATGTTTCTGAATGACTCTGTGAATGGCTTTCAGAGAGGCTGAAGGGGTGAGGTCATTTCTGCACTGGGCTTTGCACAGAATTAGAGAGCCAAACAATGTGCGGGACCATATATTAACTTTTATGACCTGGATAATGGAAAAGTCTCACAGGAAGAAGAAAGAGTTGCATTATACACTATATTTATGAGCATTTTATTTAGGTTACTAGCAATGCAGTAAATATTTAAGTGTGCTGCCTGAAAGATTAATGACCAGAGAAAGCGAAGTGGAATCACGACAAGCTAAATGTTAAAATGAGCTAATCATCGCTGTAAAATGAATTAAAGACCATTTTTGTGTTTGACACATTCAGTTGTATCTTTGTGTCTGTCCTGTACCTTACCTGGCTCATACTCCACTGTCCTTGCTGCTGTCCCTGCTGCTGCATGCTGTACATGTTCTGTCCTTGGTTGGCTGGCATCACACCCTGCTGCTGCATGTAGCCCCCGTTGGCCAGGGCCATTCCGGACATCAGGGCCCCTCCACCCATCATGGTGGTGGTGGTGGGCGGTGCGGCTCCGCCCATACCGGGGGTGAAGCCCTGTGGGGTGAACTGCATTTGAGGCTGGCCCATGTACATGCCTGCTGAGAAGCATAGAGAGAGGACATCATGTGAACTGAACATACAGTAGAAGAGAAATGAGCTGTGCTTCAGTAAAGAAATGGACTTTCACTAAAACTGATATCATTCCTACATTTGGAGGCAAAACTGGATTAGTAGGAGTTATGTGTTATATGTTGCTTTTATTAACTTAATATTTCCTATATTATAATATTTTTTCCTTTTATTGTTTCTTATACTTTTTACTGATTATTGCTTATCTGTTCATAATTGTTCTTACATTTGTATTGTAACGCTGTATAAAGGTTTGAATGAATTACCTGTTTTTTTTTAATTATATTTTTATTGTTCTTTATGTCTAGTTTTATATGTCTCAATTTTTACTTGTTTAATGCCATACCACAGCTGTATGACGTTACTGCTGATACTAAGAGAATACTGCTGCTGTTTCACATTAAGAGCATTCAACTGGTAAAACATGGGGTGGCTCTTATTGTGACACAGCCACAGGAAGTGCAATGTATCTGGTCCAGTTGTGAAGAAAACAAGACGTGGTCATTTCTTTGAATGGATCAGGTTTTGCAAGGAAGAAATATGGCAACCAGAAACAACCACAGCGAGTTTGGATGTAGACTGGCAGGCCTTAAGACTGTTGTATGCAGCATGAACTCAGATCCCACGTGATGGTGGGAAGAGTGAAACCTAGTTTGTTTATTTTTTTGTATTCACACACACACCAGCTCTTCAGCTATGTTTCTGACAGAGGAGGTGAGTTTGCCGCTTCCAGGGCTCAATCCACATAATGTTTCAGAGGAAACTCTCAGACCTGCCTTGTTAAAATGCACTTCAGTTCCAAATAAACCGAGGCTGAAATCTTAAGGATGCAACGCAAGGCGAATTTTATAACTTGCATAAATCTGACAAAAAACCCCCACCAAAAAAACATTAGACCAAGCAGATTTGAGGATTTTGTGACTGGGCTGATTTCAACGTGGCCAGAAGCAGCTACACTTTTAAAAATATATATTATTACTGCCTGTAAAGATTAATCTAAAGAGGCAGAACGTCAGCACCCTTCAGCCAATTTGGCTGCCAGTGCTGGATGAGACCACTGTGGGAAAATGATACGTGGCAAAATATAAAACAGGGATTTATCAGGATTTTCGCCGAGCGGAAAGACCTCGAGGAGCAACAGGGAGATAACTTCTTTAAAACAGGCATAAACAAACTCGGACGGGTATTAGCCAGCTACGCTCACAGCACGGAGAAAATGTCAGAGACGGCGTCCTCATACTGGAATATGCTGCTGCCCCGCACATCACGCCACGTCCCAGAGTTTTAAAATCCTCCACTGGTACAGAGTCAAAGTGGAAATCAATAACGGCTCTAAACAACATGGACAGTTCATAATATTCTCTATCATCCGGGTTTTCTGACATTTTGAAAATGCTATGTGGTCCGCTCAGAGCACACACACAGTACACACACACACACACGCACGCACGCACGCACGCACACACACACACACACACACACACACACACACACACACACACACACACGCACGCACGCACGCACGCACGCACGCACACGCACGATGGCAGTGAGCGATGTGGGACATTAGCCTGGCAAGGTTCTTCCGGCTTTGATCGCCATCAGCATTTATTTGGATTCAGGGCGGACAATAAAGCAGCAGAAAGCCCTTCATCCCGGTCTCCACTCCTCCGCGCGCACCCGCAGTGTCGTGCAGCGGCGTAATCGATGCGCCTGTGCGCCCGCCGTACCGATCCGCCGCCTGCCGTCCGCCATGCAGGAGAAAAAACAAACAAAACATGTGGCACTAATGCTCTCCCACACGCTGCAAACACGTCGGTGCGCTGTATGTGTGTATGCGTGACACGCACACACACACACACACACACACACACACACACACACACACATGCGCGCGCGCAAAGACCTGGCGCTTCGGCCTGTGCTCATAATAACTGTGAGATGAGTGTGAACCTGCAGAGGCTCCTCTATTTTTACCGCTGCGGTGGGACGCCGGAGAAAATGCGGCGCGGAGCCGACCTGCCGGCTTTTCAGCACGCTGACCTTCCATCTGCTCTCCTCCATGTTTATGATGCATCATTTTACTGGCCCGCGTGTGTGTGTCTGCGAAAGCGTGTAACGGTACGTGCTTCTCTGTGTACAAACACCTATTGTGAGTGTGCGCTCCTGTGCTTATACAGTCTACTGATGCAGTGCGCGTGGTGTTTGTTTACATTCTTCATGTATAAAATATAAATGGTGGCTGTTGAAGATCACCTCAGTAACCGCCAGTAATTTGCTCTTGAGCAAGGCACTTATAAATGCAGTATACAACTTATTTTTATGTTGCAGTGACAAAAAAACAGGATGTATAACGGGCTCTAAAGGAGTCACAAGAAAATTATGCTTTTATACTTTCTATACAAACTACAGTATGTTTGTTGAGATTTGTTCACAACAGATGAATCCGCTTGAGAAGTGGAGCTCACTCTATATCGTTACAACATAATGCAGTCTGTGACAACGGCCGGCACTGACAGACGCTGCTTTATTTATACCAAGGGGCCCGAGTCAAAATAAGTTTGGACCCAGAGTTCTACTTTTTCATTCTGGGTGTTTTGGTCAGTCTGTACAGTTCAAACAAACAATCTCTTGTTGTAAGAATCTGCTTGTAGAATACACAGATTATGCCTTTAGTGAGCTAACACACACACACACACAAACAACACATCCGCAGTAAGGCTGTTCACACTTCATTTGGCACCTCAGCCTGAAAACCCACCCACACCACCAATTGTTTTTGCTTTTTTTTCCACCAGTTTCACCGTTCGTTCCTCATACCTCTGTACATTTATGAGAAGGAGACATTAAGCCTTGGGCTAACATCTAACTTTTTGCTCCATCTGAACCATTCTCAGCTCCTGCAGACACAGCTTTGCCGAGGGCAAATCCACACCTGTTTGCCGGCACTTCCATCTTTCTATTGATTTTCTATGCAGCGGTGCTGCCTTTAAACCCACGCTAATGGTTTTCTTTTTTGAACACTCGGGCACAAGAAGCTATAAACACCACATTTGACATTGTATTCTGTTATAATGATGATATTTTTAGCAAACAGCTGCTTATTAAATAATTACTCTCCTTTTAACTTTGCTTTACAATCGAACAACTCCTAAATATGTTCAGCAGCACCATGAACATGGTGAATGAATTATTTGCTTGGGTTTCAAGGCCTGGATATGTGGAGTTTCCGGGGTGATCGAGCTCTAACCTGGATAACAAAAGGTTAAAAAAAGGCTATGTGCAGTGTGTACGTGTGTGTGCATGTGCGTGCGTGTGTTACCTTGTCCTGGAGCAGGCGGTTGCTGGCTCTGTGGCTGACTGCCCACTGAGCTGCTGGCATACAGAGACAGGATGGAGTCTTTGGATAAAAGCTTCTTCTCCTCCGCCTTGGTGGTGGTGGCGGTGGAGGTCGAAGAGGCAGCAGAGGAGGAGGTGGAGGGGTCCACCTGCGGCGGTGCTATGCTAGAACTAGGCTGGAAGGGAGACAGGCGAGGTGGGGAGAGGGGATGAGGAAGAGAAATATCATAAGATATGAATGATTTCAGCAAAACAAATATCTTTTTTTAATGTGTGGCTGTATACGTGGCTTGTGCATGTCCACTCAAGACAATACTTGGTGGGTATATAATGTATTTTGGAAAGACCTCTTCCTGCTTTCTGACCTACCCCTATTGTAAGACTGTTCTCACTAATTGCAATTGCTTTTACTTTGCCATTCTTTTGGTTGGTGTTAAGGTGTTGTCAGTGAAACACGTCTTGCGTTGATTTTCATATTAAAAAAAACTTCTGATGGGTCAAAGGGATTCCTCCCTTTCCTGATAGGCTTTCAATCTGCAGGAAGTGTTAAATTTCACTCACATCAGTTTGGAAAGAATGACAAAGTAGAAGTAGATGGAGTAGGTAAAGAATATTGGTTGTTATCCAAACACTGAGATGTAAACATGTTTTTCTACAAGATCCTTTTTTATTGCATCAAAAAAACAAAACTTTCCAAACCGTGTATGTTGTTATATGTTTGACTCAAATCTGGAACCATCCTCTAAAGAATTAGCAACAGATTGCAAATGTAACGAGACAATGGATGGCAACTTCTTTCAGTTTTGGACAGTCCAAACAGATATTGGAGGTGGAGTACAAAGTCTGTACTTATCTCTGGAGCACCTTATGCCACTTAACATTTAATTTTTTATTAATTCGTTCTCATAAACATTCGTTAGCTAAACCAGCGTTTACATTTTGCTGCTCATCATATTGGTCTCTACAAGTACCAAGACCCTGCAGAAAAACAGAGAACCTTTCCCCTCCTACGTACTGTATAAAACAGGGTGAGAAAAAGATGAGACCGGACAGGGGAACAGGAGAGAAGAAGTGAAGAGACGAGATAAAAATAAAGAAGGGAGAAGAGCATGAGTCCAATAAAGGACAGGAAAAGGGGGAGAAGAGAATGGAGAAGACAATAAAGGAGAAGTGTTGTCACTGTAAGTGAGACAGATGACATTAATTAGGCTGCTGCACCGAGAGGTAGACGTGAACTGTTGCAGACAGAACACACACACACACACACACACACACACACACACACACACTGTCTTGCTCACATACACTTTTTTCATTTTTTTCTCCTCCTAAACCTTTCACACACACACACACACACACACACACACACACACACACACACACACACACACACACACACACACACACACACACACACACACATCCATTATGCCTAATGGATGGAGCTGACAAAAAAGTAACACCTGCTTAAGAGCCCTATGCAGGTGTGTGTGTGTGTGTGTGAGAGGGAGAGAGAGAAAGAGAGAGAAGGGAGAGAATGGAGAAAGAAGGGGGAGGCAACACTCAGCTGGACCTCATGAATAAGATACGGAGAGACAGTGTGATAAACAGCGGCTCCTGCATCACACATGCACACAATCCAGTGAATAAACACTCCCAATTCAATGTCACGAGTACACTTCATCGCCACTCCTATACACACAAATGATACATTCTCTAAGCTCAACACAAACTTAATACTCAAGTGCACAGGCACACACACACACACGCACACACAAAGCTTTGCGACTGCTTAGCAGGCAGCGCTGCTCCCCTCTGTCTCTCTCTGCTGACTTCCTTTGACTGGAGGAGGGAGGGAGGAGGGAGAGGGGGATGGCGAAAGAAGAAATAGAGGAGGGGGTGGAGGAAAGAAGAGGAACGATGGGGAAGACTGAGAGGTACACAGCATGCAGGAGAAAGGTTAGAAGAAAAAAAAATACGGGAAAACAGAAAAGGAGGCTGGAGGAGGAAAAGGATGGACGTGGCAAGGCTGCGAAAGGTAGAAGAGGAAAGGAAGGTGGGGAAGGACGGAAGTAAGAAAGATTAAGGAGAGAATGATGGAGGGCTGACACCTAAAGGAGAGCGAGAGAGAGAGCGAGAGAATGAGCCGGGAGGGGAGGGGAAAAAGGGCAAGGACAAGGGCAAGTTGAGAGAGGAAGGCAGGCAGGGGTGGAAGAAGGAATTAAACACAGCAGAGAAGAAGAGATGAATGGCTGTTTGTGCCAACACACACAAACACACTGGGCCCATTTTCACTCAAGTGAAGCCAGTTAAAATGAGTCAGGTGTTGACGGAGGCAGGGCGGAGCTTCCTATTAATAGCTGCAGCACATACTTGCTCCTGAGAGCGGCACGTCTTCACCTGCCATCCGGCATCGCTCAATCAAGGAGCCAAGCCTGCACGCGAAAAATAACATTTTACTGACTTCAGATCCTCCATAGTGCCGTCATCACCAGCCCTTGATCGGGGACGGAGCGCCTCAGACGGAGGACTGTGCGATAAGATCCAAGATGATTTAGGAAGGGAGAAGTAAAATGTGACGGAAACCCTGTCTATGGCCTGAGCTACAGTACATAATATATGGGCTGTAAGACAAGTGAATGTGGCTCATACATTGTAATCTTTTAAAACATATCTTGAGACAGCAAAGAGGACTGCTGCACACGCTTCTTCTTTCCTTCAGCATGCATGCGCTTGCCTGTGACGAGCCACTGTCCGTCGGCCTTTCACTCCTTCCTCTATCTGTGAACGCCAGACGCTGCAGCGGTACCAGCTCCGCTTGTGCTGAAAGAGCAGCGACGCCAACCAGGAGGTGTCTGGCCAGAGGCAAACAGGTGGCGCACAATGCAAAATGCAACCACACGGGGCTCTGACCCCGCTTGTAAAGGAAATGTGGGCAAGGTACGTTACATGTGCATCTGTCCTTTTCTTTGACCGTCTCAGTCAAACGCACGTGATGCTACCGGCTTAGCGTGTGATGTGTTGCCGGGTCCTAGCAGCACGTTGTGGAATGGAAAGTCTCCTCTCAACAAGGCTCCATTCTTTTTCACCCTCAATGTTGGCGCTGATGGTTGCAGCCACAGCTCTGAATTACCACTCCAACAGCCTTTTCCTCACTGTCACTGTGCATAGACCTCTAACACACACACACACACACACACACACACTATTTCGTCTCCCTACAGTTTTCCAACACCGCTCGAAATCCTCATATACTCCCCTCTGATCGACCATCTGTGGCTTTAAAACCACACTGCGATTGTGTGCGTCTGTGGGTGTGTGTGCGCACACGCCGAAGGATTTGTGCTAATTTACTGAAAACAAAAGCAAAGCTTGGAAGTCAGAATTTGAGAAAGAGTGAGCCAGAGAGGAATTGGACAATGAGAAGAAACACAAGAGAAAGAAGGAAGAAATCAGTCGCTCGTCAACAGTTCATTACCTCATCCCTCTCTACCTCCCTCCAGCTCTTCTTCTGCGCTCGACAAAACTGATTTCATCTCTTTATCTTTTCCACCCCCATGATATCATTTCTTCAGCAGTCCGCTGCTGTTCTATCTTTTCTTTCCTTCACTCTCCCTCTACCATTTCCCTCCTTTCCCTTTATCCCCTCTCATGGGGCTCATAGTCATTTTTGTTCTCTTTTCCCTACACAAAACGCTAGCGCAAAATCTTAGACTGCTGTGCTGGAGAGAGTGTAATTTGAGTAAGTCAAACACAAACACAAACTCCCTTTGAGCGATTCACTGGCATCACAGTAGTTACTGCCTCAATAACTGCCTAATTGATCTTTTTTCCCCTCCTTATCAGTCCTTTGTGAACTCGACTATCCCTCAAGCGCCCACGCACAACCTGGAGGTTCAGAGAGTGATGGCTTCTCTGGTGAAGACCAAAACAGAGCTAAAAAGAGACTGATTATAGATCGGGTTAGGTTACAGTTTCAGAAACAGGTAAACATACCCACACTCACAATATTTCCACCATAATAGTTAACTTTCAGCTTTATGCAGTGGCACAAATCACCTTCCACAGGGACTTTTTATATATTTTTAAATGTGTTTGGGCACGCTTTGGGGATCAGACTCACTCAGTTTTAAGTGATCTGCCATTCACCTTTTGATTCTACGCTGTCTTCAGTTGGGCCACTCTTTCATCAGATGGATTTGTACTATCTGTTGGACGTAGACGGGTTTCTGTCTCGACAATGTATTCCCTCATTATACGGATGTTGACTTCTCATCCACTGGTCCTGTTTTAGATGAAAATGAAAATCTCTGCAGCTTTCATTGCACTGCGCACTTAAGAACTTTCAAATTGGCTGCAATTTTTGGGCGCCGGGTTAGTGTTTGAGCACTCGAGAGAACAATTTTGGTATGTAACGGCTTTAGTGATGCTCTTCTAATATCATTATGACCAACTGGAAAAAGTGTTGTTATGCAAGACTTTTATCTAACATGTCCTAGTAAAAGGGAAAATTACTGCTGGAGGACCCTACTGATTTGTGTAATATCTAGTGCTAGTTGTTTTAAGACCAAACTCTACCGAAACTGTTAACTATGAGCATCTATCTGTACATTTTTATTTAAATAAAATACTGTCTGCAATATGATATGTCATGGCCTATCACCATCAACTGCCTATGAAGATGGCCTTGCACATGTGCCTTTTGGTTCTCATTGACGCAGGCTGTCTGTATTCAGCCTCTGATTGCTGAGACAGCAGCTCATTACACTGGACCTGGACCTGCTTCTGGACACACACTGTGAGGAGAGCTCAGTGTTGGGATTTCTACGAAATCACCCCCCCCAAAAAAGAAAAAAAATACTATGGCCAGAAATAAACATCACTTCAAAAAATGTATACTATACTAATATTACAGATTTAAATAACTATGTTATCATCTTTAGCATTTAATTATTAATGCATTAGGGGAGAGAGAGAGTCAAAATTCAAGTTTGATGAACACGCACCAAAAGTCCCTGTGCATGATTCATTAGTGTCAGTAATCAGATACTATGCTCATTAATAACTGCCTAATTGCTTTTTTCCTAATCAGTCTTTGCGAAGCCCCTCAAGGGTGACATGGGATTTTTTTTCCCCCGTCTGAACTACTTTTATATTCCCTAACAATAAATTCTGCATTCCCACTCACCCATTGGAACGACTGGTGCGGTCAGTATAGTTTAAGGAGGTGGGTCTGCAGATATTGTAGAATGGAGAGATGATGCGACACTGACACTGACTCTGTCTGGCCGTAGCAGATGAAATACTGTGGCTGTGAACATTAGTGCTCAGACCACTGCTGCATTAGTGGTTACAATTACGATGTTACGGATATGGCTACGACTAGCTGTACTGCGACTTTACTGCTCCATTTAACATTGGCCGAGACAGCATCTTTAAGCCACAATGAAGCTGGGGATTTGAACCCTTGGCACTTCAACCAGATACAGCAGATGTGTCATTAATACACCACAGGAGTTCAGCGGGCGCATCCATTCCTGATGTGGTCACAACCAGCAGTGGTCCAGTACTTAATATGTGATACCATTTCATTCAGTCTTGAATTAGAGGGGACCCAAAATTCATTGTGAGGTGATGCAAAAGAGTTTCAGAAAAAAACTCCCAAATGATCCCACTGTAATCTAGTGATCCCGTGACCTAGTCTTCAGATGTATACCAGCCAGAATCTTTCTTGTGGTTTGTGTAAATCCCAGTTGCGGCATGTTTACACCTGCTTTTCAGAGGCGTGGGTAATTGTACCCACAAAAACTGATGGATGCAAACAGCTTCTGTAAATGCAGAAAATAACGTAATCCCACATCTCCTTCCATTATTTACAGGATTTGCACTATACGCAGTGAGGAAAGAGATGTACCTCGCAGAAATAACACAGGAAGTGCAACTCCATCCAAGCGCTTCTGGTGAGTCTGCACAGTCGCACTCTTTTAGGGCGGCTGGGACCTTATACTCCATGTCCCGTGTATCCCTGGCCTGACACGCCACCTTCTTTTATTAGATTAGTTCTCTCCTAACCTGCTCTCTACCGTCCCTCCTTCCATCCATCAATTGCCTCAAACCTTTTTCCTCCCCTAAACTGTTCTTTTCCACTTTGTCTCACTCCTTCTTTGCCTCCCCTATGTCCACACAGAGGACATGACACGACACAACGCGTGTGTGTAAGGCAGAAAGCTGGGGATAACACCTCCCCCACCGCCCCCACCCCCAGAAGGCTGTAATCACATTTTTATAATTGACGTAATGGCAGATAGGCCAGCACTCCGCGATGCCGGGTAATAGCTGCACGAATCAGCAGGCCGTCGGCTTCCTCTTTCTTCACGCACCCACCTAATCACAGCTGTGAAGCAATATCCGCCTGCTGAATCCTAAATTCAGCCCTCTGTATGTGTGTGTGTGCAGGAGTGGGTGGATGTGTATTGACTGTCAAAAGTACATCCCTGTGTTTACTGCGAGATGGCTCAAGGAGGAAAGCACCTGAAAACGGAAAGGAGTGGTGGTGCAACAGGTATGTTCATGGAGTTTCTTCTGGGGAGCCCGAATGGAGCAGAAAATAATACTTAAAACATAACAAACATTAAACTGTATTCATTCTAAAACATGTGTATCCAGGCATTTGTTCAACCTCTCACACTAAACACAAGCTGGCCTGGTAGTGAAGGTTGTTTTGTGAAGTTGCCAAAATGTTGTCTGTCCATCCTTCCATCCATGAAAGAAACTAGAAATTCCTTGGGAATTCAGGGTGCACCTGCAGTAATAAAAAGTGGGTAATAGATTTTTTTTGAATAACAGCCTGCTGTGCAGCACTGTAGCAAAACCATTTACATTGTTGAGCCTCTGAAATGATGGCTCAAAGAACAGCATGCATTATGCAGCTTGTGGTGGGAGTGAAATCCCCATCCTGTCTCCTGGTGCAGTGCTGGAGAAAGGTGGTGTCAGGAATCCAGATACAAAGCTAGATAGATAGTCATATACAGATATAGTTTCCCTAAATTCCATTTTGCAGAATTACAACAGTCAGAGCAAAATTTATAAGCAGGGAGAATCTGGCATTTTACATTAGTTTGGGTAATTTCAGTTGTTAAGATGATGTCTCAACTGTTGTCTTGTGTTCCATTTTTGTCACTTTATTTTAAAAAAGCCTATTCAGGTCAATATTTGCCTCCATTTTTACTGACCTTAGGAGGAAGCATCAGTTCTCTATTTATTCTACCATGAACCAGTGAGGTCTTGGCTGCAATTGAATTAATGCGTATTCATGCATAAATTGAAAATCACAAATCACATTCTTCGTGGCGTGCCTAATTTACCTCACATTAATGCCCCAGGTAAAAACCGACAAACAGTAAAAGGACATAAAAACAAAGAAGCAAGGAGGGTAAAAAAGAGGAGGACGAGGACATATAAAGGACAAAGTACAGGAGCGGTGCTGGACGTTCAGATTCAAGGAAAATATAGTCTTGTGAGACAACGAGTTACAACAGAGAGAGGGAAGAAAATGAAAGGACGAGGAGAGAGAAGACAGAGTGGAATAACAGTAGAAAATCACTGACAGAAAGAAAATGGGGTAACAAAGAGGGTAGACCATGACAGAGGGAAAACTACAGTGTAGTGATATCAATAACTTGTATTTCTTGCATAAAGCTTACTCATAATGATGAATGATGAATTTCCTTGCGCAATATCACATGAATGATACAACTTTCTAACAGCCTCTTAAACATTTGGTAATAGTTAAACACTGGCCTGCAGCTGCAGAGGGTCAAACAAGTAACTCATATAGCTCTGATAACTTTTCTGCTTTATGCAACATGACACTGTTTCGTTGAGTTAATAGCACTATATGTATTAGAAGGGGCTTGGCAGACCTTTGGCCAAGGCATCCGTTAGTTGGCTTTTTCAGGCACCTCTGCATTATCAAGCAGCAGCCCACGGTGATATTTCTAAAAAAAAAAAAAATTAATAACTGCAGTAATCAACATGTGGCATTGATGCTGCATTATCATTTTGCTGATGAATTAATTTAATTTAGAAGATCTCCAACTTCCTGTTCCTTATAGACCAAAGGGGGTGGGGGCTGCATGTGCAGTATTACCCAGCATCCCGAGTGGCTGCGCCTGGTCTTCACAGAGAAGGGAAAAAAAAAAGAGGTGGAGAATATCAGAGTAATGGATATATGGAGATGAGCTGAGGTGTGAGGCAGACAGAGTCACAGAGGAGGTGATGGTGGAGGGGAGATTAGAGGGTAAGTGGGAGGCTGGTAGTGGGGGGGGGGGGGCGTTACAGTAACTCATAAATGTTCTTCATGCCTGGGTCTCCCAGGAGCCACTGCCTGGTCTGGTCCCAGGAGACCCAGTGTGAGATTTACAAGATGAAAACTCGAAACAGGTCAGAGAGTGAGAGAATGAATGTCAAACCCAGACATGGGTCATGCATGTGTATTCTGCTCTTGCAGTGTAGGACATGCATGTCTTGTTGCCTGTTGTTCCTTTGTACACAAACTGTATCGATTCTTGGACTCGAACTCTACCACTGCCCATCTGCAGGTTCTGAGCCTGTGTATAAGTGAAACAGCTATATATTTGTATGTATATAATTGGGTCTGCCTGAATGCGTGCATCCTCATTTCCAGCCCCTGAGGCGGAGGTCAAAGGCCACACTCCAGGAGCCATGACAGCATTTCAAACTCAAACGCCATGTTTAATTCAACCAGCCACACTCCCTCCCCTGAGACTAGTCAGTGAAGAAAAGGAAAAAGGAGTTTTTTGGAAAATACAGTGGGAAAGTCAAGTTTTTTTAATCTTTGATTTTATGTTGTCCTTCGCCTCACCCTGTTTTCCATCTCTCCTCACTTTTACCCTCATCTTTGTACCACATGTGTTTCTGGCATCTACTGTCACAGGGCTCTTTGGGACAAATCAGTCAGGAAAAAACAGATTGTGAGACTTCATAAAGATAGAAGAAGATAGAGGAGCATCATTCTGAGTCATCACTGGTGAATATAAGCTGAAACAATGCTAGAGCAGTGGCGAGGAGGAACAGGCAGACAAAGGGTAACAGAAGGTGCAGAGGCTGACCTAGAAAAATGACGCCACGCACAATCCTCAACTTACACAACCTGCATTGAAAAATGGGCCTGCATGAGTTGGAAGTTTGTAAACCCAAACACTGAATGAAAAGATGACTCAGAGTCTCAAGAGGCTCGGCAGGAGAGGAATTTTACGGGCACAACAAGGACGCCAAACACACTGTAATATTCGCACAAGAAAAAAGAGTGAGAACTATAACCTGGCCGAGTCTGTCCCTGACTTGAAACCAACAACAAACCTATGGTGTGTTTTATAGGTGAAGGTAGAGCAATGAAACTTCTCCAGCAAAGAGCAGCAGAGCGGAATCATCTGGGAAAAAGGACAGCACACTTCTCCACAGATGGCAGGTTAATATGTTAATGTTCATATTGAAAGAATGAAAGGATGGAACCTGAATAATGAAGGTTCCACTGACATTTCTCTCTTACATATTGATTGTCTTCAATCTTCTTGGTCCTTGGTTAAAACAAAAGACAGCATCATTTCAGTGACACTGACCAGGGCCGTGCTCAGTTTTGCTGTGTGCTGTATGTTCTTCTGCTACATCGTTACCATTCCCAGCTGCTCCCTTCATCGCAGCAGCTCACCATTATTGCTCTCCCTGTCACAGCGGCCCACTCTTTGCTGAAGGACATTGGTTAAATTAATTCAATAAAGGAGAGTCCATGATAGTTTACTTTGATATGATCCTCAGAGAGTGTGTGTCTGCACGTACGAGAGAATCGGTGTGTTTTTGAATACGCTTGCATGTGTGTGTATGTGTATTTTCATCATCCACAACCTGCCTGCGGTGATAAGCAGATGATGAAAGACTGTGTGTGTGTGTGTGTGTGTGTGTGTGTGTGCGTGCGTGCGTGCGTGCACGAGTTACCTGAGCCTGCTGTGCGTTGTTGGCCGAGGGCAGAGGGTTGGAGATCATCGGTCCAAAGATGTCCAGCTCATCGCTGGTTGGCGCGGATCCGCCCGAGCTCTTCCCACCGCCCTCTGGAGCATCTAAAGGAAGATGAATTTTCTTTAATACTAATGGCATTGAATACTGTTTTATCTAATTCAGCGTTTGCACCTCCAAACATTTATGACAGTATCAAAAGCATTCAAGCGATAAACCTGGAAATCTTTATTCATGCACACTACTCACGACACAGATTTCTCTCTGCACTGAGAAACTATATTTCAAAGTCAAATCAATATTTAACCTGCTGCTGAAGACTGCAGTGAGCGAAAGTTAAAGAGTATCTTCTAAAGGAAGGATCTGATGTGATTATTTTCTCAACAGCTCTTATTTTTAACGGTCAGTAATGAACTTTGAATATCAGCTTTTAAGCTAACAAGGATAAGAAGTCCTTTTCTAGGACAGCTGGACAAAGTCCATCAGCTGATGAAGACTGTGTGATTTAAAACTCCAGAGCCGCTACTACATGGACCTCCTGACACTGTTTTCACAAGCGATATTTTACCACATTTAGGAAATTTAAATGACTTTAGTTAGGTTGATTAAAATCTACATTAGACTTCCAATTGTGTTCTGCCTGAGACACTCAAAGGGAGCAAACACTTTAACCTAATTATAAGAAAAAAGGAAAAACAAAATGGTCAGTGTGGTTTATCAAGATAAACAATGATTCTCCAGCCAGGTGCCATTAAACCACTGCAGAAGAAGAGTGCACAAATAGGTGAATCATTAAAAGACAGTGAAACCCCAAACAAAGGAAAAGGTAATGTGTTGTTTAATGTATTAATTTGAGAAGTCACATGCTTGCACTTTGTTGCATTTTGCTTTTAACAATATAATTTTGGAATTTGGAGGGGTTTTTTGTGATGGATTATTTTTATTCAGTGTGCCCACCCACCAAGTTTTTTTATGCACAAATTGAAAATGTGCATAAAAAGAGATGGTTGGAAACTCACTTATTGAGTCAGATAAACAGCTTAGTTAATTAATGATTCAAGAAAAACAATGCCAGTGAAGGCACCGGCACAAACAAGAATTCTTCAATATGACCTTTACATATATATATGCAGGGAAATTTACAAGAATCATGCATTCACGCATTTCATACATCTCATTTCCAATGCTCCCCACTCCGTTCAATTAACAATTACTCCACTTATTAATGGAAACATCCTCTGGAAAACTGTGATGGCTGCACTCCTTCAGAAGTTAGCTTAGCCCTGAAAATGATTGTATTAATGAGTCTCCTTTTGACCTTGGAGAGTGACTTGCTAATTAATTGTCTTTGTCTGTTCCTGGGGTTTTAAAAAAGTAAAATTCAGTTGGATTAACTAAAAAGGACACTCCCCTCTCAAGATAAGAAAATAAGAATTAAATAACATATATTATTTCCAGTATACTGGTTTTATTTTTCCATTTATTTTAATTCATGTTGACATTGAGTTGATGATGACTGATCAAATGAGTGGCATCAGTATGTCAACAGTGTCTTTCACTGGAAACGGTCTCAAACTGGCCAGCTGCAGCAGGTCATTATTTATCACCACATCGCTGCACAGTCGAAATATGGTGTAAACACCAGGAGAAGCAGCAGGTCTGGCTCTGTTCAAAGTTCAAAACTTTGCCGAAAAAGACCTGAACAAACTGACATCAGCAAACCCAGTGCACAACACGGAGGGATGGCAAACCACATCATCTAGACTGACAAATCAATATTAAGTATGGAAAATCAAAACAACAACAAATCCACCCTCAAGTTTGTCCTCTTATCTCAGTCTTATAAAGTGTTGGCCTGTTTAAGGCGATGCCTCTTGTTAACATTCAGCAGAGTAAGAAGCTTATTTGACGTTTGACAAGGACAAGAAATCTTTTGCAGCCTAAGTCAAACTTAAGCCTTGTGTCATTTCTGACCTGGCCTCAGATCAAACACATTAGCTGAACTGATCTTTCAGTTGTTGAAACTACAGTATCGTTATGGAAATCCGTTCCGATGCTGCGCAAGAAGATACAGAGAGAAAGTGAGAGAGTTAGACGGGGGTGCAGAGGAAGTACGCGAAAGGAAAAAAGAGAGAGAGCGAAGTTGGTCTGTGTGTGTATGTGAGAGCCGACAAGCAGCGGAGGTCATTTATATAACCACAGTGATGAAACATCCATAATTTAGCCCTTTTAAAGTGTGAACAAGGCTGAGCTCCTTGAGCTCGACAGCAGGGTACAAGGAAAACCATTTACTGTGAGGAGACTGTGTGACATCCTTTTTAAACCACTTATTAAAACTCATTTTCAAATCATTACTTTGAGTGTGACGTCTTCCATCTGAATTTTAACTATTGATTTTTTTGTGCCCTCTACCATCATGCGATGCCCTCGTGTCATCTGTTAGCAGGGCTCTTAATTTTGCTGATAAATCACTTTGTAAATCACTGTAAAAAGTGTTCAGAATAAAGTGCATGATCATGATTATGACTTCTGGGACTGGCAGGAAAGGAAAGGCAGGTGTACATACTGAAATAGAACACATGTGCATCAATTACCCTGCTACCACCCCTACTCCCCGCTCACTGAAAACTCATTCACTCATTGCCATGGCGATGAGGCGCACGGGAGAAAAAGGGCCCATCATTCTCATCATCGCCACCGCCACGGCGGGCAATGTGCACCGTCCTTTATTATGGGATGGAGCCACTTCTTGAGAGCACTCCCAGCTTCACCATGGAAACAGACCAATAGTTCAGCCTGGGGTGTGTTTTATAATCACCCTGAGCCCCTTTGCCCAAATACACACACACACACACAGAGCTTCCCAGTACCTTCCACAAATACAGCGACCTCATTCAGCAGTAGGAGGCTGTCACATTAAGGACTTGGCCGCCACCACAAGAGCTAAACTATCTCACTTGATTAAGCCCAGGATTCTAATGCAGTCAGCTAATAAGATGTTGCACATATGTTTTATGATAATGTTGTCCCGATGGTCAAAAATGCTGTTTAACGTGTTTTCCCATCCTGTTAATAAGTTCTCTTGGTTTTTGATCTTTGAAGTATTGCTACAGCCATGAAGCAAAGGATATGTTAATTTAACCCACTTTTTCCCCCCCAATACACAAGCCACAACTAGGGCATGAAATGAAGCTCACCCGCTCCCCTGCGATGTGTTTCTGGAGGTCCAGGAAAAAGGGGACATGAGCCCAGTTGGTGACCACAGTCATTAGTCATTATAGAAAGAGAGGTGAGGAAAATGGACATCAAATTACTCTGTGCAGTATGTTTTTTTGGTTTTTATGTTTTTTTTTTTTTTTTTACAGCAAATTAAAAGAAGAGTTGTGTCTCCAAATGTGCACTGATATTAAAAGAAGTTGAGAAAATATATCAGGTTGTATTCTGATGTTGGTGTTTTTGATGCAGCTAAAAAAATATTTATGGATTTGTAAAATTAAGGCTGTGCTGCAGAAAAAAACCCTCCATTTCCACAGTTTGGTGGAAATAGTGGATTGCTTGTTTTTAAGTTCACGAAAAACAGAGCTGGATAATGGGCAGGAGTTGGAATAATAACTGCCCTGTGACCCAAGGAGGTTCACTGCTTTTACTGTAGCTCAAATACTACATATTCATAACCGTCATATTTCATCACATTACTGTGAAAGTAACTCACATTCAAACTTGGTCCAGCTCAGCTTGGACCCCAGAAAAAAAACAGTTGGTTTCTTGGACTTTAGGCATTTAATGACTCTGCTTCAGCCTGCTGTTTGCAAGCAACTGGATACATAAGCAATGCGCTGAAGCCCATGGGTTGTGGGAGGACTTAGAGCGACAACAGGGGCCCGTTTCTACCTCTATGAGGTTAATCTAGCTTTGTTTATGGCATGTCGAAGATTTTTTCAAACGAATTCAAAACGTTCTTTTAGTAAATGGCTGCATTCACATCATGCTTTAATCCAAAGCTCTTTACAGTTTGCCTCTCATTCGCCCATTCACATTCCGATGGCAGCGTTCTACCATGCAATGTGTTAGCCAAGCTATCAGAGGCAATGTGGAGCTCAGCGTCTTGCTCAAGGCCACCTCAACATGTGGACAGAGAGTGAGAGCAACTAAACTGTGCTCCGCAGCCAACATCTGGTCACTCGTTACTGGTTAAACCTCCGTTCTGTCTTCTCCTGCACCATCTTCTAATACAGACAAACTTAGGGTTTTCTTACTTCAGTAAGATTCTGATTATGTTGCTTCTGTCCTGAAAACACCTGCATGAAGGTTATCTGTTAACTGCAGGAACAGTGACTGCTTCACTCTGTGCTGAGGAACTGGTCAGATCAATGTTTTATGAGCATTAAACCATCAGACAAAATAAAGCTTAAAGGGTCCCCTGTGGATGTTTGTACACAGGTTCCTCCATATTTTGTTTGAATCACGCTGAGACAGATCTACTGTGCACGCGTGGGAGCGCGCAGGCGATGCGATACGAATTCCTTCCACCGGTTTCACACCAGTCTGCCGAGCAGCAGTTAGTGACTGTGACGTGCCAAGAAATGAAGCAGTGTTTGTTTGTTGATACACAGTAGATCCGACTGGTCCACCTCTCTTACTCCTACAGCTGATCGCTTCACGTCAGCTGCAGACCTTCAGGGTTTGGATTGAACAGTAAACAATGTGAGCCAGTAGAAGTAGCTATTGGTGACACCTGTTATTTTGACATGCCAGACATATATTTGATCAACATATTGAATCATGCATATCCGCTGCTGCTGTGTGTTATTATTTTTACTATTACGTGTAACTGGACTCAGATCAGATCAGAAACCTTGATCACGACATCCTGACTCTGTGTCGTCACTGCCTCACAGACCCAGACACGATTTGTGTCACAGAAAGGTTGTCATCTAATCTGGAGATTAGTGAATCACAGACTTTCAGATTGAGACCACTCAGTGTGGACGCAGCATACACTGTTTATGGTGATCACTGAGGAGGACCCTACCTCTCCTGCATCTCCCCCGTCCTTCTTCTCTCCCTGGAATAAAGATGCCACATGCTCCCTGTGTTATTGTGGAGAGGTGAGTCACTGTGCTGCCAAGACTGAAGGTGGACACTGTTGCCAGAATAACACTCGAGGAGACAACATGGAGCAAGTCAATTCGGCATATCAGAGGCATTAGAGCAGAGGAGGAGCGAGAGGGGGGTAGATACAGGGGTGCTCCATCAATAAAGGTTTTGGAAAGTGATTCAGTCGCTCCTGAACACATCTACCATGAGACAGCATTTATCACCATGAGACACCAAAGTCATCAAGCTAAACCTGAAATAAACAAACAAATTTGTTTTTAATGAGGCTGCCGTCAAAGAGAAGCCTTCCCTACCATGTTAGATATTCAATAAAAAGCTAATATTGGCCTGAATATTTTTGGGCAACAGTGAGGAGAAAAAGAAAATCACAGATGGAGGAAAAATAATTTATCGCAATATTGTTTTCCATACTGATTCCAGCACAGCCTGCCTAACTGAATTAAACAGGAATACACACACACAGAAGCGGGAGGGAGAAAGTGGCTTTTTGACAGCTGCAGAGTGAAGCCACCAGAGACATGGAGGGATGCGGGGGGGAGCACACTGACACGTATTTGACTTATTGATTATGTGTGCAATCTCATCCACTCGACATGCCTGCAAGGTGTGTAGCATTGGTTATTTATAGCGGGGCGTCCGCTCTCACTCTTCCACGCTATGGCCAGGAATTTCTGATCAACGCCACATCCGCTGGCACTCTCTCCGTCAGCACATCCGGCCCTCGCCAGGCACCTGATACACAGCAGCCTTGTGTTGGGGAAACATGGGGGTGACTGCATGTTACAAATTTATGGCATAACCCCGAAAACAACCTCTGCCTTTCTCTGCTGTTTTTTTTTTTTTTTTGCTGTTGGGGATTAAGGTCAGCGAGCACAGAGCAGAATGGCCTGGCAGTTAGCGGGCCAAGACACACACCATGTACTGAAAATGTCACAGGTTTGATTCCAGCTTGTGACCTTTGTTGAATGTCATATCTTTCCAGCTATTTTGCTGCTGTGTGCTAAAGCACAAATGCTATTTGAATGCATGCATGCAGCAGATAAAGAAAAAGTGGTGAGCTCTCCCTGTAAACTGACATCTTGGTGTTCTACAAATTTTTGTGATAAATAATGAAATAAATTTCTACCAGGTGTTGTGTACGGATGGGATTGTTTTTAGCCACTCTGGGTGATTATACCTTTTGCCCAGTTAAAGTAGGTTGGGGCCACTCCTGGGAATTTGAGGTCTCCAAATCCTGTGTATTAACAGCAGTCAAAGAGGTGTAAGATGTGCTGTACAAACAGATGAAACTGAACAGACACAAACCTGGTGGAGCAGACTTCAGGTTTGGATTTGGCTCGATGGATTTTGACTCGCGTGCTTCACCGTAAAGCGGCCAGGGGCAAGAAAAAGTGTTGGCAGGCTGGTGAGCATAAACCGTGGGAGCTAACAAGGCTAGCAGGCTAACAACAGTGTTTCACAATCTGTAAATTATTCACTGTCTCATCAAATGCTTTGTCATTAACCTCTGTCATCGCTGTGCTCGCTGCAGCATCCCTTCACCTCATGCTGCCTTGCATCATTCTACAATTATGTGAAGAGTAAAAACTTGCTGTTTCTAAATCCATGGATCCTGGCCTGTTGTGGGTCAAACTTGAAAAATCAGGGGCTCGTCTCACGGTTCGAGAGCAAAGCTTACGTGCAGATCAGAAATGGTGGCAGCATCAAGTTTCACAAACAAGAATAGATAAATGAAAGATTTATTTATGAGTCCTGCAGGGCTCTTGTGACGTAAGTAGGGATGTGCCAAACAAGTGGTTGTCTATCAGTCCTGTGAGAAATCAACACCTATACATTTATGTCATTAAATATGTATCTCTTAGAAAGGATAAAGATCTTCTATTTGAATGATGTACACCGTTGTTTGCTAATCTCAAGTGTCTGTGGTTCACTTTGCCAACTTCAGCATCTGCCCTCGTCATCACTTTTCACATCCACACACTCACTTTTACTCTCATATGCAGTGAAATGCTGCGCAGTGGCAAAGGAGAGCAGTGCTGCAACATTTGCAGGCTGAGGTGGACAAAACACAGAAGAACAGAACAGTAAAGAAACGACTGGATTTGTATCATTGGCATTTGGAAGTTGATCAGGTTTATTTTCGCCAATACCGATCCATTAAAATATGCCTGGATTGGCCTTGATACCAATGCTTAGGATCAGCTCGGGATTTCGGCATGATGCTTCCCTGCGATTAATGCGACGTCACAATAAAAGCAAGAGGAAATCTTGCTCGTGCTGCAGACTGCAGCTTGCATGTTGTACATTTGGTGAGAGGAAGCCGTGAAATAAGGAGGTGGAGCGAGTATGTGGCCAAATTTTGACAAGTCTACTCAGCCGAGTCACGTGAAAAAAACACGAGTGGGGGTATGCTATCGCTGCGCAGGGGCCAAATGTAATACACCAAATTTAATCTCTGATGTATCTATGCGCGGTCAGTCAGCTAGCTATAATGCTGTCAATTTTAAAAGCACAGAAACTCCAGTGTAATTGTTTCCCTCTCCCAAACCAATATTTATCTCTGTAGCGCTACAGTTTTTTCATGATGTTGTTTTAATTAGCAATTCCACTGATTCCAATTCTGTTTCTTTTTGGACTTGTGGAAATGAGCCGAAGATTAAAATTTCCATGACTTTAATAGACTGCTCCAAGATTTTCTATAACTAAACCATGCACTTGATTATTGTAAAGGCTAAAAGTCAACTACTATTTCAAGCAGACTTGATACGGGGTGTAAAATTAATCCAGTAATGTGGGTTTCATTTTTAAAATGAACTGATATTCAAAGTCCAATTTCTCTAAAGGTCAGAAGTCTTTACTTTCCCTGTTTGGAGTACATAATAAATCATAATTAGATATTCCTGTACATGACTGGACTGCTGGGTGGATTGAACTGCATTCCACTCACAGTTATATTAGACATGGCAGGCCTAAGCCACAAATGATGCATTAACTACCAAATGATACATTAAGTCATCAAAATATATCAAAAGGTCTATGTGTATGAATCAAATAAAGCCTGACAGTATTCAACCCTTCCCCTGATAATGGGATTACATTATCAATTTAGAAATGTTATAACATCTGGCGAAGCTGGTTTCATTTTCATAAAGTGGAAAGAACAGGTAAGTGAACCCTTTAAAATGTGCATTAAAATATGGTCAGATCTTCTTCTAAGCGGCAAATAGGAAGACACACAATCTATTTTAACCAACACAAATCATTATATTCTTTTCTCCATGGTGAATGCATCGTTCAAATGTGCATTAAAAAAACAGCGAAATATTGAAACACTAAATATTTATGTAAAAAGAGATTGTACCCTCAAGAGTGGATCATTTGAATGAAGCTGGAGAAGGGTCACAAAGTCATGTCAAAGAGTTCAGACAGTCATCAGTCCACAGTTTAAAGGAATTCAGTGGGGGAGGTTAATGTCTCATGAGGCCAACATACAAAGATGAAGTGAAGGGAGCATCATGATTTGGGGCTTTGCTGCCTCTGGACATTTTTTCACCATCGAGGGGAAAATTAATTCCCACGTTTATCAAGGTATCTTAGAGGATAATATCAGAGTGGCACTCACCAGCTGATGCTCTGTAAATGTTGGGTAATTCAGCGGGACAGTGACCCAAAATATCAAGGTAAATCCTCTACAGTATGACTTCAAACAGAATATCCACCTTTTGGGGTGGCCCAGTCAGAGTCCAGACCATAATCCAACAGAGATGCTGTGGAATGAGCTTAGAAAGCCAGAGAAGAATAAGTATGTCTGAGCTGAAGTGGTTCTGCAGGAAGAATGGTCCAAATTTCCTCCTGAACGTTGGCCATGTCTGACCCACATCTACTGGAAGAGTTTGTTTGAGGTTAGTGGTGCCAAAGGAGGTTTGACTTCCATTACTTATTATTCATTTATTTTTGGCACCAGCACTCTCAGTGTTTAATGGCTGTGGTTCAATGAAGACAGACACAATTCTAATTGTTAGTTTGTGTGTAATTAGCATTAGTTCATTGTGTCTATTTATTGATCATTAAACCAGGTCATTCCAAAATACTTGTTCTTGCCAGTGAACTGACCCATTAGTCAGACATCTGAATACCAGTTGAGAAGTTACTGTATTGCCTGAGGGCTATTATATTGTTGGTTAGTAGAAGGTTTTATCATGTCTTACCCAGGCCCAGCAGGTCCACGGTTGCTTCTGTGCTTTTCTTGGGACTGGCTCTGCACTCTGACTGCTGACAAGCACAAAGACAAAAGAGATGGGAGAAAATGACATAGAATGTAATGGCAATGTCCACTTTGACCTGGATGTGTTCTTAATATCACATTATTATAAATACTTGCAATTTTGTGTAAGTAAGTAAGTAAGTACAGTAAGTAATGAGTATAAGCCTAACATTTAGTCTCCTTTCAGCTCTGTTTTGGTCTGGTCCCCGTACAATGAGATCATCAGAGCTTTGTATTGACAGAAGAGCTGCAGACTGTAAAACCTAAACAAGGAGAAAGAAGCTAAAAAAAGCTTTGTAACTCTGAAGGGACCAGTGGCATTATGTTAAGTCAGGGGTTTTCAACCAGTGGTCCATGACCCTGTATTCAGTAATGTAGGTTCATTTACCCTGTTTTCCTCTGTCTTTCTCCTGGACCTGCAGGTGTAACCACGAATGGACTGTAAGACTTTTGTGGACATGTTGTGTCTTTTAACTGAACTCTGTGACTTTTACTTGATACGAAGGCTCTGACCCCTGACCTCTGTGACCTCTGGGCAGAGCCGGGTTGGTTCAAGACATTTTCTTTATTGTCCCTCCTGTCTAAGGAGGATAAACAGGTTCTGAAAGGCTGATGCTGATCTTCTAATCTGACTCCAGCAAAGACAAAGTTCTGTCTGTGACACAACTAAGTCTTAATTAGTTGCTACTTGGAACCAAAATTACACCCAATGTACAGTATACAGTCATTTACTTGATAAAAGTTAGTGATTAGTGCAGCCTCAACAACTTAGGTTACACAATATTCCAAAAATGTTGCTTTATGAAGAAGGACATGCATTCAGAGCAGTGACGCAGAGGGATCAAGGATACTCATAATGTGTCTGGGCGAGCAACACTAACTGTAAAGAAATGAATGTCTCCACACTTAAATAAAGACAAAAACAACAAGAAGCCATAAGAAGAGGCTTTTACAAGGCTGTTCTGTCTGTATCTTCCACAGTATGCCGCAAGTTACAGCCAGCAAGTCTCCTCCATTGCTTTACGGCATCAGATAGAAAGACAGCACTGTTTTTCCAGACCAAGCAGACATCAACCTTTGTGGAAGGTTTTCTCAGGTTCCAGAGAAAAACAGCAGAAAGTGTAAAAACACATGCTCTGTAGTACCTCACCCCAACACATCTGTGGAAGTCTTACTTTAGGTTAGATCAGTTAGCCAACAGACAGAAAATCAGTGAATGACAATAAAGATAATCACCTGATCATTTGAGGAAAAACACCAAACACTTGCTAGTTACATGTCTCAGTTGTTTAACAGGGGAAATACTGTTTATGATGAGCAATCATGCTCATTGAGCTATTTAACTCAATGCAAAAAAGGTAGTGGAAGAAGAAAAGACAAAATGAAAGAGAAATTTTAAGTCAAAGAGTATAAGAATGAGACAGGAGATGGGGGGGGCATAGAGGGATATTTGAGAGAGAAAAATGTGGTGAGAGAAACAGAGTATAAAAGGTTAACACATCGTCCATGAAAGATCTACAATGCCAGTAACAAACCCAATTTCCCCCCCCCAACAAAAGATCGATGGAGCACATTAGATTCAGTGTCGCTCCAATCCAGAGCAATGAAAACAATTACTGCGTCCACGCCTAATCAAGAATGCATTGGCGCCCAGTTGATGCGTGCTGAGACTGCAGCAGAGCTTGAGCGGCAGGAAGGGTTGGTTTGTTGTACAGCAGCAAAAAGGGTTCTTTTAGCACATTCCACATTCCTTGAACAGGCGGCGCACAAAGGAAAAACTGCCACAAGGACTGTGATCGAAAGACAAATTCCACCATTATGTCACACAATAAGCGCGTAAAGGCCTTAATACTTTTTTTTTTTTTTTTAAACAGAGATGTCCTGTCTTTTCATATTCCTGATCAGATTCAGGAGGGAACACATAGATTTGAGATCTTGCTGTTTCCAATCAGTTATGTTCTATCACTTACTTTTACTTACTAGTTACCGGCGGTGGTTGAGTATAACAGGTGGGGCTCGCAAGCGCTGGGTGCACTCTCCCTCTGCAGCATTCAGGATATTCAGCCAATCAGAAGAAAGCGGGCTCTGAAGGAGGCAAGGTTGGGATGGTGGAGGAACTAACGGCAGCAGACGGCGTTGATACGAAGGCATCAGCAGAGACATCAGTGACAAGCATCAGGTGGTAGGATTACTCGCCAGCTGGTAGACATCAGCTAAAGAATGAGCGAGCTGCAGTGAAGCGCCAATGAAGAAGCTGATGCCAATCACCAAGCGAAAGTGTGACTTCAGCGTTGCGCCTGTACTATGCTTCTATTGCAGTAAAGCTGAGTCTGTAGAAGACGGCATCACACACTATGTAGCCACACAGGAGATTTTTTTGGGAGATTATACTTTAATATCAGTCGCAAAAATCCGACATAAATTCAGTTCAGTTTCGTGTGGCATAACAGCCTTGATATGGTTCCACTGGGGGGGTTTTTTCCACTATGATGAGAAAGAAAAAAGCAGAAGGATGCACAATCCAACTTTTTCCTCCTGACACCAACAGCAGGATACCTCAAGTCTGGGTAGAATATTTATCCCACACAAAGGTCTCTTTTTCTCCCTCAAAATTTGAACCAGTTTACCTCACAACGTGGACTTCACTGGAATTATTATTACATAAGGTAACGTGAGACCAGGGCATAAAAGGACACGAGTGATTCAGCACAACTGAGTGAACACAAGGCATTCTGGATCTTTTCAGGGCAGAACACTTGAGCAGCATTTACATTAAAAAGATTCAAACTTTTTTCAAAGAGCTTTCTCCAGAGCTTCACATCACATTCACTTACAAAACTTGCTGAAGGTCAGAATAAAAGAAGAACTCAAAAAAAGATTATTATACATGTCAACTGCAAAAGTCAACTTTCACTGCCAGTTTTACCGATGTTTTACTGCGGAAATGTGGACAGGGAGTTGCCATCAGCACAAGGTAGAGCTGTCCTCAGAAATCAACTGCAGATGTTTTTTTCTTTAAGCCCAGTATTGACACGATTTGTCTTTTGCTGCAGAGGCCTGTTCCGTGCCAATGATGGATTAAGACCAGGGTGGTGAAAAAATAATAATCAATAATGGTGTAAACTTATGGGTGAGAAGATGCGATCAATTTTGTGTAATTTTTTTAATCTAAGACCATGACATATTAAACTTTCAAGATTTTCTGAACACATTATATGAATTATATCTAATGTGGAACTGTCATGTGGGAAAACTGCCAACTTTTTCATTAAGGTCAATAACAATAAATTTACTTTCACTGCTACTGTTTGCAGGGAGAGAGCAACGAGACAAAAAAGAAGTATGGTCTGCCTGTCTATTTGATTTCCAATATTCCAGACCATGTACAGTGTTACAGAATTGAGATTACATAGCCTTTGAATGCTACAACCCACACAGCCGCTGTGAGACACAGAAGAAAGAAAGAAGAAAAAGCTAAATGTCACCGTGAACAAGAAGCTCAAATCCCCGGCCGTGCATTCAGAAGGATGCGGCCCGACGTGCTCGTCTGGAAAACACTGACGGACAAGTTGGGATTTCCTGTCCACAACTCGGTTTTGGAACATCCCATGTAATTAGTTATCCGGGATGACACCGAGTGCCGCGGCTGACAGATGGCCAGCGACAGACTGTGATTGGCTGTCAGGGCCTGTTGTGTTTAAAGAGAAAGGGAGAGGAATTGAAAAGGAGGCCAGCAATCAATAATCAACCCCCACCACCCCCAACCCCCTCGCCACCAGGTGAATAGAGACTTTGGAAATGACGGCCATGCCAGTTTGAATGAAAACCGCAGAGCAAACCTAACCCCCTGCTGACAGCTGTCGCATCAAATCGCTGTCAAATACGCGGCAGGCGAAGCCATCAGCCGACGGCTGTTACACTGAATGTCTGAGTGGGGGCAGAGTCTGCTGGACCCCCCCCCAATATACTCAACGACAAGAAAAGACGAAGCAACAGTGAGCAATCTTCCTTTACCATCCAAAGTTTGTCTGTGCAGGCTTCCTCCATGTTCACCTGTTGTCTTTGATGCAGGGCCATTTGCATTCTCACAGCAGTTATTCAAGAAGTCAAATCCAGCAGCAGCCACTTTTTTCATTCCACATTAAGCTACCGTCAATGAATCTCCACACAAGTGTTTCACACTAAAAGCCTACAAGAAAGGAAGCAGTCGTGCTCTTTGTGCTGCTAAAAGGCTTTAAATGTGAAACATTTGTGCAGGAAGGTCGTCTCACTAAGCTTTCTCTGCGATCAGGGAAGGCTTCCCCAAGTAAGCAGCATTCAGTACTGCAGTATAGATGAAGCCTGACTCAGTTACTTCACATTAATGGCCTACCATCAGCTCAGAGGGCATAATCCCTGAGGAGAGAGGGAGTTTTGATTAAAAACAAGGTTGTGACCACAACTGATCACTCAAGGTTTCCAGCATCTCTGCATGGAGGTTTCCAGTGAGAAAATACTCAACAGATAATGTCACAAAAATGATTTTAATTCATTCCGAAATATCTTTTTTAATGCATGTCGCAAACAACTGGCAGGGGGCTCACGAGGAAAATAATTAATCAAGACAGGGAGCGAGTTCCCGAAACTATACTGTATATAAATATTCATTAGGTGCACAAAACTGGGCCCAAGATCCCTTGGGTACCTGTGGCTTCCTAATTACATCAAAGCAGGAGATAACGCTATTATAAAAAGTGCATGATTAGACGATAAGCAGCAGTTTGAAAGCAGGTCGCAGCTTGTGGATCGGGCTCTTGGAGGTTTGCTTGAGGTGAAATGGCAGACCCATCACGCGCACAGTGGCATGACTATTACATATCACGTTCACCACCTGCATAACAGGTCAGAGAATACAGATGAGAGAAAAGAGAAACCAGCTGAATAACAGCAGCTCAGTCTGCAGGATGGCTTTCAACATATATCCAATGGACACAGCATAAAACACAAACTTCAACCCAAACATGAAGAAGTTTAGAACTAGCTGGCAATATGTGTGATTCACTTTACTGACGGAGGCAGAAATCCTCGAGCACCACCCTAATAAAGGCAAGGCAGCTTCTCAATGGAGGTATTGATTGTTTCTTCTGCCTCCACAGGTCTGCACTTTGTTGTTCAAGGCTGAATTCTGAACCAAGTACAAGGAGTCATTAAGTCTTGCTGTCCATTCACAAAATATCTGCAAGATCAAAAACTCTTTCTGTCTGCCACTGGCCCGGAAACAGCTTTTAACACTTTAGTTCTATGTCATCACGATTATTTTACTTACCACTTCATAAAAAGAAGCTCAAATTCTTCCTGTGCCATTGGTCCAAACTGAAGCTGAAGAGCTTTTAATGCAGACCAACAGGAGAGAATTCTTTAGCAGAACCCAAACATGTCATTTTCATGAGAGATTTTCATCAGCAACATTTCTGATACCCATACTGAGCCTGTATGTTCAGGAACACACATTTACTGCAGGTCAGCAGAGAAAGGTTTCAGTGCAATGGCTGACTGTACATCATTCACAGTGTGCATCACTGCTTTTGTGATGTCTTTGTCAGAGAAATAGGACTATAGGACTATATTACAATATTTTATTTATGATCTCATTTGATCTCATTTTAATTTTCATGACATTATTGCTGTCTCTGGTTTCCTTTGTTTATGTGCTATAACTATGGAAAGAGAAGTATGAAGAAGGTATTATTGTTTTGTTCATTATTCAATGGGAAATATTGGAATATGACAGTCAATACATTCTGAATTCTGAAAAAAAGTGGGGCCTCAGAGTGGCACTTTATAATAACAGGGATCTTGCAGGTTCATAACCTGGTACACTAAGCACAAATGAGTCCCAGTGTAAACAGAAAAAAACTGAAAGCACCACTCATATGGGTCGCTGTCTAACCTGAAAGTTTTGGCTATATTATTATATATAATATAGTATTTTTTATTTATGTTATTTTATTTTTATGTGGCCTGCCCCTTGATGCTTGGCTCAGTTCTAAAACAGCTGTCTGTGTTTTAGAGTGCGTTCAATGAACACCATGAACACTATGTTTTACAATGTCCCAAACTGGGACTGCTGTAAAAACTCAAAGTTCAAATTCAAACAGTGAAAAAACTAACGTCAAAATCACACAAAACATCAGCTTCTGTCCAACCAACCCCATTCAAACTCTGGGGAGCTCAGCATCGCCAACTACCCCGCACCACTGATGGAACTGACTAAATGCACTGGCACGCAGATATAAACACACACTTGCGGCTCCAACACTTTACAGAGAGGCTGGCGACCCATCGAGACTGTCTTACGCAATGGCGCGTTCCACTGTCCTCCTTCGCCGAGAGGCAGATGAAACGAGCGTCTTATCCTCGGAGGAGAAGCAGAGCGAGGTGACGGAACAAAGAGCAAACAACACCGACGGAGGCGGAGAAAAACAAATAATGCGGAAGGAGAGGAGAGGAGAGGAGAGGAGGGTTGCAAATTGGTCGGTGGCGGCGGGGGAGAAATAGAGAGGGCAAACGCGAGAGGGACAAGAAATAGAGGACGAACAGGAGAATGAGAATAAACATGAGGGTGATTGAGGGGGGCATGAGACAGCTGAGGACTGTGCAGCTCAAGAGGCAATCGTGGCAGGAGCTAGAGCAGCGACGCCATGAATTTTATCATGGTTTTATTTACCTCTTAATATCTTATTTAAAATTTGCCTTTTGTCTGTCAGTGTCATGCAACTGTCAATGGAAGAAACACTCCCTGTAGATGTTGTCTTTGGGAAGCTGGAGGGCTTTTATTGTCATATTCATGCAGGAAGGGTTGATGGCATGACAACTCAGCACACGTTACCTGCAGATGTTTCACATTAAAAGCTTAACGGCGGCCAGGCTTTTACTGTGAAATGACAGGTGCAAGTGGCTCACTGCTCACTTAACACCAAGCAAAGCAAGGCAAAGCAGAATTATTCAGAGGAAAACGTGAAAGCATCTTAACTCAAAGTGCATTTAGTTGCTTTTTCTGAGCCTTAACCAAAGCTGGTCACAGCATCGAGGGAGAAGGGGTCAAAGGTCATCAACCAGGCATCAGTAAACCGCTACGGTTATTCTTACCCCACAGCAGAAACCATCACTGAACCATCTCCTACAGTCTCACCCACATACAACCACCTGTGACAGACACTTCACACTCAAAGTGTTGAAAAATGTGGCTGAAAGCCCTGCAAAAAAATCTAGTAAGTGGCCCTGGAATCGGGACTATATCGTCATGATCTTCTTATTTTTCGAATCACTTTAATATTTTTTTTTTTTTAAATTTCAGTGTTCCTCTCCTTTCCCCCGCAGCGACACTTCGGGTCCACGTTTTCTAACACAAAGCCTTGCTGCACCTCAAGTGCATAATCTCAAAGTGACCTTCCACTCTCAAATGCGGGTGTTAAAAATAGAAACTCCAGGGAGCGGCGGCAACGGCTATCATCTGAGACCTGATCATTATTTGAATACCAGCTCTGTTGGACGGTTACAGGTGCGGGAGCTGCAGTGCTGACAGCAGTACTACAGTGGTGCTACAGCAGCAGCAGGAGTACACAGCGCTGCAGGGAGCGGGTTGTCTTTCTGCGGCTGACAGCTGCCTTATTAACACTATAAAAGAGAATAATAAAAGTGCCACTGGAAGGAAGCGGTGGAGGAGGAGAGGAAGAGGAGGTGGACCAAAACAACATGAAGGGAACACGGATGACGGGAGACGACGACAAAGGGACGGACAGGGAGGGCGGGGAGGAAGATGACATAATGACTGACGACTGAGGGGAGAAGTGGAGGATGAGGAACAAAGGAGGAACCGAGGAGATGACAAGAGGAGAGAGATAAGGAGACAGTGAAGAGAGGAGGAGATGGTGGGCAGGAGGCCAAACATGTGCGTGTGTGTTACGTGTTGTGTGTTGTGTGTTCAAGTGCCGAAAGTGTGAGCGGAGAGAGGAGTGTGTTGAAAATGCATTATCAATACAGACTGAGACATCATATCATAAAGTCAGCAGCCCCCCATCGCTACTGTGTGTGTGTGTGTGTGTGTGTGTGTGTGTGTGTGTGTGTGTGTGTGTGTGGGGCACCGCAGTAGTCAGAGGCTGTTAAGTGTGCTGGTCTGCTGCAGCTCTGCACCATTCAACATGATCTGTCACTCAGCTGGTGGCACAGACACACACACACACACACACAATCTAAAAGGTTTTGCCACAGAGAGGAGATCTCAAGCTGCCACATGCAGGCATCTCTTCCACCCAGTTACATTCATCTGACAGTCATGAAGAATCCATTGCATTTTAACACACACACACACAGACGGAGAAAGAGAGAGCAAGACAAGACAAACACAAACAGGTAAAAAGACACACATGCATTTACTCACACATACACACACACACACACACACACTCTACAAATATGTGCATCCACAGAGGCACGAACAACAAACAACACACACACACACACACGTTGAGTGTTTGAGGAAGGTCACGGTTTGGTCTGACGGCTGAAGCGTGACGGCGCCGTTCAGGGAAAGACTACCTAATCAAAACAAACACTGGCAACACGCACAAACACACACGCACACGCACACACACACACAAAACAAGAACACCAATTTACAGGGGGCATTTTTAGGTGATTTTGTGAAGTGAATCTCATTTGTCACTAAACAGAAGAGCTTTCGGAGCATCGAGAATCCTGTTAGTCTGTGCACTTTTGAGAAAGTGGCAGTCTACTTCAGGTTCAAATTTGTTCCCTGGATTTAGGGAAGCACACACACACACACACACACACACACACACACACACACACACACACACACACACACACACACACACACACACACACACAACACACACACACACACACACACACACACACACACACACACACACACACACACACAAAAGAGATGCTTCAGTTGAGGGAACACCCATCCAATGCCCAGTAGGTCTTTTAGGAGCGCACACAATGACCTGGATTTGATGTTCATGCACGCACACACACACACACACACACACACACATACACTGGGGGCGCTGAGAAGTTTCCTTCTGTTTTCCAGGTGTTTAACCTTTAGAAATGACAGGCGTGCAAGCGCGTGTCCGTGAGGGTTTTGCAGTTTAACACACATCATGTCATCTTTTGAACACAGAAGAGCCAAGACCGGACCTCATGAAGCCCACCTCCATCGCTCGGACTGGGCTCGTGATTGGACGATGGTGTTCGCCCACGTGCAGTGGAAAAAGCTGACAAAGAACTGAAAACACAATTAAAGTGTGTGAAGAGTGACAGATTGAAAGAGGGAGGGAGAATAGCGACTGTTGGCATTCTATTTATTCTTAAGATGGTTGCCCTTTTCGGAAGCTGTGATTAAGTGTATTTGCAAGTGTGACAATACAACAATGTTTTTTTTTCTTATCAGCCTCGACATGTTGACGAACATGACATCGTCGATTTCAGTCGCAAACATCATAACTGCCTCAAAAAAAAATCTGTTCACGAGAGAGAGTGGTGGACTGGATCTGGAGGCTGAGGACTAGAACCTGCCACCCACTCTGTGGTTTCATCCGCCTCAGCATCAGCACATGAGCCGGACTGGAGGAGACCTGGTTCTGTCACGCCCTCATCTTATTCAGCATCAGGTCACCAGTCCTGCTACAGAATCAACCATTTTCTTGAAACATGAATTAATGGATCTCTATGCTGCTGCTGGCAACTGAACACAACAAAGGGTCATTCGGTCTGATTATCAGACTGCTGAAATATCCAAAAGTTTGATGATGATGATGGTGACATATAGCAACTCAGCTACATGGAGCAGGCAGCGCTCACCTGTCCCCTAAAGCAGTTACTCATGGCTGACAAAATAAATAGGTGAAGGGCCATCTCCTCCAGCAGACCCTTGACATAAATCAGCGCCTGACAATAAATCTGTGGTGTGATGTATTTCACAAAGCCCAGAGCTGTGTAAATGTCAGCCAGCTCAGCAGACGTGGCTCGCTCTGTTCACGATGGTGGGCAGATGTGCTCCTGTTTTGTGTGCATTATCACATCTGTGCATTTATGGTGGGAGGAGAGTGTGTGTGTGTGTGTGTGTGTGTGTGTGTGTTTTCTTGGGAAACAGGCCTGATTCTCTTCCTCCAGCAGTGCAAAGACAGCTTATTGATTAGCCTCCTTGTGGCTACACTATCGATCCTGCGACTGCCAGACCTGAGAGTGCAGCGCTTTCTCTGTGTGTGTGTGTGTGTGTGTGTTTTGTGCATGCATCCTGTTATTAGTCACACAATGCTGTTCCACTGGCCGCCCTTCACACCATCCACTGCAACTTAGTCCAGCGGAACACAGATATGTTTTGGCTGCTGCTGTCGAATGTGTGTGTATGTTAGTCTGTTTACAGAGTCACGTTACAGGGACTTGTCTTCCTTATGAGGATAAAAAGAACATCCACATAACATAATAATTACATTTTAAGGTGATGACAGTGTAATGTCCTCTGGAGTCACAGAGAAAAGACTGTGTGTGTATGTGTTTACGTGTGTGCGTGTCTCATCCCTATCTCGGGAACCTCCGAGAGCCCCGCTCAGACCAGATGTACGGAGCACCTAGCGATAACACACTCCCCAAATCCCTGCACCGAATGAAAAGAGACACACACAAACGTGCACTCGCACGGACGCACACACAAACACGCTCCTTCACTTCTGTCGCCAACAAAAGGCGAGCTCCAGCGTTTTCCACGAAGGAAAGCAGCCTCTTGTTCTCTTTGATAATTTATTCATGGGCTGAAAGGAAACGACGACGCACACCAGCGGTCTGACGGGACGGCGGCGGCTTAGCGTTTAAAGAGACAGAGGGAGGGACAATCGAAGGGGAGATGAAGATGAATGGAGGTGAGGAGAGAGTGAAAGCAGAGTAGAGTGCGTGAGTGCGATCTACACCGTGTCCTCTCTTTACTTTACTGCTGCTATCTGTGCCTCCGCTCTCCATGGCTGCGCCTGTGATAAGTACTGTACATCCTCTTAGCTTCCCTCTTCTTAAAACCACGTGGCAGGCGTTTTCCAACGAGGCGTCCTCTGCCAAAGTGATTCCTGACCTTTCACTTTGCATCCAAACAGAAAGATCACTCAGTGAGGAGTCCACCCTACTGTATGGTGTGTCCCACATGTTAGCTCAACCTAACTACTATGCAAAAGATTGCAGTGTGACTGTGTGTGTGCAGTGGTGTCATCGGGTCTGAAACTCAGATATCAGAAAAGTCTCACGCGTCGGCTGAGTGTAAGTGAACGTAGCATCAGATGATGCAGCCCTCATGCTCTGGACTCTTTCATAGAAAGCATCAGCGGGGAGCCAAAGTGTTGGAGGCAATCCCAGCTCACATGAGGGTGGGGAGGAGGGGGCACCCTGGACAGACCACCTAACCGGAAAGTCTTAGTGGGAGCAAACTGGAGGACCCAGAGGAAAGTAAGAGGGTGGGGGGGGGGCATGAACCCACCTGCAGGTTCAGATCCAGAACCTTCCTGCTGTGAGGAGAAACAACCGTGGATTTTTTTTTTTTTTAAAATCCAATGATCGCCACCGTAATGCAGTTTTCTCTAAAACCACAGCTTACCATTTAATGTCTGAGGGCTGCACGGAAACGTCGATGCTTCTGTTTAATTTTTCATTTAAATGCCCGACATATCCCAGAGTTCCTCCTGTCAATTAACTGACACATCTCCCAGCCTGCCCTTCGGCTGAAAACATCAAAAGGAATTTATTTAGTCGGAGGAGGGGAGAGAATGTGAGTGGATTCTGAAGGTCAACTGTTCGAAAAGCTGGAAAAGGCCACATGCGAAAATAATGAGCACTGGTCCAAATGATTACTAACCTAACTCAAAACCAAAGGAAAACACTTATATCTATCACCACGCAATAAAAAGACAAATTCAGAGTCCATATGCTCTGCTGGAACTCATTCAAACAACTTCTGCAATGCCAACAAAAAAGAAAGCTGACACTGCTGCTTTGGTTGCGAGTTTGAAGTCATCGTGGTCAGGCACAAACACTGATAAAAGAAAATGCATTCACATCAGTTGATGGAGTTCATATTCAACTGACTCCACTTCCGGCTTGCTACTTCTCATCTGGTGGAGGTGAGTGTCCCGCCACGGGCGGCAGAATACACGGTTCAGGTTAATGTGCGAGTGGAACCGCTGTCAGGCTGCAGCACGGCAACTTTCAATCTCTATCACGCTGGAGCGACGTGCAGGGAGGGGGGGCGACGCTGCCTAACATCTGCTTGAACACCTGTGTGACGGTGGCGTAGGGGGGGAAACCCGCGCTTTACTGCGCTTGATTAAGGGAGCAAAGAAGATTGCATCAATTATAAAACCCACGTGTTTCTGCAGATATAGCTTCATTAAGAGAAATGCGCCATCTCGTCCTGCAAAGTGCTGATAAGCGAGCCCCTCACAGTCCGTGGTGCATTCCACTCGGCCTCACTAGCAAATCTTTCTGCGGCTGAGACGGCGTGGTTTGATTAATCCTGCACAGTGACATCACTCACACAGCACACAGTCTTTACTGGCCCCTTCTGCTTGGCCAGAACCTGTTCACATTCATGCTCACCATCAATGAACCGACCGTGACGTGGCTGCAGTCCCAGATAACTTTATTTGAACAAACTGACAGCATTCTCAACACGTTCTCTCAGCGCTAAGGGCCAGGTTATACTGATCTGAACAAGGTCACATAACATGCTGTCCAAGCATGTCCAGAGAAAGACCCCCCCAATCTGTCAACCCAGAGGCGTGGGGGTTTCTGAAGCCCCGTGACCTTCCACCAAGCAGTTATGACAGAGTGCACCGGCCCTTTAAACTTTACCAGACACTATTTGATCAGTGTTTTGGTCTTTTGAATATAGTTCATCCTCTAGTGACACAGAGGTTGGTGGGGTTTTTTTTTTTTATTATTTTTTTTAATTATTATTATTTTCCAATTTACAAACTATGTGACCCCATCTAAATGCTATGGTACCGCCATAACAGCTATTAAAATAAGTCACGTAATCAAGTTTGGACATTTGCTGTGGCGGTATAGCCAGAACTTCACAGATTGGAGGATACAGACCGTATGGTGTTTGTTCTGCAGAGAAGTTCAGCTTTATAAGACAGCAGCCTCAGTCAAGACCACGGTGTTAGCCACAGCATGTAAAATACTGCTCCAATAATATTCCAGCAGGCTCACTACGGTTTATAATGGATCTTTTGACAGCAGGCACGAGGGAAATTGGCCCGGGGAGCTGCTCAAACTGCAGGACAGCCAATTTCTGATCTGCCAGTATAATCCAGCTCATCGTCCACGAGCCAGACTGTTGAATGCTCAGGCAATTAATCAGGCCTCGTGACCCTGCTTGAGCTGCACATCAAGTGACAACTGGTCTGGCCCATTCTAAAGTGAGACACGGGGCGATCAATCCGGGGCTTAATCCGTACAGCATCCATAACCTGCAGGCTAACCTCATTTTTCTTTTTCATTTTTTATTAATGCGCACACGACAGATGCAGACATCAGACTGTGCTGAACTAATGAATTAAATTAACTGTGTTCTGAAGAATAAGTAAACTCAATGGAAAGTAAATGCTGCTCCTGCAGGATAAAGGGATTCAGGGTTTGTAAAAGCTTACATAAAGAGCAAGATCATTTCTCTGACCCTGAATAAAAGCAGATGAATCAGGTGATGAGTGTTGAAGAAGTAAATGGATCTCTGCAAAGCGGAACATGTGACCTTTTGGTTACAGAACCATCTACCTATACTCTAAACACACCTGTAGCTGAAGTTCAGGTCTGGCCAAAGTCAGAGTTAAGTAAGACTGATTACATTTGACATCAACTTTTCCCATCACAAAACTCAGGCTACTTGTTCTACCCTCCTCACTGATGCAACACAAAACACTACAGGTCCAGAAATTCACCAATCTATTATCCACAAGTTGCCCCACGACCAAAATTAAACATCTTCAAAACAGAAATGGTTGGGCAATCAGAACCCAAACAACCTCCGACCAGGACAGTAAGGATGCCAAACATTCAGGATTAACATCAGTTTACTTATCACTGGGAGAACTCGTCATGTTGACTTCCTGTCAACATGGCTGATGATCCATTTTCAGAAAGGATGAAACAAAACCAACATGACACTCAATTCTAACTCTAAAAGATAAGTGGTCTTGTTGTGATAATAAGCCATGGGAGGATGAGCTGAAACTAAATAAAATCTGAGCTCAAGCCAGAAGACGACACAGCACGTGTTGAGTGAAACGCGTCATTTGACATAGAGGCTGTTCTATGAGTGTGGGCTGCTTCCTCGTGAACAGTGAACTGTGCTGTGACTAGGAAGAGGACGGTCCTGAAGGAAGGAACATCAGTAATAATGTTTGGTATTTGTAGAAAATGAAATATATGAACGACAAGAACATGACAAATAATATTTAGAGACCTCTGCTCTGCTTCAGTGTTAGCTCTGTACGGAAGCGTTACATGAAATTGATGTAGTACCCCTGTTAAACATGGCTGCTGTGATGTCACGAACAACATCTTTCGTTAATCTTAGCTTGACTCATCACTACAGGGATGCCTCTTAACTTGAACAGATTATAATTTCATCAGATTCAGTAATGTGCATGTATTTAATCTTTGTCACCAACATCCTAGGTTCCAGTGGACTGTTATTAATGTGATGTTTTGTTGCTCTGCAGCTGCAAACCAACAGCTTCAGATCAGGCTTGAAAAATCCACATTGTTCAGCGCCTCCCTCGGACCTTCCTCTGGAACACCGGTCCAGTAGCTGGTGGATGCAGCGTATTCTCTGCTCGTTTTTCATTTGGATTTTAATAAGAGCAAAGAGAAGCCAAAGTGCTGCTTATGTAGTCCTCTCTGAAGAAGGAAGGAAATGAAGTGAAGTGAAAGGAAATGAAATGTATCTGCTGATTAAAGATGGGCCTGCTCCACCCTGAGACCACTGTGTGTGTGTGTCCTCTCCAGAGATAGTGTACAGTACATTATCTGCATGGGAAGATGAAAGGTGCGGTTGCACGGCAGGGATCTGTCATGAGGGTACAGTATGTTTTTGTTCAAGGGACACTGAAGTCCTCCGAGAGGAGTCTCGCCACCCAGTGTCGGTGTGTTTCCTGGTCCAGCTCTTACAAAGCGGACGATTGGCTTATTGTGGGGAAGGGCGGGAAATGCGTCATATAACCTCCATCTCTGGCGCTGCAAACTTTTCTATTCAGGACTCTTTAAGTGGTTGTTTCTCTCTCTCTCTCTCTCTCTCACAACTGTGCAGGAGGACAAGGCAGCAGCAGCAGAGTGAAGGTGCAGAACAGGACGACAGAGTGAGACAAGGAGAGAGTGAGTGAGCGAGAGGAAAAGAAAGGCAGAACATGGCTGTCAGCGTGTTTCCTCCTATACTGGAGATTAAACAGCTTTCAGCACGTCAGCATACACTTAGACTAACAAGTCCCTTTCCCTCTCTCTCTCTCTCACACACACACACACACACACACACACACACACACACACACAGAGGTGTCCTCAAATATCTCCTTGACACTGGGGCTCATCGACAGCAGGGGCTGCTGATAAGGAGGAAGGAGTGGAGAGGAACAATGCCCTGCATCTCTGCCAGCGCGCGCACACGTGCACAAAGACTCGCCCGTTCCTGCAACAAACAACACATACATCAGCGAGCAACCTGCAGGTCAAGCTTTTTGTTATTCAGTGTCGGTTTTGATTGTTCTTCTCTGTTTATATGTATTTACTTTAACTTCCGAGTTTTAGGAGAGATCAAAAGTCAGATGATAAAACAGTCCGTTTGATTTCCTGTGTGGAGGCTGGATCAGTCCATCCTCAACTCTCAAATGTTTGTGGTTCATGTGAGAAGACAGTGGAACCATGTAAGCCTGAAGGTAATTGCCTTTTCATTGATCGCGAGCAGTCGTAAAACGCAATGTTTCCTTACGACGCTGAGAACAACCCTGTTGTGCAGATCAGCTGGATGCGGGGCTGTAACAGTGACGTCACTGCTCCACACATGTTGGCAGACTGCTGTGCAAAGACACTGCGAGGACGCTGATCATAATCTATGACTGGGATTCCTGTCAGAGCTGAAGAAAGCCATATATACAGTAAATACAGAAACTGACAACTGATGACAGACTGGCGGGGAGCTGACGGGGGATCATGCGACAACATCGTCGGTGGAAAAAGTCAAAGATAAAGTCACTCTCAGTCTTAATCTACGCTCGTCTGTCAGCCGCCGCCCGGCAGGTTGTGTGTTCCAACCCACCATCCCTCCAGTGTGGCGCTGACCCGGCCTCCCGCGGGAGTTTACTGCTTCTCAAAATAAACTGTATATCTTTCAATTTTTTACTATTGATATGGGAAAATAAGCAACTTAATCCCATCGCCTGCAGAATAGAACCAACAGATCAATGTGTGTGAGTGTGCTCATCTCTCCACCACACGGGGCACAAAAGCAGAGCAGAAACCCGATGGATGAACATCATTTTTGTGTTTTTTCCACGCTTTTTTGTTGTTTTACCACTTTTCTACTATCACCATTACCCTCCATTTCAGAGAGTGTCTTACAGGCAGAGAATTTCCCAATGCTCAATCTATCTTTGAGTGTTACGTGACCTTCAGTAAATCCAGCATACTCGCATTCTCGCATTCTCATTTATTCTCCGTTTATTTGTCCAAACCGCACTTAAATGCATATAGTGTGTAAAGTGAAGAGGTGCAGTTACTGGCAAATTACATCAATACGGCTAAATCTATGAAATGAGATGTAAATAAGCTTTCCTCAGGTGAATGGAGAAGCAGCAGAAGGGAAAGAAGGGACATGTGACGTCGTGTTTAAATATGTTGTAAAGGGTCCAGAGAGTCCAGTTTCTGAGCAGATGGTGGGCGAGTAGGAAACGTTAATCCCGGAGCGCAGACCTGTGCTTGGTTACGTTTCCCTCTCAGTGGATACACTTACCCATAGCCTACATTTCTGCTCCCCGTGGAGCGCGCACACACACGCCCACACACACACACGCGGCGCACACACACACACACACACACACACACACACACACAGCCGTACCCACACCACTGCCAGCTACAACATTCCCTCAGCGCTTCTCATGCCACGGAACTACTCGGAATTTACCAACCATGACCCAGAAAGACAAACAGCCACTCCCCCTTTCTCTAACAAATACAAATGTGTACACACACACACACACACACACACACAGCAACGATATATTGGAATATAACACGGCGCCGTGTGCATGCAGACGCATACACCCCATCACACACAGCACACCAACCACAACTGACCACTGCTGCTGTCAGTAAGTCCAGCTCATTGTGACGTCAACTCAGACCTGCACTGGTTACTTACTTACTTCCAAACTCTGAGCTAATAACAGTAATTCTGTCTTTCATTCATTGATCCATTATCTTTCTATTTTCTTTTTAATCTGAGTTTGGATGTCACCCAAGATGGCTTTCACGAGATTGTTCTCTGCTGCAGTGACTGTAAACAGTCCTTTTTTTTTTTTGAAAGACAAGAGGAAAGAGTGTTTGATAACAAATGATTACAGATGAAATGGAAACCGGTGTAATGTGGCTGAGGTTCAAGTTACTGCAACCCAACAGGCACTTTTATGGCCGACATCACAGCTCGTGAGATGCGGTTGACGCTCCACACTGATGCACAGAGGGAAAGCGGAGCATCTGCGAGCAACATGAATGTTTATGAGCAGCTTCCCCGGAGGATCCAGCTCCTGCAGTGCCGAGGTGGAGCCACTCGCCCTCTGTGCCGCCGCACACCGCGCATCCGTAACACCGCACTCACACAGAAGCCAGCGCTTCTCTTTGTCCTCATTCAGGCCTTGAGTGCCTACTCACATACTAATGCCTGTGTTTTTTCATATTACTGTTACTGAAGGTGAACTTAAAGGCCAGCCTCCATGGCCAGAACTGAGTTCAGGAGTTGTCAAAGGCGAGGAGGACCTTCAGAAACTCAAATGAATAGAGATGTGCACATTAGATGGAAAAGATAGAGTTTGTCAGCTCGCCATATTACACCCTGTGTTAAATCATTACAAAGACCTATCTGAAGATTTAAACCCAATGCTTTAAATGCTGGCACCAGAGGAAAAGAGAAAAAAAAAAACACCTGGCCCTGGTCACAAAGTCACTCAGGTCTTCACACCCGCTCATTCCTCCCACATCCGGCACACTGACCACAGGCATCGACTGCTCACAGACCCTGTCGCTTGGTCTCCAGGTTACTTTTAATCCATTACTTGTGCGCAGCGTCCGTACCTTTGTGTTGTTGTGTCTCTCCCCTTTATCGGCGTCCTTCTTCTTCTCCTCTCTTTTCTTGTCGCGCTCCTTCTATAAAAAAAAAAAGAAGGGATGTGTAAGAAAGTGGTACATTTGCTGCAGTTTGTACAGCACACACAGTTAATTCATGTTATGACATCTACTCGGGTTAGGCGATGATGACTTTAAATGTACTGTACGTGGTCAAAACACATGTATTCAGCCATAACGTCCTATTCTTGGCAGACTGAAGGGCTTGCAAGACGTCTTTTTAATGACTAGAGACAAGTGAAACATTAAATATAAAAAATAATATTTATAAAGGCTTTGAGTGAATCTGATGCACAGTATAGACGCAGATGTAGACACAGTAAAACAGTTTTGCACCATATGATATATCACATTGACAACTGACATGTTCCTGCCCTGTAATACCATAATTTGCAAATAATATGCTGCAGAAAGAAGGCCCTATTCTTCATTAAATCACCTTTTGACAGCCATTATAATATTGTATAGACGGAGATGTGCAGTACCTCCTCGTAGCAGGTTGAAAACAATTAGATCTCATCCCTTAATGTGATTTTAATGCACCCGTGGTGCAGACTTAATGTGCAGACGTTATTAGCGTATGGAGGGCTGATGTGATGTTTTCAGGTTAACGGTTCCGTCTCGCTTTGTTATACGGGAGTGAGGCGGTGCCGACGCCAGCCGACGCCAGCCGCCGGCACCCTTTAGCTAATGACGGTCAGGATGCTGAAGAGGAAAGCTTTAGCTTAGCAGGCGAAGGCTGCCATTCAGCCATTACTGTAATAATGACAATGTTTCTGTCTGCAAAAAATCAATTCACTGGCTCTTCACGTTTTTATTTATTTATGCTGAGATATGTTTGTCTGGAGAACATGATAAACAATCGTACATTCTTCCAGGGCATGACACTGGCCCAGAAACATTACTTTTTATCCTGCAAATCATTATTATTATTATTATTGTCATCATTATTATTATATATTATGCACTTTTTGCTTACCTACCATTGTCAGCAGACAGTACGGTTGGTAAACTAAGCTAAACTAAACTAAACTAAGCTAAACTAACTAAAGCAAGCACAGCATCGTGATTATGTTACCATAGCTATAATACTGTAATATAACAGATCTAATTAATGTGTGACAACAATTCATTCCTACACTGTGTGAGCATCTTGCTGTGACATGTTTCTGTCTCTCCTTTTTTTTCCTCACGCTCCCTGTCACTCTCCCACAACTCGTTCGGTCACTGCCTTTTCTTTTCTTTCTGTTTGTTTGTGCCCAGCTTCTGTCTGGGAACCGGAGGTTTTAAAAACATTTTAGGCCGCAGCTGCTTTCAACTATAACGCACACGCTTATGAAATGTTGATGTTGCAGCGGTAAATAACAGAGATGGTCATGTAAAAATGATTGGCAAAACAACAATATCACATGAAAATAACGTGAAATTCAGTTCTGATTTGTTTTTATTGAATGGCTGTTAATGTGGAACGTGCAATGAACTGGCCCGGAGCCCTTATCAATATTTAGAATTATGCAAATCAGAATGTACAGGCAGCTTCTCCTGTACTCTTCAATGAGCATATACTGTATGCAAGGGTCAGGGTCACATGGGTCGCTTGTCGTGGGAAAAAAAGATGTCTATTTTGCTTGAATTTTGTTTTTCCCAGAACAGTTTCAGCAGCAAAGATGCCAGAGAGCGACTTAAACTGGTCTTCTGGACTTCATATTCTCACACATCTTCAGCAGGGTGGCCGTATTATGGCTGAGTTTCTGTTGACATCAGTAAGTTTGAATATATTATCTGTGAGGCTCAGGCAGGCGCTGAAGCTGTGACTCTATTAACTATCAGCTAATGAGGCTAGCATGGGGCAATTTGCTCCGGCAGCATTAGCAGGCTATTATACTCCCATCTGATCATCACTAATAAAACACAGCAAATTACAGCCGGGATCTCTTCCACATATCATTTGGCTTTGTTTCAGACGTCAGTCCCTCTTTCAGCTATTCACAATTCCTTCAATGTTCTATTCAGCGCAGAGGAAACGACTGAGATTTTTTGGACACAGTCTGATGTTGTATCATCACTGACAGATGTAGCATCGCACAACAAAAAAATCTGCATACCTGTGATCTTATAAAATCACATCTCTAATACCTACAGTTTTTAATTAAGTAATTAATCAGTAGTCTACACCTGTTACTTTAATGTGTAACGCTAGGTTTTCATTTGAGACGCTGATCGATTCATTTTCAGCTCTGAAAACTGTTTCTGCCTTCTCATCTGAAACCGGCTGGAGACAGATCTTTGACTTCCAGTCCTTTCTAACTTTTGAAAAACTAAACCCAAGATAACTAACTAACCTTAGCTTCAATGAATTAACACAGGAGGGTCTTAATAAGGATTTAATACAGTGACCAAACGCTTGATTCAGATTGGATTAAATGTTTTTACAGTACTGCAAATTGTACATATTGTTTCTGACCTCTTGTTCATTATTCATAAGAGCGGCATGTAACCTGATAACTGGACGCAGTTATCAGGTTACAATGTAATCGATGAACTCAAACTTCAGGATGTTCTCTCACTGATGGTTGAAATCAGAAAGACTAAAAAATGGTTTTCCTGTGTAAAAGTAGCTACAGCTTTATGTTAAGACAAACACAAACACTGCCCCGTGTCGCGGTCGTACAGGGTAAGGCTACTTTCCTGATCTCTCATCTGTGGAACGTGTTTTTCTGTTTGTGGTTTTCTCAGTATGTAAATTGGAGTGTAGGGACGCCTCGACCTGATTGGATCATCAACCTGTGGAGGTGTGGTCAGCCAACCGACCTACAGATGCAAACTGAAAGACCGCACCTTAAGAGGTTGAAGATCCATCCACGTCGAGGTGGCCCTACATTTGCATATTTGCAATTTGCATATTGAGATAATTACTATAGAAATACGGGTGTCACACACACGACAATGAGGGAGCCATTACAAATAACATTCCAAAACTTTATCTGAAAGTTTTTATTTGAATAATAACGTTAAAGCAATTGACTAACTTTGGATGCTTGTCAGCAGGAAGAGTTGTTATGTTACTTTAATTTGGACAGAAAACATTTCTTGTTAGGGTTTGGATTTATGAGCTCTGTATGCAACATTAATATCCTTTCCCATTCGTTTGCCTATTAAAGTTATGAACTGCACTTCTTGTGCTCATTTTTAGAGATTCTGTACATTTTAGAACTGTACTAAAACTTTTTGGCAAAGTTTTTGGTAAAAAACGTGCAACCTCCGACACACCGGTGAAAAATGGTTAACGTAAAGCCCCGGCCAGCAACTGACTAGTCAACTGTTCTGGCCTTTCCCTCTGCTGACACTTAACAAAACAAAAGAGTGAGACAGGACATGATGGCAACAACACAGCAACGCACACAGAACGCAGTGAGTGCAGAGGACACCTGTACCTCCTGTCTGCTCCTGTCAGCCTGAGAGGACGGGGAGGCGAAGGGAGGTGCCGCTTCAGACGACTTCTGCTGAAAGACAGAGGATTTCAGATGGAGGGTCGGACACGGACAATAAGGGAAGAGAGAGGGGAGCGAGGAGAGCAGGATGTGGAAAGAGAGCACCGAAGGGGGGAGAAAAGTGAAGCAGCGAGAGAGAGCGGAGTTAATTAGAGGGAGCGGAGGAGAATTTTTCTCCACCTCGCCTCGGCAGACGCTGCGAGCCGAGGTTATATCCAGCCTCACAGCTGCACCGAATGAATGGTGTCAAAACAGGGTGGAGTGCAGGGACGACCTCTATTAACCTGTCATTGACCCGTGAGACAGACTGAGCGCAGGCAGTCTACCAGCAGCAGTAGCTGCTTGTTTACACATAGCATGTTCAGAGTGTTTCATGGAACAGGGTGACAGAAACCATGTGACATGTGGAAACGGTGATGAAACAAGAAGACTCAGTCAGAAGCTAATACTGTATATGGCCGACCCATGTTTGGTCATGGGAGGAAGTAGCTGAAAACTCCTGTGAATGAATATGAATGAATATTGACCACCTGGGGGCAACAGAAGGAAAAGCGGTGAACACAACACTGACATTATGATGAGTTGATATGGTGAGCTCGTTCTACAGTCCAACAGTTTCTCATTCCCACATCCAGCTCACTAGAAAGCTCTGGAAAGATTCAGCTGGAAATGTTCTGCATGTTCATTACTCTACTGTCAGAAATGGAAAATAATATTCAGCGTTGCATCAGTGTATAATCAGCAGGGATGAGGATGAGAGGAGGGGTGTTCAGTTGGTTGCATATTGCAACCTCGATGCCACTAAATCCTACACACCGCTCCTTCTTTGGGAACCACATTTCAAGCAATTAAAAGCTGCGTTTTCAAGAATGGCTAAATCTAACTTCTGTCTCCATGTTACACCTCTGTGTGTACAGTCACTTTGTTAAAGCTGAATTACAAAAATAACGTAACATCTTTTAAACAGCTCACTCAAAGTGATTAACTATTCATTCGAGTCGTTTTGGTCTCCACCAGCTTCGGAGGTTAAGCCGCTAAATGCTGCACTGTGATCACCGAAAACCGCGGAGTGCAGCGCTAAATTTCTGTGGATTCATCACTAGGAGAGATCGGTTTCTCTTCGACACAAAGCGCTCGATCAGTTAACACAAAAACATGTTTGTTGTCGCTTTGAAAGCACGTGTGCCCGTGCATTAAAGCGCGCGGGCATCTCCCCTTGTTTCAGATGTAAGGCAGCCAAGCTCAGTGTGCTTTTCTCCACAGACAGAGATTATCACAGCGCCAGATGGAGAGAGAAACAAAGACAGTGAATGGTTGGAGACCGTCAGGAAAAGATTATTTCCAATCACACATTTGCATGCGTGGTATATTAGCACATTCATGTTCAGGAGACTCCAGGGACTTCAAACCAAGTGTTCTATTTTTTTTTAACGGTGAAAAGCCTAGTTTGCAGTCTCCAGCTCGGTGCACACAAAATCTATCATGAAGGCAGGCGCCAAAAAAAAATAAACAGACGCTTTCCACATGCATTACTGCCATTTTCAATCTGTCGCCAACATCCATACCCATCCATCCTGACATAGCTCCCATCAGCCGCTCCGCCACTGAACTTCTTAAATCCTTCCTGCCTGTAATGAGACATGTCAGTTAACACGTTTAACTAAACAGTTGTGACACCACCTCGGCCTTGTCTTTATCGCCGCCTTGTTTATTCTTTGCCATCTGGCTGTTTCGCTGCCTGGTCCTCCGCTGCCTCCCACAAGGGCTGTGCCTCGTTTTCACTTAACTGCCTCTCCACAGCACAGCTTCACTGATTATTCCGAAAATAGTCAAAGTAATCATGTCAGTGAAAAAAGCTGGAGGGGAGGCTTGTATGCTGCGTATTTTGGGATTGAAATATGAAAGAACGTACAGCACATTTACAGTAAAGGGAGCAACAGGAAGCTGTAGTGCACTGAAGAGATGTGATGAAAAATTAGGAAAGATTCGGCTTTAGGATGTAAAATCGCTCCGGGTGCTACTGTTTATGGATCTGATTATATATTTTTAAATCCGGCATGAGTGGTACTCCGGGAAAATTAAACTAAATCACCCAGGGAGTCCAAAATAAATACAAACCACCCACCAGTTCCACCTCGGCTCAGCGGGTTGACTGAAACGAGGAACAGTAACCCCTTTCAATTGATCTGATACACTCTAACCAGCCTGAAATGCAAGGGCCATCACTTTAAAAAAAATGAATGAGAACTAATGAATAATTTGTTCAAATATAATATCACAGCCTGATCCTGAACTGCACTGCTGCCGTCCTATTCACTGGCGGCGCCTTCGTTTACCCACTGAAGAGGCAAACGGTCAAGGCCCACCAAGCACAGCCGCGGCGGAAAGTTCGCCCTCGCTCTTTTGTACGGGATGCGAGCTACTCAATTTGCAAGAGATTCTGAGAGCAACACCAGCTCTCCTGCACAAAAAGCCCCCCAAAAAATCAAGAGAAATTATGTGCAAACGAGAGCTAAATTCGCCTGGAAGCTCAACAATGCTGAAAAACCAAACGAGTCAGAGTGATGTAGCGGTTAAGCAGGAAGTTTAGTCTTAACCTGCTGCGAGTCACTATCTGTGGAGAAGAACATATCAGTGCACTGCATCTCAAATACACAGAAACAAAGTGCTGCTTGGCGCGTTACATAGACTGTTGGAGAAAGTCATCATCCGAGGAAGCCTAGTCACGCAGTGTTTGCTGTGGCGGAGGTGCTGCAGCAGTGTTACTCCCATCATGCCTCTGGGCTACGAGGACGAGCAAACCCTTTCCTGCGTGTGGCCTGACGTGACTTCATGGATGTTTAACAACGCTTCTACGGGATTCACCTGGTGCTTGAAATCATGGATGCACATACAAATGGTAGAGATAATTCAAATATAAAGTATAGAAATATTGCAGACAAGCTTTAAATATGTATACATAAACTTTAAAACACTGTGGTTAATTTAGGATTCATTTATTTGGGACATTTTAAGGATCCATAAAATCCTAGCAATCTTGTTGCTGAGATAAAAGGCAACGGGCTTTTTCCTTCCTGATTTGGAAAAGTTTTATAAATATTAAACCACCATGGCTTAAAAATATACAACACAAAGAGTAGTAATTGACTATGTTTATAGCTGGGGGCATCCTGTTATCAGTTAAAACAGGCATCTCTTCTACAACTGTGGTCGACTGGATGGGAAAATCCTTTTTGGGCCGCAGGGGTTTTTTTTTTTTTCCGCTGCAAGGCTGAGCGGCGGCGCTGCATCCAGCTCGTTCAGTACATCCCTGGGACACACGTGTGCGAACGCTGGATGATGCAATACACAAACCCACTGATTAACAGGTGGCAGCAACACACCGACATGTGAGGCAGGGCGCCAGCAAAGGCAGGGAAGAAGGAGACGCTTCACACTTCAACCTCGCAGATGCACACAGAGCACTTCAGAGAGAAACACTGACTATACTAATTCCCCCTGAGCGTCAGTCAGAGAAAAATGCATTCGCAGACAGAGGTGACATCACTGGCATCCGCCGCTACCTCCCTCCCCTCCTCCTTTGCTCTCCAAAGCACCTCAGGGTGGAAACTCGCTCCGTCTGTGTCTTTCTGAGGGCAGAACAGAAGAACGTTTTCTCCATTTCTCATGCCCCTCCATTTCCGTCCCTCTGCCTGCTCCTGCTGCCTGTGGTGGTGGAAGGAGTGCGGCTGAGGCGCCAACTCGCAGCGTTTTCTATCCCCCTGCTTATTCCGTTGATGTCTTTAAGCTTCTTCTTTCTCCTCCTCTCTGAAAACCTCCTCCTCTTCGCGACTTTGATGCTGCCGGAGATGTCGACACAGCACTAAACAGGCGCAGATGGGCCGATCGCGAAGATAAAGAGGAGAGAGGCTGGAGGGTAAGAGGGAGGGGAGAGAGGAACACAGAGGGGTTGGCGAGGCGGGGGGGTTATAAAGAGGAGATAGATAACAAGAGGAGCAGTGCGAGCCGGGTGAAAGGATGAACAGAGGTTGAATAGATATTAGGACGTGGAGATAGCAGAGAGTAGCTCTGTGCCGCGGCGAGAGAGAAAGACGGTTAACATCTTTACTGCAACTCGTCCGCCGGGCGGACCTTTAACGGCTTCATTTCCACTCCTGCGGAGGACACGCGCTGAGGAAAAGTGGAACAGTCACACAGAGACTAATAAAACCCGAATTACGGCGGCTGTGGGATGGCGTTAGAGCGCCACGCTGCAATAGAACTCCACAGCGTTCTCAAAGAATATTGAGTCTTCGTCGACTCTCTGACCCTGAGCCATGTTTTGTGGCCCCGCTGCCGTCGCGGGCCTGCACGCAATTAGAAAACACGAACGACTTCTTACACAAGACAAACAGCCTGCCCATAAGAAGGAAGCCTTGCTGCACAGGTGACCCTTCCTGGATTTGCAGCAGCCGTTTGGGATCCCTGCGGGGACACGCGGGACATCGGCGAGTGCTGTGGACACAGCAAACAGGACGTCCCTGTGACTAATGCAGGGACAAGGAAGGAAGGCATTGACGTCTTCCTCCGGGCCGACTGTGATGCGCTCTTGTGACATTTTTAGGCCAGTCACTGGGCTCGTCACGCAGGGTTCACAATGTGTGGCCTGATGTCTCACGCTCACGCACTAATTCACTCACGGCAGACCAACGAGCTCGTGCTGCATGGGCAGTGGAAACGGAGTGGGGGCACACGTGCCACACTCGCAGAAAAGAGACCACTACTAGGCTGTGTTCACTCGCTCTCTCTCTCTCTCTCTCTCTCTCTCTTATACACACACACATTTAAACAGATAAAAGCCCAGGCACTTCTCTGAGCTCGAACCTGCAGTCCATGTCTCCATCCATGCGGCTTTTTGAATGCCACATATGTGGTTTGAGGAGACTCAAGCATCTTTTTTTCGGCAGAAATGTTCTGGGATTGAAACTGTAAAAACATCCAAACAGTGCCTGGGCCATCACGAGGGGTGATGACACCAAAACAAAAACCTTTAACCAGTGACTACACACTTTTATAATGAACTACAAACTTTCTTAATGAAAAAAATATATATATTTTTATATATATAGGCCACGATATGTTAATAAAAAAACAACCTGTTAGTGAAACGTACCGATGTGCTTAGGTCAGAACACCAAAAGTTAGCTTCAGGTCCACCTCAAATCCATGATGTTTGTCAATAGTTCTTATGAGCAGTGGTTCAGTTGATGCAGTTGAACAGTGCTGCATCATACAGAGAGGGTTTTCTGTTGTTTAACCTGCCCTCACTGATATAAATGGGGAGGACAAAGCAATAAAAACACCTATCCATATAAGCCACTATCATAAAGCAGTAGCACAAACCTGAGCCTCCAGAGGGACTGGGACACTGAATCAGCACAAACTCGTCGTTATAACCTTCATGCAAGTTGGGTTTATTGCCCGACTGTTATATTAGATGTGTTTTAGCGAGGTCTACCTGATAGACTGACAGCTGAGTGCTAACAGAACTGCCTCCGAGTGGCCAAAGAAACCACTACAACAGGAGCGAAGAACGGACTCGAGATCGAGTGAAGAGCCGGGAGCCGTCGACTGCGGCTTCAGGCCACGGCGGCGCAACATCACTGTGATCACGGCAGCCAAACTTCTTTTAGGTGGTGACAATGTCAGCGTTCACGCCTGGTGGTACAGCTCATCAGCCAGCGTGACGCCGGAACCCACCGCCATAACCATCTCTGTGAAACGTGCAGAGTTCAGTCAAAAAGCATATATGACAACCAGGGAGAGAATGATCGCTTCTTCCATGAGTCCCCTTCATCACACTGTATCCATCACCTTACAGTGTTAACACTGACCACATCCAGCTTCTAAACAAATGCAGTAGAGTGCGAGGATGTCACGGCGCGCGCTTCCTTTTCGATAAGTGCTCGACACACACGTCAAAACCAATGAATTCCTCGCACGCACGCTCGACCGCACACACTGTAGCTCAGGGTTACTGTAGCCCGCCCTCTCCTCTTCTTTCTCCATCTGCACGAAACTGCTTAAAGTGATAATGAGTTGTTTTTAAATAATTAATTTGCATATAAAAGCCGAGCCGCCTGTGTGGGTGGCAGAAACAGATCCTAGATCACAGTCTGGCTGCTGGCAATGCTTCAGAGAGAGAGAGAGAGAGAGAGAGAGAGAGAGATGACTGCTGGGAACGAGACATTTTGCATTACGATTGTGATCGTTTTCATTTTCCCACAACTTTTATTTGTGACATCATGTTCCCTTTGTGTGTACCTTCCTCACAGTGTGCAGCCTTGCCAGCTTCAGTGCAGGGAGTGGCTGTAAAACTGCGATTCATCGCGGCTCCACGATCAACCGCTGACTGCGATTATTAAAACACGAGAACGACGTGTTTAACTCTGTATCTCTTTAACTGTAAAACGGTGACAAAAACCTTTAAGTTCTCTGCTCGCTTGCATGTTAATTACTAAATGAAATGAAAAGTTCAAGAGACACGTTTCGCTGGGAGAGAAATATCACTCTGAATCAATTTTGATTTGTGATGAGAAGCAGAGGAGGGCTGGATCTTTTTTTGGAAAAAAAAATAAAACTAGTAAGCTGTGTGAATAAATTCCTTAAAGTGGGCTGCACTGGTGGACGGATCAGAAGCTGGGAGAGACTAATGACACAGCCAAAGACTTCCCAGCTGAATGCACGCTGTCGAGCAGAGATGCAAAGATCAGCGTATGAAACATTCATGACAAACACTGAAGTGGACTACTGGGGGGGGTAATGAAGAATAATGTGGAGGGCAGAACATTTATTTTTGAGATGTATTCGCTTGACAGAATGAAGACTTGAGTGGCTGTAACAGGACCCACGCGCTCAGGAGCGGATGGAGGGGCGACATCATTGTCTGAATTAGTAAGCACTGATGCGTTTGACAGACGATCATGATGACTGCGCTCATGAGGTCCACCTGTACAGCGAGCTCAACTTCTACCTTCTAAGTGTAATGGTTCACTTTGCGTTGACACTGGCAGAAATCTCGTCATCCCACTTGATGTTTATTTACCAAGCTGTAATGCTCAGTTTCTGTCAGAAGCACAGGAGGCTGGACCTGAACACACACACACACACACACACACACACTCTGGTGAGCATTCACACCACCCTACATAACTCGCAGCAAAGAAGCAACCCACTCACCCGAAACACTCAAACACACACACAAACACCTCGCAGAGCCAAGCTCTCTGGAAACAAGACAAGGAAATCTGCACCCGCCCACTCAGACCTACACAACCACGTCCTTTCTCTCTCATCGGCCACACAAATCTGCTCGACACTCACACACACACAGACATCTCTACTTCCTGATAACTCCCTGTATCACAACAGTGTTTTTAAAAGGTTATTCAGATGCAGTCAGACTCAGGGTTGAAGCTCAGAGACCGTCACCAAAGTGATGAAGTGCAGCAAAGGTCAGCAGGCCGTTGCATCGACGTGGAAAACTGAGTGCTGGGACTCATTCAAATGTTTTGTGTAAAGGAAATGATGTCAGATATGTTAAGTGGCACGTTTTTACACAACAGCAGTCGAATCCACGCAAACAGTCTTAGATGTAGCTTTCAGTCTTTTAGAATTTGTTTTCAGTTCCTCATCGAAAAGTGATAAGAAAACATTTGTTTTGGGTTTTGTGTGTGTGCGCTGATTTTTACTACTATTTCAGAAGGAAAGAAAAAGACTGCACAGCCTTTCAACAAAGCAGCCCTTTATGCACAGGTAGACTGAAACAATGAAAAACAAGAAGTGGAGCTGATACTCACAGGAGCTGCGGCCAGGGCTTCCTTGTCAAAGTACTTTTTCCTCTCGTACTTGTCCCGGATGAAGACCTCCACTGCTCTGGGGGTCAGGTAGTTAAGTGTGGAAATACTGCACAGAAACATCCATGTGTCCGTGATGCAGATATGTACAGCAGCAGAGCAAAACAGTGAATCTGCTCAGAAAAGTAAAGAGGACTCAACCTTTTTCTTTCTTGTTCAGGTGTTTCATTCCTGAAACCACCTTGTTTGTCACAGACATTTTACTTATTTGCGCTCTGCCTTTATCAGAGTTATCATAGAAATAGTTTGATTTTCCTTGTGTAGTCTCAAAATGTCAAGGTCAGTGGGAATCCTGCTAAAAGATGTCAGATACAGATTGGTTCTCCTTCTTCTCTGGTGTGAGTGACATCGCTGGTGTCTATCAAAGCGATGGACCACCGAACTTTTGGCAATGGATTCAAAAACAGTTTCTAACAATAACAGTGAAGCACATTTGTGGGGGTGAAATTAGGATTCCCTTCAGTTGTCAAAATCCCCTGACAGTGTTTGCACAAACACACAACCCCCCCCACAGCCACGAACTCACACACACACACACACACCCAGACACTGCATTAGCAGTAACCGCGACTCTCTTATCTCCCTATTTCAGCAGTGTCGCTTCTGTCGGACCGAGTAATAAACTTCAGAAGATGGAGAAATGATGACCGCCCACACGAGTCGAGCGACGAGACGGGGCCCAGAGTGGCGGGCTGCATCTCAAGCGCGGGGCCTTTTATTTATTACCGTTTGACGAGAAATGCCAGAACCCAAAGGACGCCTCGCCGAAATGCTCATCTCTGCGGCAAGGGTAGTAGAGGATGAATGTGCGAAGACGAGACGGTGCAAGACATGCGAGGACAGAGGACGGAACGAACCCGCCAAACAGAGCAGACTGATATGAGCGCCCGCAGTGTGATATAAATCACAACGGGCCCATGAGATGGATGTCCTGCAGCTGAACTCATTTCATGTTTATTATAACGGATAACTGACCAATATTAGAGAAGTTATCAATCCAAAAGACCTGAACTGCAAATAAGCATTTGTTAGCATTAATACTGACTGGTGCGGTAGCTAGTTTCACAAAAGAACAAGTTACTTAAACCGCATCAACAATTAAAAGGGGAATGGTGGTACAGGTAAACGATTGCCACTGCCTACAGTGGAACTTTTACTTTTGTTTTTTAGTTTGATTACTTTTTGGTTTATCTTCGTAACTCTTTGTGCTTTTTAACATCATCCGGTTGTTTTTACACTTTGTCTTGATGCCTTATAGTTGATGTAAAGCAATTTGAATTGCCTTGTTGGTGAAATGCGCTACAAAAATAAAAAGAAACAGCCTTGCTAATCTGACAAAATACTGTAGTCATAACAGTATTCTTAGTAGAAAAATAACATTTATAGAGTATGGAAAATCCTTATAAGTCAAATTATACTCATTATACCTCAATAACTTATCTCAGAGATACAAAGGACACAAACATGCCAATAATGGTATAAAATGTATGTGCGTGTGTATTTATGATCAGCTGCAGGAGCTGAAGACAAAACAGCGTGGCTCTGTGTTCAGGGTGGGCGAATCAAACTCCACTCAGTGGTTTCCATACATCAGCACAGTGAAGAGCAGGGCTGAAATCAGGATATAATCAGAGACACACACACACATTCAGGCGGTGGCTCTTCTAATCCTGAGTCTGTTATCTGCTGTTTTCAGCCAGCGGCGCTGCTGTCACAACGACTAATGGACTTCAAAAGAGTGAAGAATGATGACCACCCGCACAAATGGGCCTGCCAGATACAAGATAGGGTATTAGAGCAGCATTTCAAACTGGGAGATTATTTATTTGAGTCCGCTGGTGGAAATATGAACATATGCCACTGTGTTAACCACGCAGCTGTCTCGTCTGTTGTTGTCGGGGGGGAAAAGGGCAAACTGGAGACTGCTGCTTTCCTGGTTGAATGCGGCGAATGACGCAAAGCCTCGTCATGAGGGGATGTTTGCACCCGCGCCTGTTTGTTTGTTGTTTGGCCAGGACTACATAAAAAACTACCGGATGCATTTTTCTAAGAATTGGTGAAAAGATGGGGCCAAGGAAGAACCCATTAAACTTTGGGGCGGGTATGCCCACCCCTTCATTCATAAATTAATAAAAAAGTCATATTTTCACCTGTATTGATTTGTTGGCTTAAAGCGGTTGATTGCTGTAGCTCCAAAGAACAACAATTGTAGTTGAACAGTTACATGTGGTTTCAAAATTATACTGCAACAGGGTTCTGATTTTAGACTGGGCTTCATTGAATTGAAAAGCGTTGTGCCTGGGCAGTTTGGTACTGGGTGCGCAGACGAAGCTGAAGTTTGACGACGGGTGAGTTAGATTTGATCCTGTAACTTTTCTGACTCTCAACTCCTAAATGGACTGACGGTCACACAGGTTACTACAGCTCAGTGCCAGCTGAGATTTCCAGAAGCAGGATCTATCACAATCTGCTGTCTTATCTGACTGATACGTATAGGTGAGACATAAGCAGTTCCCATGCTAATTTAAGGTGACGTTTGTATGCAAATGTGTGATACCACAGGGAGCTTTTGGATTTGTATGTAAATGCAGTGTGACATATATGATGATAAAGGGAGACAACTATGCTAACATGAAGGAGGCAACAACAACGGCAGTTTACATGCGCGCGCTGGACGCCAGCGACTTTTTACAGCGGAGAGCGAACCGCTTGAGAGAAACAGGAAGAGGATACTGGTCCGTCTGCGGCCGTCTGAAGTTCTCTGGGAGGTGGGCTTCGTACAGCTGCCGGGCCCTGGTGTTGCCCATGTCCACCATGCTCTGCACGGAGACGAGTAGAGAGGGGAAGAAAGGGGGGGAGAAAAAAAAAGGGATTGCGGCATTAATGCTGGCGAGGTAATTGGCAAAACGCTCCGAAGAACGCGTCGCACGCAGCCCCTTCCCTCATACATCACATTTGCATTCAGCTCAGTTCAACCCGGACGACTTCTTTCCCACGCGCGCGCGCGCAGAGCGAACGACACGCCGGCCGCATGTGTCAAGGCTAAATTAAGAGGAGGGTGATAAATGGGGTGATGATAGGAGAAGTGGAGGAGACGGAGTCGGAATAATCAGCCATCCAGAATTAATTAGTCGCCGAAAACAGTGATTAACATTCAGAGCGGGACCCTTCCCACTCGCACTCAGCTGATTGATGGGCACTGCCTCCAAGAAACACACGCAGACCTTTATCACAGCGCACACATGCACGCCCAACAAGGGGTGTGAGGAGCGAAGGAGGCGCAGGTGAGTTTCACACACACACACACACAACACTTCTAAATGCATTGTGTGTGATTCAGTGAAGGCCCTTATCCTTAAACACACCCACACGCGGGCTTCTTGCAGTGTGCACGCGTTGTCGAGTGTATGCACGCGCAGAGGCTGACACCGTGTGAGCCACCTTACATGCCGCTGGTTTGTTTAGCCCTTAGAAACTCAGCCGCTTCTGTTTTCGCTCTCGTTATTTTCGGTTTCAGGACGTGCAGACGTGCTGTGTGAGAGCGCATCCCTGGGTTTCTTTTAGCAGAGGTAAAAACGTATTTTTGCCAAAATTGACTGCAGCGAGCGTTGCCGGCGGTGGCCCGTGGAAGGTCACGGCGTGCTGGCAGAGGAACCAGGCGACTGAGGCGGCGGCCGAGAGGAAAGCACGCTGTGTTCGGAGACCTCAGCGCAGATTCTCTCACTGTCTGTTTACCGCAAGGAACTGAAGGAGGGAAATTGAATCGTGGTGCGAAGCGAGAACAAATCCGTGAGTGGACTGCTTAGAAAAGTATTTCCGGGGACGTAACCGGGTGTCATACGGTAACAAATTTCAAAAATTGAGGTGGCACTGAGGAAGGGTATTGCTAACCTGCGGGCTATCATTATGGAGTTTTTTTCTCGAGTCCAGTTGCCTCAGTATTTCCAAGCTTGTATGAACTGCTCTGCGTGTTAAAGGTGTGAACGGTTCTGTGCGCGTACCTGGATCTGCTCAGATGTCCACTGGTCCAGATTGACAGACTTGACTCTGGAGATGTGGACGCCCAGGTTGCGGTGGATGCCGGCGCAGCGGATGCACATGAACACCCCGAGGTTCCATGATGCCCATCGAGGTCCTGGAGAGAAATTTCCACATTAAAGCCGCACTGCTTAAAAAGCGAACACAAAAATCCTGCTGTCAACAGTTTAACTGACTCAGTAAGACGGTTAGAGAGAAGAGCAACTCATCCCCACCAGCCGAGACAGTATAGATTCACTCTATCAATTCTCTTTTGAATAAAATCTAAATTCTGGATGCAGCGGAGCAGCAGGAGGTGACGAATTAAAACTCGACCAAGAAATGAAAAGGCAGGCAAGCAAACCATTATTCTCCTGCCACCCCAGCACTGTCCTTCAAAAGACTGCTTTCAAAATTCAAAGGTGTCTCACTTTAAACCATGGAAGAGTCAAGATGCCGAGCACAGTTTTCAAACCTGCAGTTTGATTTTCTCGGTTCCTGTCAGTCTCACAAACATCCACCACAGCTGCTCCGATACAGAACTCCAGCTCACGCGCCGCATTTGGAACAAACTGTTTGACTGACAAGGGGATTTCTGGGAAATGCAGCAGCAGGTACAAACTCACGAACCCACGGCCTTAATATAAAAATGATACAATCCAAAAGGCACAAACATTCAGAACCTGCGCTCCGGCGAAACTGTCTCGGTTGGAAAACTTCATGGAAGGCATTTTGAAGACATCCTTATCAAAACTACTCAGGAGCTAATATCCCAAATCCCTTCAGTACATCTTAATGGGAATTTCCATAGGAGCATAAGGTGGTTTGTATCATTTATGGCTATCTCTGATTAAAGCTGCTGTGGTTTAAAGAAGATATTTTTTTTCTGTTTGAATGTACAAGCGTACCATGAGGGTAAAGTCATTTTGAAACAAAAATATGTGCAGACATATCCTTTTTTTTTTTTTATATTTAATGTACAAATCATGTGTCTGAAGCCTGGCCGCATTTAATCAACTTCAAATAATTGAGCTGATTTATTTTAATTGCTACAGTCTTTGTTTTAAAATAGCTTCAAATTCAGACTTTACAGGCAGGGGCAATACAAAATGCTTGTGCTATTACTGCATGTAATCTCTGTTGCTTTAATTGAATGATTAATAGCTTTAATAAAATGTCACCATGATTGATCTCCTTCTAAATATGAAAGGTACTTTAAAAAGAGGGGCCTTTTAGCTGAGTGAGAGCAGCAGAGTCCAATTACCTGCTTTTCAAAAGCTACTGTATATGCCACATTACTCATTATACGTGGCGTGCCAGGGTGAACTACACATCTAATTACGCTCTTTTCTAAGTTTCACGTCCAAGCCGGCATCTTTGCTTACTACACAGAGGCCGCTCACAAAAATAACCAACATGGGGTTACATAAAAGCCCCGGAGGAGAGGAAAAAGAAACAAGGCCACGCTGCACGGAACCAGAAGAAGCGGAGAACCTCCGGGCAGACGCACACAAGACTCTGATTCCTGTTGACACGCAACTGGGCAATGTCTGCTGAGAGGAGGGCTGGAAACTTTGAATTATCCCTCAAGAAAAAGCCACACGGCTCGGCCTGAGCCGGGGTCTGGGTCACAGCTGCTGATAGGTTGAGACGTTCAGTATCGACACAATACTTAACCTGTACAACGGCGACCTACATACCAAGAAGTGACCACATTGCTGAAGCAACGTGCTAATACGCTGCAGTGAGGTCCCCTCTCAGATGTACAGGAGACATGTCCTTGATGTCCATATGGGGACAGACACCCACACTAGAGCCTTTCAGGCCCTTTGATGAAAGGTAAAATTGAATTTCATATGATTTCAGTGTTACAGTCTGACGATACAGGGCTATCATAATTCATAACGTGATGTAATGTTCATAATGATTTTTCACCTACTATGCTCATAGCAATATGATTATGATTTCTATCCTCTGTCGGTGGGTAAAACTGACCTCAGGAGCAGGCAACAGGGAGAGCACCGCATGAAAATATCAATTAATGGCCGGCCCGTGGGAAAACGTTGCTGGATACCATGGTGAAATGTTTTTCCAAGCCGAGGACGATCACGCGCAGCATCCGGCCACAAACCCTCTCTTCCTAATAAACCAAGAATCTTGCATTATGTGAAAAATGAACGATAAAAAATTCGATAAATAGTATCTATAAACTCTTGCCACCAGGCCTTCAGACATTTCTAGTGGAGACGCTGGCCGGCTTCCATTTCCACAGGCCAAATTGCCAGGATAAAAGCAACATGCTGTTTTCTGTATATCTGTCTGAAATCATCATTTCAACTATTACCAAGTATTTTACATTGTGAAAGTTTCAGTTTTAGTTTTATTTCACACACCCGCACTCGCATTTAGCCTTGGAGAGGTCCTTCTGCATCTCGCCAGGCCGTTATTGTAAATAAGACTTTGTTTTTAGCTAACCTTCCTAAATAAAAATTTAATAAAATGAATACCATGCAAAATCTGAAAAGCTTAACAGACATAGCAACGGTAACTAAGGGGGGGGCAGGGTCGTGCAAAAGTTTGAGACGCTGTGAGCCAAGCCGACGAGCACTTAGTCTGCACATGGGGCCGTTAAACTCAGTGAAGCCCGGAGCAGTGACATGCATATATGTGGAATGTCTTCAAAACAAATGCGTTCGCTGGGTGCAGGTTAAGAGCTTCCCGTAGAAAGCTGCCATCCAAATGCATCGGCCATCATATAAAAAAAAAATGTCGCGCACAACAACCGCGGCCCTGCCAAATCTCCAAGGGGATAAATGGGAGACGGCAGAGAGATGACAGTCAAATCATTTTAATGGCCTCGTGGCGGCGGTCCCTCAGCGCCATCTTTGGCTCCGTCCTTATCCAGGCCGCGAAGCTCGCGACCCGTCAGTCTGCTGACTGAAAGCGACGTCGAACAAAGAAAACGCGAAAGGATCAACTTTTATGGATCCCGGCTTCGTGACGGCGGCGGGGCGTCGCCGGTTCGGATTGGCGGCGGGGACGCGCGCGCTCCGGTGGGCCGGCCTGGTCTCGGGCAAGAGCATCAGTGTGTTAATGCAGTGGCACTAATGCGCTTGAAGGCCTAAAGGAGCATTAAGGGAGGGATGACTGAATGTTAAGCCTAAATCGAGCCGCTCAGCCGTTGTAAGCCGAACCCTATCTGCTGGATATCTATCAGTATGGATTGGACCTCACTTTGGTCCTGCCCCCCGATTACCGCTTTCAAAAACAAAAAACTCCTCCAGAACCAACAGATGAGTCAGCCGAGGTATGTACAGCGCGCATACCCACGTAGGCTGCAAATCTATTTTTGGCACGCAGCAGAGTGTCCATACGCGCCGCCGCTTTCTGGGGCAGTTGAGCTGAGTCTGACTGTATTTAGAGAAGTGAATGGCTCGTACTAATTATACCGTAAATGCACGGGGGGTCGGCTGTAGAGAGACACAAGCCTGTGGCCTGTGTCTGCGGCGCGCACGCCGCGCTGCTGTTGCTCTGGCTGGTGAGCACCGGCGTCCGCGGATGACGAGCCGCAGCGATGTGATGGTTCCGCTGCAAGACTTGTGAGCGTTCGTCACATAATAGGTGAGATTATCTGAAATCAGAGATTAGGTAAAACAGGCGACCAAACACCCTTAACCGGGGGTTTTTGAAAGTTTCGCATCTTGTTGTATCTCAACAACATCAATCTAAAATCCAGGAGAACTCTCAGCGTGACCTCCACTGAACAGCGGGCTGTGGGATGCAAACGCATGAAGCTGTTGTGTCATCCGTGCGCGCGAGGCGTGTGATGCCTGTGTATGGACAGGCAGCAGCTCTGTCCGCCTGTGTCTCATGCAGATAATTCAGATTCACTCGCAGCTTTCTTATGGTTTTTCATCTTGACTCTCGTAGGACGGAAATAGAAAGCTGAACTCTGAGGTCCCTCTGTAGACATGAGCCCTGCAGTCCCTCCACACACACACAGAGAACACAAACACACCAGTGCTAATTTGTCGACTGCTGACCTGATTAGACACAAATGAGTCCTCTCTCTCTCTCTCTCTCTCTCACACACACACACACCAGGCACATTTTCTAGCATTTTCCACGCAGGTCTAAATCTGAGCACATCCTGCACAGTACCACAAAGCAGGCTCGCACAAAAGACACGCACAAACACGCCGCCGCGTGCAGATTCGGTAAGACGAAGATGATGTCACAGAGGCGCGCTTTAACGAATGTGCGCACGCGTTCGCCTAATGGGCACATGAACTCCAAACGCACACGCTGGGACAAACAAACGGAGCCACGCAGACACACTCTCACCCTGGAGCCTTGATGAGTGACAGCGGAACCGTCCAACCGTGTGTGGGGTGGTGAGGAGGGGCGGGGGGGGGGGACAGGTAGCAGAGCATGAAATTAAAGCCCCAACTGTCAACCTGAGGACAGTCTGGACGACGAGTGTTGTGTGTGTGTGTGTGTGTGTGTGTGTGTGGGGGGCGAGAGGTGACCACAGATGTCAGCTGAGGTGTGTGACTCCTCCGCAGAGATCAATCTGAGACGTGGAGCGTCGTCCCGCAGGCTGTCAGGACGTTCGCGCGAGAGAGAAAAAAAAAACAAAAAACGCTTCCGAGCAACAGAACAGGTGAGAGGCATGAATAAGAGACGTCTGAATTTCCTGATGTGATTCCCGGGCAGCTCGTTGGATCGATGCTTATTACCTGGAACAAAAGTCCGGCTGGGTTCTTTTTCCTGTGTGTCTGTGTGTCTGTGTGTGGGGGGGCAGAGAAAAGACGACACCGTTTAAAGCTTCAAGGGCTGAGAGAGACAGACTTTGTGGACTTAAATCCGTGTCTGCCTCGACTCACACAAATCCTCCAGGACTAATAACACTGCAGCCTTCATCTGTTCTGAACCACGGCACCCAGAAGTCCATGTGGCCTGCTGTCACAGCCGCCCTCTCTGCACACTTTTTTTTTTTTTGGGGGGATGTAATTTGATCTTAAGGTTTCATACTTTTCTTTTAGACCGCACCACTTTGCCTAATGTCCTCGTGTAAAACACCTTGCAGGCTCAGCTCTGTATATAATATTTATAAGGTATTTAAATTATGTTTGGCTGTATGACACCAAATATAATTCCTCTCCTTTTTACTTCCAGGAATAAGAGGCTACAGCTAATGCTGCCGCAGGCAAGAGAACAAACCTTACTTGTGCTGAAATGCAGGGGTATTAACAACCTCACCTTCCCAATTAATAAAATGCCGCCCCCGCACACGCGCGCACACACACACACACACACACACACACACACTTCAACATCCGAAGGCTGCCAAAATCTTCCACCCAGGCCGGAGAGGAGAGGGGAATCAGCCTGACAGGCAGGACATTGAGGGGGGGAAAGAAAAGAGAAAAAGGCGCTGTGTTGCTCCCTGCTGGTCCATTAGTGTGATTCAGTGTCAGCAGTAATGAGGAGGAGGGGAGAGGCTGCCCCCCCCCCTCACCCCACCCCCACGCACCGCCTCTGCTTTATTATAAGGAGAGGAAGAGCTAATAAAAACTCATTATCTATTCTTAAACAAATACTGCAGCATTAGGGTCCAGGCACTACACCAATCACATCGGATGAAGACGACATTCCAAGGCATTACCAGCGGTAATAAAGTGTGGAGCAGACGGAGGGATGGGTCAACCCGGTAGTTTGCTTCAGTGCCTTTTCAGATTAATCATGAAAGAGCATCAGCAAAGCCACAGTCCACAAGATTGGGATTCGTTTCAGCAGCAGCTGCAGCACCAGCGGACGACGAAGAGATTAAATGACGATAGGAGTCCATCTGCTGGTGAAAGAGGGCGGTGGAGTGGAGTTTTTTCTCAGTACCATGTACCTTACGCCGTCCTGCTGCTGCAAAACTCAAAAGAGCACCAAATAGGTATTCATCCGCAGCCGTAAATAGTCCTCGACAAACAGTCCACACAGTTTACTTATTATCTTATTTTCAACACTGAATCGTGCATGCAGCACAGATTTGCTGCACATCTTCAGCGGGAAGTCTGAAAATAATTAATGCATTAATCAACCAATTGTCGCAAAAAAAATTATAATCTGGGGTCTGTCTTATGTTCATCGAGCAGATAACTGGCACATTCATCAGCAGCCCCGTATTCATCCGCCGGTGACTTTGTTTGAAAAGATAAATGACAGGTTCGCATTCATTTCGCTGAACAGTTGGGAACCAGAGCAGCTTATGCGCCGGTGGAGCGCAGCCTGCAGCCTCTCAGCGCGCCCACTCCCTCACTTCTCTGCACAACCTGCTGGAAGGTGCGTACGACCGCACGTGCACGCGCGAGCTTCCGGGTCCAAATAAGTACGAGCGCGCGTGGGCCCGCGCCAGTGTTTTTTTTTTTTTTTTTATATGAGGCGCGTGACAGCGGAGAGGTTCCAAGGACAGGTTGTCAAAGCGCAGAGCGCCCTGCAGGCGTTTGCCAAGATCTGCTGTGCCAGCGTAGAGGAGAGCCCCCCCACAGCCCCCCAGCAAATGCTAACACTGACACACTGCCAGTGTGTGTGTGTGTGTGTGTGTGTGTGTGTGTGTGTGTGTGTGCGTGCGCGCGCAGCATCTGAGTCACATTGGTAAAGGGACTCTGTTAAAACCAAAGGTGAAAATTATAGTGTGGGCTCTAAGTAGTGGATGGACTGAGAGGCCAGGGGAGGACAGGAAAATGGAATCATAATCAATAAGGACCGCATGTCTCTCTCTCTCTCCCCCTCTCTCTCTCTCACACACACACACACACACTCACACAGAGGAAATGTAGGGCAGCGCAGGTGGACAGGAGACGGGAGCGAGGGTGGAATTACAGCTGGGAGACTAAGGTGAGTCACCACACTGCAGCGGTCACGGCGGGGGGGGGGCGGGCGGGGCCGCGCCCCGGACGCGCTGCGACCGCAGCGGGCAGCCGACGACGTCTGGTCCCCCGGCCGAGCCCTAAAACAAACGGGTCGATGGCATCGGAGGCCCCGCGCTCCGGGCGCATGCTTGCTTTAAAGAAATCAATGAGCGCTAATGCGCCGCCCGCCAGACGTCCACGTCCCGACTCCCGGCGAGCAAACAGCTCCGGGCCCGGCGGGTCTTCCTCGCTGAGGGGAAACGACCGGAACATCCACACTGACTCTGACTGTCCATTAAACTGCTGGACGACGTCAGAGTTGTTGTGGTGAGCGAGGCAGCTGGCGGAACATGAGGTTACATATTACATACATGTAACATACATACATTCCTACTTAGGGTCCCGTTCAGGTCCCAGTTCAGGGCTCGTGAAGAAAACATTTAGCCAGCAGGTGCACATGTGAGGCGTTCAGGTACAGCACCCAGCTGTAGGTCACCTGACGCCCTGTTACAGAGCAGCGGGGAGGTTCCGAAGGTTTCCACGTTTCCAAGGGTTGAACTTGGTAGTTTTTAGTAATCTCTTGAATAATAACTCACTAAGAGATGACAGACGTTCACAATCAAGCTAAAGTTACACAAACTCAGTCCTGCAGGTCCAAGGTCAGAGCTTTCAACTACACAACAGTCAAGGCTGTTGTTGTTGTTGTGTCACTTTCTCAAAAAGTCCAGCTCTAATTAGATGCTAACTGTGAAGTGACAACACACACCTCATGGACAGACACATCTGTCTCCCAGGCTTTGCTTTCCAGACTCTTTTCTTTCCTTGTCTGTCACTAAGAATCTGTGACAGTGATCTCTGCTGGTATCAGCCATCACTCCATCATGAAACTGACTCAGTGATTTTTCACTGAGATTAAGATTAAAAGCATTTTAAATACTTCATTTGACAGTGGCCACGTTGAGCGCATTCTTTAGAAGACTGATATCAACTTGGACTTTGGACGTTGGAGGCTTTTCCCAGAATGCACGTATCCCTTTGTGTAAGAACAGCGGTGACATCGTCACCATGACTCATAGGGCAGGGCTGGATGCTGCTGCTCTAAGACTAACATAAGCAAACCTGCCTCGGGCCGCGGTGTCACAGAGAGATGGAGTAAACGCACATCTGCAGATCGCCTGTTAACGCAGCTCGGTAAAGACAAACAGGTCATTTACAACCAGACCGGTGTGAAACACTTTTCTCTGTTACGGCATTGGACCAGAGGTTCCTCTCTATCCCTCGGCCTGGTCCGATCCTTTCTGATTGGCCGCGTCACGACGACCTGAAGGTTGATGGGGCAATGAACACACCTGCCCTCGCGCAATTGGTGCAGGAGTTATTCAGCACGTAGTTCGACAATCCAGGACCTTCGTCCAGACATCCTGATCTTTCTCATCAGCTCGTCATCCCTGCGCTCCTGTTATGGTTACAGCATCACGTTGACGACATCACATTAGGACGGCTTTGTACAGTCTCCTTTGGTACTCGCGTACTGACCGAGTCACAGCATGTTACGTGAGGATCGACAGCTGGCTATTCGTTTCTAACTCCCACCTTGTCGGGCCATCGCTTTCATTGTGAAACCACCAGTGACGGAAATCTCGAACTGTGCGCCGCGTCAGCCGATTCAGCGGCCGCGCGGGAGAGCCGGGGTTCGCGGCGTGTTCTGTGGGGGCCCGGCAGATTCAAACTGCTGCTCATCTGCGCTCCATTTCCATACTAATTCACACCATTTATCAGCTGGCACTTTAAATAATGGACAGTGGAAAACAGAAGAAAAATAAACCGGGGGGGTGGTGAGTGGGAGAAGATTAGAACCACCGGTGTGAACAGCGGTGTCTGCTTGCGATTGATGGCAGCGCCCAGGCTTAGCTCCGGTACCAAACTACAGGAACCGTGCAGGAGCGTCTGGTCTGTCCTCCCACTCAGACCAGACAGAGTGCTGTTAGTGGGTTTTAAAGACTTGTAAAGAATGTCTGCTGTGTCAGCTGAGTGGGGAGAGGGGAAGAAACACCCCTTCTTCTAACTTGGGAGAGTTCACGTTACTCCAAGCTGTGGCAGTAGGAAATGAACGTAGCAGCTATAAGACATGTAGACAGGCTGTGACCGGCTCATTGTGCGTTAAGACGCCAACTCGTATCATTACACCATGGGGCATCTAACCTATTCACCTCTGTAATCGCTTCTGCATGAAGAAATAACAAAGTTCACGAGACGGTCATCACACAAGACACAAACGGGACCTTTGAGAGCTTATGACCCCTCAGAGGCACATGTGTGTATTTATGATGGCGCGATGAGATGCAGAATGCTCAGTCTGGGGGAGGTCAGCAGGAGGGCTGTCCCCCAGAGCGCGTGATGCATGGACACTGGGCCGCACTTATCGACAGAGCGGTCTACGCATGAACCCAGCCCATATAAAACTGAAAAACTAAAATGTATCGCACCGTCAAACGGGAGTCATACGCCAAGCATATTGGATCATGGAGGATGTGGGAGATTGGGAGTCGAGCAGGCTGGAGAGAGAGAGAGATGGGGCGGGATCAGGAGAAGTGTGTAGGTTAGACAAAGGCAAACAGCAGCGAGCGCGATACAACCCGCCAACCTGCACATCGGCCGTGAAACTGCAGGAATCCCAGAAGTAATGAGAGGCAAGCTTTTATCATCTCAACCTGCCTCTTCTTCCCCGGGGGCAGAATTTGTTGCTTCCTTGTGGTGATCTGGTCGGAGGGATGGTTTCTCACACACACACACACACACACACACACACTGGAGCTGGAGGAATAAGCAGCAGCTTTAGGGTCAGACAGCTCACACTGCCACCGTGCGTTTCGTGAACAGTGTTCGGGAATCGGCGACAGCTGACAGAGAAGCGGACTCTTCCGATTGGTTGTCATTCTCGTCGTTTTCCAGAAAATCACAAAGCGGCAAGCAGAGCCCCTTTTTCACGATCCTGTTTGGCTGATCGACGGTAACGATCGATCCCTGTATTGACGCAGTTTGTCAGGAGTGACCTGTTTACACTGCAGTCATCTCTGATACTATATGTAATAACAATGATCTGCACTAACATAGCACATCTGTCTGCACTGGCCTGTATCCAGTGTCTTGCAGTATCCGGACACACACACACACACAGGTCGTATGTGTCTCCCTGTGGAACTAACTTTGTGAATAGCCTGTTGGTTGCCACAGCTGATGAAGACAGGTTATGCAGTGAGAGAATGTGTATCACAAACATTTGACCTCTAAACACTCGTGTCTCTCTCTTAAATTTGAAACAAAGACAACGTGAAGGCGCATCAGCAGCAGGCAGCGGTAAATCACGATGAAACAAGCCTCGCCGACTGAGCGAGGTCTGGTACTACAGATTACAGATGGCAGTGTAGGCACGGCGATGACGCAAGAGGCATTTAATCTCAGTCACAGGTAGTCCCGACGCGAGTCGTTCAAGCTCCCCTCAAAAATCTGGGAATTTCGTGCTCCTGTAAACGTCCACAAACACGCACTACGGCTTAGACGTTTAGCCAACAGGCACGATCCTGTGGCAGTTCTGCTACATCAGCTCACCACAACACAATGGCATTAATATATCATACAAATACAGCTTTCTTTTGATTATTCTGTTAATTTTCAAAAGGCGCGCACATTTTAAAGTTCACTTTACTGCAATACAGTACCGTTTCATGTATCTAACATAAGCCGAATTGAGCAGTAGTTCCTAAAGTCTTATAAACCGTATTCGATCAAACTATGCTTTTAATTCTGTGCAAGGAAATATTAAACATTGAAAATTTTGAATGGAGTTTGGGGGGCGGGTGCTCCGCCCGAGGGCATCTCGAGTCCGACGTGAGGTGTTGGCTGTAGCCGCAACAAACCTGCAGAATGGGATGCTGACGTGTATTTCTACGACATTCACCTTAACGGCAATGTTGCCTACACGGGACACGCACGTTTTCCACTCATAAATTATCCAGTCAAGGACATGACATCGATACGGTCGGGCAAAAACTGCGTCAAGTTAGCTACATCTAAGCAATGCGAGACCGGAACAGGGGGCCATGAAGATTTCAAAAGAAAAGCACACAGCATGAATCTCGAGCGCAAACTTATAAGTGCGAACATGTAGACAAGTTGAGACAGAAAAATATACCCCCAACTTTAATATATGACGAGAATATAATATCTGATGATAAAAAATAAAAATCCTAGCGTCGCTTAGTATATAACTTATCAGTTATCGAATCATCTGACCTGAGAATATGATGAGTAACTCATCTGACTCGTGACTCATCTGAGTTTTCGATAAATGTTCAACAAAATAACAAAATGATTTGCTAACTTTCATTTATTTATCATCTTTGCTCATTTCTTGTGATTGCGCTTTGCTGGCTTACATTTACATTATTATTGCGGGAAAGTTATGCGAGAGCGCAATGAGGATTTTACTTTGAAAGTGCTCAACGGAATTTGTACAATTTTTGTTGCTACTTGGAAAAATGTCGCTAAATATTTTCATTTGGGCTTAATTGTGACTGGACGTGCCATTATTGAGCATGTCTGCATCGAACAAAAACAAATATACGCAACGAAGAAAATAATTTTGATCGGAATTATGTCCTTTGGTGTTGAGCATCTAGTCTTAAAGGGATCTAAGCATAGCATCACATAAAAGTGACTCCAATCAGAATAACGTTGCTGTATGTTGCTAGCTTTAGCAAGCCGTTAGCTACCAAGTTCCCACATACTGTCATCTTTTCACATAGAGAATAGGCAGAGGTTTACAGCGAGGGTTGTCACGCTTACCTTTTGCCTCACAGTCCGCACAGTACTTGTTGTCTTCCTCCCTCAGCAGTTTGGACAGAATGGCCTGATGCTGCTCATTCAGTTTCTGGGCTTTTTCTCTCTCCGACCGCGTCGTCATCTCGCCAAAGTTTGGAGGTTAGTCCTGCTTGTGTAGAGCCGATAAAAAAACACGGAGTCCTCAGGTTGTTTTAGAAAAGGCGGGACATCCCCGTGTAGCCGCACCGCATCGCCTGTATTCAGTTAGCTTGCAACCTGCTAGCAAGGTAATATGGATCCAAGGCAGCATCATCCCTGCTGCCTTCAAGACCGTCGGAATTTCACCCTCTCCTCATGTATCAGAATCAATTTTTCGAGTAGTATATATACACATGCACACACATTAATAATTTATCATTTTATCTCTAAAATGTCAAACTTTTACTCGTATAATTTCTCGGTTTTTAAGAGTATATTAAATATTAATTATTTGTGGTAGACAGAATAAATGTATTAGTTGTGCACTGATAATAATTATATCACTGATATAATATCCCATTATATTATGTATGTCTATATCTCTGTGGGCCAGAGAGCATGAGCATAATGCATGACACCATTGGGTGCCAATCATTTCATTGCATTTCGACTTCCAGGTGTATTTTCATGTTGATGAAATGGTAAATCATGGCCCAGTGTAGCCGGTGTGCCGGTGTACATCAGACAGGCAGAAGCAGAGGAAGTGGTCAGGATCTGAGAGAGCGGTGATTACTGGGACTCCCTCACCACCCATTAAAAGAGAACACAGAAATGAGTCCACTTTTAGGTGGGAGTCAGACACAGAGGAGGAAAAAGCGAGAGAGTGCAGTAGAACAAGCTTCACCGATGGCAGCGGTCACCACCCATCCAGCAGAACACACAATTATAACCACACTGATGACAAAATGGCATGAGAAGACAGGTGGAATGTGGCCAATACGTGGATCACTGGATGAGGCTGGACAGTCAGCAGTGACTGTGTAATGATGGATGATACTCCACCTAGTGACCTGGAGGGTGAACTATCAGTAAACCCATTCACCACAATGACAGCACCTCCTAGTGGCACCTCGCAAAGGTACTCATTCGAGACAGCCACGGCACTCCCTAGTGATCCTGCAATGTATTGCTGCCAATACACACATATTGTATGTTTTAAGTTCATAGCCTTTGATTATGATTTTTTTTGGTTAACAATTTTTGTGTTTCTTTCCCTATCCAATGTGTGTATCTGTTGATCTGAAATAAGGTGACAGCGAATGAAGTTAGTTTCTGCACACCTGTATGTTACACACTGTCATTATGCAAGTATAAGCATATATGGTAACCATATCTGTCTTTATTCTAGTTTAGCACATTGCATGCCTCCTTACTATACTTTTCATTCCCTTGTAAAGCTGCTGTAGATGTCAATTTTCCTTGGAGATCAATAAAGATCTAAATAAAATCTATCCATTGTGGTATCTCAAGATCCCATATCTGTTGTGCTAGCTCAATTTCCTGAGGTATGTTAGGTCAGAGACCCCAGGGTCAAAGGTTAGGGTCAAAAGTTGAGGATCTAAAGTATGGTCTGTGATTAAAGGTTTCCATATGATTACCTTATGTTAATAAACAACTTGACTCCTCAACAACCTCACTATATAAGTGGGTACTCAGAGCTGTTTCAGTAGAGATTCGCCTCGGTCCTGAATCCTCCAAGCAGTCCATGGTGCTTGTTTTGATGCTGAACTTCTTGTAAGAAACCTTCATGTACAAGAAAGACGGTGTCAGCGGAGATTCCTTCATCATCTTCACATCATCGCAACTCAAGAAACCACACCATCTAGCCTATCTATCTAATCTTAACAACAGCTCCGACACAATAGATACCATTCTATGCATTTAAATAACATGAATAAATACCTAACAAAACAGATATGCATTGCAAATTTTAGGCTTAATTATCAAGTTACAATCAAAGTTCAAATTCTGAGTAATTTATCAGAGAGAGACTTGAATAGACTGATTTACAGTTATTGAAACAGCATTCAAGAGCAGCAGTGTTTCTCAAGTGTTGGTTTGTTTTTTAGTAAACTTAAACTAATGTTATTTAAATGATTAATGTGCTGAAGCTTTAACAATGAGGAAATAAATAATGAAAATAAATTTATGATTTAAAATGATAAAGATTACAACAGTTTGATGTAAATAGTCTAATAAAATAGGCTACTTTTATAGCTTTTTTTAACACCATGATAATAAAGATGATGATGATGAGAATTATTATTAATAATAGCAGAAGTAACATTGGATTTTCCATAGGTGAGAGTGAGTTGCCAGTGTGGGCAGAAATTGTGAGGTTTTAACAAGCCAGAAAGGTCAGCACTATGCCATGTAATTAATGAATCATACCGTCAGTACCAGCAACCTTATCAAGTTCAGAAAATATAGTTGCTCCTTTAAATAACATCAATTATTTATGTGAAATTGGCCTGAGTTCCTAAGTTCACTAAGGTTGGAAAGCTGTTGCTTTTTCATTCAGTTACATGAAATAAGAAAAGGAGCTTGTGTTGACAAAGAAAGTCCTGAGTAATCTCCTACACAACATTATGACCTATAATGAAGGGTTAGAAACAGCATGCTCATATGGGTTGCATGAAAAAACTTTCACTGTATCACCTTTATTGTTGACAGACAGCAGGTCCAACAGCAAAGAGACAACGGCAGTGTTAGATACTGATATGGCACAGGCAAGGGAGCAGGTATTCCTCAACAAAAAGGAAAGCACAACATAAATTAAAGTACATATCTAACAAGAGGTTATCAGGATCACTGGCAGAAGAATTCATTTAAAAAGTGTACTGTAGCAATACAGAATTCAACACCAAGAGAAAGTGATCAAAGGTAGAAGTAAAAATAATACAAAAAGTTAAAACAATTATAATAAATTAATAATATATACTGCATTTAATTTAATCACGTGATTGCACCAGATGAACTTAACCAAACCTATTTATAAAACTAAACTTTAGGTTAATAGAGCAGCTGTTAGCCTGGAAAAGTATTTTTTTCTAATCTGAAATAATGGTGTTGAGTAAGAAATTTTCAGACATACTAGTTAGCTTCATTTTCAAAGCAGACAGTATCAACGAACACACCATGATCCTAAAGTAAAGCAGCCTCACCACCTCATAATGAGTGTCTCAGAAATAAGGTGACAGCAACACGAATGAAATTAGTTTCTCATACACAAATATCATTCTCCTGTTAGTGGTCTTCTCTTTATATTACAGTATAGCAAGACTGAGTAATAGAGCGGTCTCACCACCACTTCTCCAATCTGAATGTTAAAAAAAAGATCAAACACATTAAATAGACCGAATGAAATATTACCACTCATGGTGGGGCACAAAGGTTTGTGGTGCAATGATGCTCACTTACTCACTTCTCACTGTCTATCACCACTAGAGGACACCACAGGCTCATCCAGTAAAGCTACTCTGAATGGAGATTTTCTACTAAACCATTACAAATTTAGCAAAGTTTGCCAGATGTCAAACTGTACGCCATATTTTCTGTAGCAGGTCTAAGTTGGATCTCACAGTTTGTATCCGTAGATTAAGGAAAAGTACCAGTCAGTTATTTGGAGCACTTAAAAATACCCCACCAAGCAAGCCAATAAAATGGCAATGAACAATGTTCCCTTTAAAGTAATCTGGAAACCACAACTGATAATTAATCCCCTCAGCTGAATGAAGATAATTCATGAGCGTTCAGTCTCCTGAAATACTGCCAGACTTCTGAGGTTTTGGTGGTTAAGTGTCACGGATTGTGACACAGCATGGGATTCACTGAACCATCCCAGTCTTTTAGACGCCAATAAGAAAAATCCCTCTAAAATCCAAAGATGTATCCACATAAAGGCATATAGTGTGATGTGAACTCATCATTCATTTTGGTCCAGTAATTGTGTGTAAACGTGATGAATCTTTGGGTTTTGAGTTAATCTTTCGTTGGATTTGCTGGGATTCCTTAACCAAAACCAGTGACCTTATTGACTGAACTGTTTCCATCATATCAAATAAGCATACTTGCAGTACTTGCAGATTAATGTTCAGACAGTATCCCATAATCTCATCACAATGCCTTTGTCAGAGGTCTTCAAATTTTGGCTGAGAATGGCAGGTTGCATTACTGACTATTAGGTAACTGACTGACTATATTAGGTAAATTTATGGCCTCGTTTTTACTGTGAGCTGTTTTTTTCACAATTTTTTTTTTAAAAAAATTTGTGTTTAGCTTTTTAAAATTTCCAGATAACTCAAATATCAGGTTAGTTAACCATGACTTAGTCAAAACACCTGATATGAGCATCAGGGAAATAAACAACAGCTAAGAGCATTAGTCAAAGTTAGTGATAGCTAGCATTGCTTTAGCTGGCTAATTAACCAACAAAACTGAAAACAAAGTAGGTTTTCAGACTCCTTCATGCATAAATGCCACTTTTGAGAAGCTATTTGAGACAGAATGTGGCCAGTGTTAGAGCACAAACTTCAGGAGTAAATTTGTTACCACTGTAGGCTGCTGCCATTACAAAATTTGGGACACATGCTTGAAATGCTGATGTGACCTCTGTGAAATGAAGGCCGGTAACATTTGTACCTTATCGGTCTGTATTTAGCTATTTATGAGGTTTTCAGAGCCATTTTCTGAAGTCTTTTTCCATGAAAGAGATTTAGAGAACCATCAGTATGTAAATAGCCTGACCTTCTCTTTACTTAGGTACAAACAGGATTAGTGGGAAATGTCATTTGGTTTTCCCACAGGGCCATAATGGCAATGCATGCGTGTAAAAGTACTATTTCAAACAGTCCAGCATTTAAGAAAAAAACAGCTTTCTGGGCCCGCTGGGTCACTAGGGACACTTTCAAGTGTCCCTAGTGACCCAGCATTAGGCATTTGTCCAAAAAATGGGCCAAATTGTTAGTCTTCATCTGAAGGGTTAATGTTTGACATTGTCTGCTGACTATCAGCAAACATAAGCCTGGGTACATCCTGCAAACATCTCTCTGGATTGTGACAATTATTAAACCTGGGAGCAGAAGTTCCTATTCCACTCTCGTTTCAATTGAAAGAAGAGTTTTTTTCCACCAGCGGAACTGAACAGACTAAAAAGGCTTCCTGAACATGTAATTAATCTGTCACTCACAAGCATTCGTTAGACACTTTGACCACTCAGATTTTGGCAAATGGTTAGTGTTCTTCACTTAATGTTGGTCACTGTATTTGCTGTCTGAATATAAAATGCACTTGATAAGGTCCAAACATACAAACTTATGGACATGAGCATCTCACACGGTACATGAAGCCAACAAAATTTATAGGAATGTTTTAGGGATATTTGCCACATAGTGTGTTCCTATCACTTTTTACTTTAAATTTTTTAATCAAGATTTTAAAAACACAAAGATTTTTGCAAGACTAAGGAAATAATTTCATAATCAATAATTCAAATTAATAATCTGCATTAATTAATGTAGATGGAAACCCAACTGCTGAGCCCAAGGGAAGAAATTTCAAAACAGCAGCAGTAAGTGCACATTAGGCTGTCAATGCTCGAGACAGACTGTTACTATGGCACTTTTATTTCCTCACATTGACCTTTTTTTTGAGCAGACACTGAGGGACAGTGAGGTCCCATCAGCAGCAACGTCAGAAGTTTTGAAAGGTGGAAAGGTCACAGGGCTAGAAAAAAGTCTCGTTGAGTTCACAAGACAGACTCAATAGCTTCAGGAGTAGCCGCTGAGGCTTCGGTGTTGTGCACGACAAGGGGCGAGGTCTCCCCCTCCGCCTGGACGTTGGCGACTGCCTCCACCCGCACCTCTGCCAGCTCCTCATCCTGCTGCTGCTGCTGCTGCTGCTGCCGTTGCTCCTGCTGCTTCTTCATCTCCTGCTGGTTGATGTGGTGGAGGATTCCAGCACCCAGAGCATCACCCTCCACGTTCACCACAGTGGTGGTACGATCCCTGTATACAAAGTGGATGTAAGAGTCAGGCAGCCATGGTTGGTAAAAATTAGTCCCAACCTAAAGACAGACCTAATAATCATTTGGAATAAATAATTACTATCACAGTTCATCTTCATTTGTTGGTGGCTACTCCTATTCTCTAAGTTAAATGTACAGCACTTTCTCATCAAGGACTCTAAAAGAAAGGACTGAAAAGAGCCCAGACTCCTCCTTATCTGCCCCAATTCATGGAATGGCAACAACATCAACAGAACTCCCTCTGCACAAGGCCAAGGTCTAAGTCAAAGTCTTATTTTCAAAACAATGTTTTTGTTCCAGACACATAGAAGCCCTGGAGTGAGTATTGAAAGTCAGACTTCTGTACCTCCTGTGACATGTCTCGTGAAGCAGGAGAACGTATTTCCAGATGTAAAACACTTCAGTATATCAGGATTGTCATGTTGGACTTTCTGTTGGCTTTGTCACTACAGGACAACGGAGTTTGGGGGAAATTACAACACACTTATTTTGTCAGGCTGTTTGACCTCACTTCCTGCCTGTTGACCTGCCTGCTGGTAAACTGACCTAGTGTTGCTTACTGTCATGTTGGCTATGTGTGTGCATACAGGATCAGGTGTAACATTGCATTTTATCTAACTCAAGAGAGTTCACAGGCTTTACTCACACAATCCAGTCAACTGCCAGCATGAGGGAGAGATCATTGGTCGGCAGGCCGATGGCCTCCAAGATGATGGCGATGGTGATGATGCCCCCAGCTGGGATGCCTGCTGCGCCGACACTGGAGGCTGTGGCTGTCACCCTAAAAGAATAACAAATAATGGCTGTGATGGAAAATAAAGACTTATACAAATTATATAAGAAGCAACAGAATGCTGGCTATTTTTCTGCTTTTAACAATTGTGCTGCTTTACAAGAGGGAAACTTTATATCATCCCCAGTACTCACAGGATGGTGAAGATCTGTCCGCCATTCAGCTCAGCATTGTTGAGTTGAGCGATGAAGACGGCAGCGATGCACTGGAAAATGGCCGCCCCGTCCATGTTCACCGTGGCTCCGATGGGAAGGATGAAGCGGCTGATGCGTTTGTCCACACCGTTATTCTCCTCAACGCACTTTATCATAGATGGCAGAGTCGCTGAACTGTACACAGAGTGAATTCATTGCATCTTTGTCAAGCATTCAAATGAAATTAATGCCAAACATTTTTTTTTACAATCAAGCCTCTCAACCTCTACTCCCTAATTGCTGCAAGTCATAAATGTTCATGTTGTCCAAGATGGATTTAGAGTTTTGATTTGAAATTACAGGGTGCAGGCTCTATAAATGCAAAAAAGGATTCAGAATTTCATTAATTAAAGAGGCTCAAAAAGTTCAGTTTAACAGTGGTAAGAAAGGTCAGGGGAGTCACTAAATGCAATAGGGTTTGTCCCCTTAGGAATCTGAGCTAGTCCCGTCAATTATGAGTTATGAAATGTAGTTCATGCAGATAAAAGGGCTTCTTAGCATTATTACCCTTAGCAGATGTCCACGCAACCTGCCAGATATCGATCTTTCTTGTGTACCAAAGGAAGTTCCACTTCTAGTGTCAATACATTTTACTCATTTAATGAGGACTATGTGGCTTACTGCAACTGCACATTTAAGTGAGATGGAGTCCTATTTGAACCCACATACATTTCTGTCACAGGTGTGACAGGGTATATACCTGGAACAGGTGGCGAAGGCGGTGGTGAAGGGCGTGATGAGGCCTGAAAGGAAACTGAAGGGGTTCTTGCGAGTGAAGCCAAAGTAGATGAGAGGCAGGACAATGCCCCCGTGGATAATGTGGCCCAGGATCGAAGCCAAGATGTATTTTCCCAGACTGGTGACCAGAAGAACCACGTCTTCCATCTCCACAATTTTACTGCCCACCAGGAACATGATGCCAAAAGGGATATACCTGAGAAAATGAGCAAAGTGGCATCTATAGTACAACACATATTGGTATGGTCACACACTATCACCTGATGCTATCCAAATACACCACCATCAGTACCACTGTAAAATCCCTAATGCTTGTGGGTCTACGCACCACATGATCCAGGACACCAGTACCATGGTGGCCTCGTTGAAAGCGTTGAAGAAACGGATGAGTTCTTCCCCCTCATCTCCCAGTTTTCTGAGTGCCACACCAAACACCATGGCAAATAAAACCAGACCTAGGATGTTCATGCCTTCTGCTTCGGTGCCAACAGGGACCTAAAACACACATTAGAGACTGCATGATGCCAAAGCTGAAGTGAAAAGACTGTGGGAAGGATGACAATAACAACCTTGTGGTGATGCAAGTGGAAAAGGCATCAACTAAGACCCACTCCATCCAGTAGCTATGGAGAACTCGTCCTCTTTCATCCTATTTCATGGAAATAGCTTTGTCAAAAAGTCATGTTGATATATTGCACAGTAATTTACCCCACACCTCGTCCTACAGAGTTTGTGCACGTATATCTGGGGGCGGCTGAAGGATTCACTGAACTGGACAATAAATAACGAATAAGGACAAGGACAAATCCTGAGTTCAATCCCTTCCCATTGTCCTGACCTCTCCCACAGCTCCACCAGCTTCATCCCCCTGGCACTCGGAGAGACTGTCAAACATGACCCACAGCAGACAAATACCATGGACTGAGGCCAAGATCAGATCCCCTAAAAGAACCCCATTTCAATGGGTCGATGGAAGCAACCCACGGTCACGGCCTTTATAGTTTTTATCTTATAGAAATTCATCAGAAGAAAGTCATAAAAAAGTAAAGTATTTTGTACAACTATTAACACTTTTGTTCAACGCTATTAATATCTGTATTCATATTGTTAATCTGTCTTTTTCTCCCCTTCTGACAAACTAACAAACTCATCTACTGCATGTAACAAGCACAGGGGTAATCTGTACACCTGCCAGGCTGGTCAGGGACACATCAGCATCCTCACAGGCAGTGGATAGCTGCTGGGTCAAGTTGGTCAATGCAATGGGCAACACTTGTGACTGACAGAAAGCCCATCACTACAAGGATTCAAAAAGTGATGTTGCACTCATTTATTCAGGTGAAAGGCAAAGAGTCTGTTTCAGAAATACTAACAGCTGGCTCTTGTCCATTATATTTAAGTAATTTCTTGATTGACATATATGGAGAGGAGATTTTGGTGCCAAACACTGAATGCAAACGCATATGTATATGATTAAGATGAACTCTGCAGTGTATATATATATATGTATATAAGATCTTATCTCCTGGTATTTGTTGTTCTCAATACTTCTATTATCAGAGCACATCAAATCATTTTTTCTCTTACAGTAATGAACACTTTCTCTTCTCTCCATCCTTCACCGGTTTAAAAATAATTTTCAACAACTAACTGATCTATTCAATATCATGAGCTGTCATGAATGATAAGAATTCTTTAAAATGACAATTAATTGTACGGTGACAAGATTTAATTGCTACTAAAGCCCAGAAATCTACTCATCTACTCTACTTTTTTGGTATCAGTGGACCTGAATCCTGCACTGAATAAGAGTTACCATTAAAATATTAGTTCAGAAAACAAGCAGAAAACAAGCATAGGCATATTTATAAAGAATATGATAAGAAAAACTAATCCCATATTAACAGAGTATATGACCTAGATCATTAAAGGTCACCTAAAAATGATAACATTTCAACATTTCAAGTTATTCATCAGTATCTGACATTGTGCTTATTCAACAAGTGTGCACCCATGGCTAACAAACAGACACATGTTAGGAAATACCTGTGGTTTAACCACCACTTTTTCAACTGTTTGACTCGTGTAGACACTTGTCCTTTCAGAGGTGCAATGTTTGACTTTTTAAACATGTAACATGGAGTATTTGTGTGTGAATGCGCCGTGTGTTATATGTGCGACTGTATGCATAGGATGTTTCCTGTTTGTACCTTTTCATACAGGGTTGTCCCATTAGTGTTGTTCCCCACAGCAACCATCTTGTAGTCAGTCACATACTGAAACACAGAGGAAAGGAAAACTCGTTGCACTTCATTTGGTTCGATGTTGAGCATGCATACATTTTTGTTAAGTCCACTCTAGTGTTGAAATGCAGCATAGAATGGACAGACTTCCAGCTTTAAAGGAGACAACCAGCACTTTGACAGCGCTTTTGTCTCTTCCGCTCTGCTTTTCTTTAACCAGCTCTATATAGAATGAAGGTTTCCAGCATCTACACAGACGTATGCGGACTATAAATTAGTCTCCTGACTCTTGGTAATGAAACATTAGTGGCCATGCAGGGACATGCAGTGTGTGACTGTCATCAGAAAGCTGAGGCATCAGCCTTTCCCATAATTTCAACCTTACACTTCATTTGTCTAAATGACTGTTGTCATTTTGTATAAATCTCCCCTTCCCTCTGCTTTCTTGGTTTAATCCACACTTGGATCCATTCCACATAGGCTCTACCACTGTATACACTTGGTGGGGGTCGGGATGGGGAGTTATTGAACTCTGTGACTTGACTCCACTTTAAGTTTAAGGTAAATGGTTTAATAATGCGAACATTTGTATCTTAGTGTGTGTGTGTGTATGTGCGCACGTGCGTATGAGTATATACTACCTTAAATACTATCTTTGTGTGTGCATAGCCATTTTGTATCCCTGCATCCCCAAATATTGAACTTTCCTGGCTCTTATTTTAGCCTTAACGGACCGATCATAATTCTAAGAAGTGGAGCGGGCGGTGTTCAAAAGCAGCGAGGCGAGGTGGGTTGCTAGGCTGTCTGGAATGGAATGGTTTTGCCATGGTAACGGCTAGGAAGGGACAAGGGAAAGAGGCATTTGTGCGAGCAGCGGAGAGCAGCCAATCTCTGTTCTGAACTCCTCCTCATTAAGAGGTATTATTACACTCAGCACTACAACCAGTAAATAAAATGTGGAGTGGCATCCCCGTGGTTGGTGAAATAAATTCTGATGAACAATGGACACAAGACACAGGTGGTGAGGAAAAAACAGTGTGTTTTTATCACCAGAGTGTGGCAATAAAAAGAGTGGTGAAGTCGGAGTTGGCACTCACAGAACGGAAAGCAGCAGCCACCAAGTTTGCTGGGAATAAATTCCTGATGAAGAAAGAGAGAAAGATGTTAGCGCCACAGAAAATGACAGCTGTCTGATACACTTCTTCCTGTTTCAGTGAACACTTGTATGAAACCTAGGATTCTGGTAATATTCAGGCTGGCAGCTTGTTAAAAAAAAACAATCAATAAGCACCAGAAATGTGTCTGCGAGGATTTAAAATTCTCTCAGTATTTACTGACACTTCACTTTTCTCTCATCTAACAAATTCTTTTCAAGACATTCAAACCAAAGGTTCAAAGGTGTTGGACGTGGGGGGCAACATTTGGATGGTTTTTTGCAGGTTTTACATGGTTTTGCATGTGTTCCAAATGAAGTATGGAAAAAGACAAACCCTTGATTTTGAGTGTGTGTGGATGTGTACCAATGGCCCACAGTGCGAGGACAGGTGGCAGAAATTAAAAGTAATTGTGAATGGGTGTAAATTAGACTGATTAACTTTCAGTGGCATGCTAAAGTAGCAGTTTGCAGTGCAAGCGAAAGAGGAGTAATCTGATCTGTTGCAACTTTAACTCATGTAGATGAAGTATATGGGTCCATTTGGTTGTATAGAGATCCAATACCAGTGTTGTGTAATGAATGATAGATCACATTATTGTCAAGATAAGATAGCAGCTGTTGGCAGGGGATCAAGGCAGAACCACAGCCAACTTCCTTTCACAACAGTTGGTAGATTCGGGTTAACCAAAGGTCAAGATAAACAAGGAAGGCTACATGGGTGAAACATTCATCTGGACACCGTTTTCATTGTTTACAGGTGAATTATGCTGTTTAAATCCACTGCACAAGCAATCATGCATGAGTTATCATGCTTGATGGCGCTGTCTGGAGTTAACAAATGTTTACTTGGAGGTCATCCTCACCGCACGCACACAATAGCTAATTTATCGTGTAAGTAAAACATTAATGTCTAAGTTATCATTAAACTTTATAATAGAGTGAGGGTTGTCTTAGATTAAAGGGTAAACTCACCATCCTGAGATTTAGGGTTGCAGAGTACCAAATGTTCAAAAACAAATCCCAGTTCTTTAATAGATGGGGTACCATTTTTATATAAATAATAAAGGCAAATGTTGTAAAAGTTATATTTTCCAAAATCAGCCCTTTGTTTTAAGGTAGTTCTATAACTCAGTGCTTTAAGATTACTCCACATAAAATGTAAAAAACCATTTAAATAAAAAAATATCGTTTAGGGTTGGCAGCAGTTTTAATGACATAAGCATCTGCTATAGTTGGAGTGTTATTTAATGAAATGAGACGAGTTTAGGAAATTTTCCAGCTAGTGACGTAAAAACCCAAACAGCAGAATCAGACTGAAGCATCATTTAAATGTCAGGCCGAAGGTTTGAATCTACACTGAGGTCCAAAAACTGAAACCACATTGAATGTCAAATAAACATTTGAGATATTGAAACAGTGTTACAATAATTAACAACAACAAAACAGACCTTCCAAAAACCTTCTTTATACTATATCTTTTCAACATAATATTGTTCTCAAGATGTAATAAAAATAAAATGTTGCTTTTATTTGGACAAATGAACATAAAAGGTAAATAACATCTGTGCAATATTTAATGCATTTGCAGTTGTATTAAACTATTTGGCATGGGGTGGATTCTGTCATCACTATCTGCAAACATCTAACAACAGGGCATGTGGAGGCTGTTACTGTCATTTATGCACTACTCCTTATTAATCTCACTGAGAAACACCATTAATACTTACACTGCACTTCAAAAATCCATTCAGATCCAGCTGAATGCAGTCAACCCCTGACGCATCAGCCCTTGTGTGTAGCCATCCTCACGTGAAGACATACTTTGCAAGTATCACTATCCCAAAGGGAAAAGAAATCTGGTCAACCTTGAGTCACCGGAACAGTCCTCACCCCCATGTACCTGCTTCTCTGTTGGGTTGTGGAAGTGCCACTCCACAGTTAACAAAGCTGATCTCATTCCTGTCCACGCTGTCCAGCTATCTCTTGTGCTCCTGGGGCTCACTCACACTTGGATCAGGCCTCTTAAGTTCCAGAAAATGGAAATTCACTCATGTACCACCATTGGGACAAGTTGGTGGTTTTGTGGATGAGCCGTACACACTGTTGTCTTCGATTTGTCTTCAGACATTGCTGTCTGCTACTCATCGTGTGCCCATGTCTGGACTACATGTGCCTGATACTCATTTGACCTAAGACAGGTTTGTAGACCTCTGACTCACAAAGCTGGTAAAAACTAGAAGGTAATTTTCATCCAACCCTCTACCCTACATCATATGACAACAAGTGACAACAAGTCTCCCCTATTTAAAGGAGAATCACTCCTTTAAACAGGGGAGGCCCTTCTCTGCCATCCCTGGCAAGGCTCCAAAAAGGCTACCATACAGCATAGCAGCCTAACCTATAGTAAGTTAATGAATGGTACATGGCTTCTCTCATTCTTCTCTCTCACTGAGGATGATGTGTCAAACCTCCTGACTGGTAGCCATCCCATTACATGTGAACTGGACCCTGTTCCCACCAACCTCCTCCAAGTCATATCTTATGCCCATGTGCCAGCAGTAACACATGATAAATGCTTCACTGGCTTCGGGAACGTTTCCAACAACATTCAGACAGAGACAGTTAACACCTCTGCTCAAAAAGCCCTCGCTCAGCACTGCTCAAGGGAGGTTGTCAAACAGGTCTTCAGGAACAAGAAGCAGGAATTTCTTGATCTGAATAAGTCAGGCTTGAAGAGCAGACTCAACTGAAACAGCTCTGTTGACTGTCTGTTGATAGGGCAGCTAGAGCTGCAGCTCAGTCCTTGGTTCTTATCTTGCTAGACCTACGGGCAGTCTTCAACACAGTCAACTTGTTTGCAGTTCTTCCTCTGGAGACCATGAATGTTTGCAAAATTTCATGGCAACCCATCCAGCAGTTGTTGTGATATTTCAGCCTGACTCAAAGTGGCAGACCAACCGACTTTTCCCAATCATTTGTTAAGTTTGGATATTGTTCCAGTATTAGTCTGGCATAGATAATCAACAGCACACATTGTTGACAAATGCAAATACCCGCTATTAATATATCTTGCAAAATCTGAACCAATAAAAACACTATTTTGGCAAAAACTAAACTTTATAAGCAAGGAAAAAAAATCTAACTTAAGTAAAAGAGGTGTTTATATATCACCATATCAACCATTTCAATCTAACATCAGCAGATATCTGACACAAACAGAACCCCACATTCTTGAAGGGCTTGTTGAGCATACAATTATTTACAAAGGTGAGTTTTAAAAGGAAAATTATTTGGGACTTTTAAGCATTTTAAGGTTAATGATGTAAATGAGAAATGTCTTCAACAGCTGTGATGAAAACCTTGGATAGTTTTTGTTCTTGTATTCAAGACAGACACAACAGTAATGGTGAAATGAAGGAAGTTCATTATTCATCTTATGAATGGGCAGTCTGATTTGGTACATCATCCATTTCCATTCCAGTCACAACTGGACATCCTCCATAAAAACTTTTTCCTTGACAGCCTGTCTGTGTTGGCACCATGTTTAGTTTATTTTCACTCCTGGAAGTAAAGTATACAGGGATTACTGGAAGCCAGTGGGTCTGTTCCATGTATTAGTGTGTGTTTGTTGTAACTTTATCCTCTGGGGCCACACCATATTGTACAGAGAAATACAGACTTTGCTCACATTTATTCCCATGGCCAGACCACAGCCAAGCAATTCAGTCCACTATCCACTGACCCCCATCAACTTGGTCTTCAATCCAGAGCCAAACGCTGCTTCAGATGCTAAGTAAGTCAGCACCACTGGCCACACTGTCAAGTAGCCATGTCATCTTGACTTGGTCATTACTTTTCTTCCCTAACACTGCCGATAATGCAATAATTATTTAGTTTGTTGTCACAAACAAACGTTAAGGCTTCTTACATTTTTCTTCTCTCACTAAAGGCAGTCAGGTTTCCTGCTTTCACATGATCGAGGTGAGGATCTGGATTAACCCTACCAGAGCTGAGAACTGTCATGTTTTCCCCCCCTCCCACAGAGGCTCCCCAGAGTCCCACTGCCTCCTCTCTGCGGCCTGACATAAGGGATATTTTGCTAAAATGACTGGTTCCGTCTTTTAGCTGATTGTTTTTTAGTTCTGTATCAAACTTGTTGTGTTTTATTATGCAACAGCTTTTATTTCATTGGGTGCAAACTGTATGCAGGTTTTCTATGTTTTGTATTTATTTGCATTCTGAGCAAATAATTAATGTTATGAGTTCCAATCATATAAAGTTCAGATAGATGGATACTGGCTATATATTAAAACAAGTCATGTTACATACATAAACATGCTGCAGCTCTGACACCTGGTATGCCATGTAATGAAGAGCACCATACTAGTTACACATTTATTATGCCCCGACTGATATAAATCTTGAAGGAAACACTTAGTACTGGCATACACCAGTTGAAAATGATCCTGTTTAAACACACCCTGTGCCATCAAACCACATGTAGCAACAGAGACACAGTACCGTGCTGGTCTAATCCCTCATCAGATATATTAAGCAGCTGGCCAATGGCACAAAAATAAAGTCTGACTCCACGGTGTAAGACTGAGAATGAAAACTGGCTGTCCATCTGCTATATTGATAAAGGAGAAGGGCTAATGGCAGCAGACGGAACTCAGTTTGGGTGTTCCTCTCTTCTCCTCTTTCCCTTCCTCAAAATACACTCCACTCCTTTAACAGCTGTCAGTTTTCCCTTACCGTGTGGGACTCCTGTCTGGGTCACTGAGGGCCAGTAAGCAGTCTAACTGGGCTCAAGCTTCCAGTAATTTTTTTTTTACCTTTATACAAAACATTTACATCACAAAGTCCACCATGCAATTCCCCTTTTCTTTTCTCACTCAAAGAAGAAGAAGCAAGAGGAAAAGCATGACTGAGTGGCACTTCAGCAATGCCTAACACTGCATGCTGAGCTCAGTGCTCCAAGTATTTAGATTATTTACTTGAGGAAAAGTACACCATTATAAAACTAGTCTGTTGCAATTAAGGAGCTTTATTCACAGTCTTCTTTTGTTTTAACAGATAGCTAATAAAGTAGCATTTAAAGTGGGATAAATAGCCCAGTGTTTCATCATATTATAAAAAAAAATGGAAGAGCCAGATAGATATAGGGTATACTTTTGTGTCTTTTAATCTATAAAAAAAACCACATCATGTGTTTTGTATCTAAACCTTTAATCAGTAAAGTAAACCTGTAAAAATAATGTAGTGGAGTAAAAAGTACAATATTTCCCTCTGAAATGTTGTGGAGTAAAGGACCATGAGATGACAATACTTCAAGTGCAAGTATTTCAAAACTATTCTCTGCTCTTAAGTACAGTTGTACTTGAATAAATTTAAGTAATGTATAGAAGAGGTATCATCAGTCGTGTAACAAAATGTAACTGATGTAACTGTAGCAGCAACAGAGCCTGTGTGCAGGGCACCTCATTTGATGGTGTGGACTTGTGCAACATAGAACAAGAACATGTGCAGTTTGTGGCGCCTGTAGTTGAATTGCAAATCGATGAAATTTAAGGAGTTACATAATCCAATCACAGTTCGCTATTTCAACGAAATAGCAGGAATCAGCCTCCACATTCATCTATGTACACAAACTGACTCACTCGTGGGAGTGGTGATTTCAGATGGTTTAAATCAAAACTTCAAGGAAAATCACAGGTCACCCTCTTCCATCAACCTGCAGTCTCACTGCCACTACAATTACGTCCATTTATGTGAATCCTGGGACACTCACTCAGGATAACTTATTCTAGTTCTTTTCAAATAATACCCCAAATTGCATCATCGTGTGCAACACTTAATAAATCTGCCATTGTATTCATGGGCATGTGCGCGCACGCCTTTGATCGCGTAAAGGCACTTGTGTGCAGGTGTTATCACTGAGGACGCGCTGTGCCATCGTTCCACGTCATAATCACACCACTGTGCTTCTTAATCACCAGTGAGCTAAACTGTATGACAGTGTTCAACTGTGCAGGCAGTAACAAACGCATGCAGTGTTGGCACGGTACCTGGCCAGATCCAAAAACGAGTCAGCGGTCTCCTTGTCGCTGTTGATACTCTCCAGTCCCAGGCTGTTGGTGTTCAGAGCTCCTGCGCCCACGCCAGGTTTAATGATGAAAGCCAGGGCCACCCCGATCCCCGAGGCGATCAGCGTGGTAACCAGAAAGTAGGCGACCGCGATGCCCCCCAGTTTGCCCAGGGAGCGTGTGTCCAGGCTGGCGGCGCCGGAAATGAGGCTGCAGACGACCAGTGGCAGGATGATCATCTTCAGCATCCGGAGAAGCATCTCTCCGGGGAAGGCGAAGTAGGTCATCTGCGCTTTGGTCAGGTTCATGTTGCGCACCATCATGCCGAGCCCGACGCCCACCAGCACCCCGGACACCGTCATGATCACTAGAAGGTTCTTCTTCAGAAACTCCTTCACCTTCTCCGAGAAGCTTTTGCGCGCGCCTTTCTCCACGATCCTGTCGGTGGAGGCCGAGCTGGGCATGGCGTGCCCGTTGATCTCGCTCTTTTTCTCCATCTTTTCCTCTTCAGAGCAGCGTGGGAAGCCGGGACCGGTTAGAGGCAGCGTGGGTTGGATGCGCACATACAGCACGTTTGGCGCTCGCACTCTGCAGCGTGAAGGCTGGTCCTGTGTGAAGGCTGAGGAAATAAGCAGGGGGGGAGCCAATGGAGAATGAGGGAGGACACAAAAAGCCTGGGGAACATGCGCACAAACGCTGTTACTTTATACAGACAGCAAATGATGCAAGAGCAGGGGAGATTGCCAGCTCCTTCTGTGGCATGTGGCACATTTCCCACTGCTGACCAAAAAAACTGACGATGCATGTGATTGTAATAACAGGAGAGAAGGCTTCCCAAAACGTCTGCGCTCTCTTTCTTCGTCATAACATGCCACGCTATCTCAGGAAAAACAAATACAACAGAGACACACATTCTCTCTCATCCTGCATCCCTTTACTGTTTAAGCAGCCCAGTTATGGGAGCACCAGATAGATAATATAATCAAAGAGGGTCCATTGCTCAAGACAAATGTCCCATGTTCCCAACACAACTTCTTTTTGGTGAAAGGACTTGTTTTGTCCTCTAGTGAGGTTTCCCTCTGGATTAGCTAATAACAGCCATCAATTCACATCATTCAACAGGCTAAAGCAAATAATGTAGGGGCTGTGGGTTTCGCAGATGTTTGGCATGATAATGATATTAAGCGTGCGTGCGTTCACAAACTCGCCAGGCCCAAGTAATGCAGCTGAACAGCGTCAACGTCAGCACTGGTCTTAATAACCGATAATTAAATCATACTGCAAGTTCGAAAATTGCTCTTCAGTTACTGATGGCAATTTTTTGCGGGGGAAACCGACACTTCAGTCGATTAAAACCCTTCTTTATCATATTTATCTCCTAGATTATCGCACTTAATTATTTCGGAAACATTTAATGCTCATTATTTGAGATGGGATTTGGACCTCGAGCAAGTGACCTGACTGATGGGAGCAGCACCACGGTCAGCGCTCCGCGCAGCCAGCGGGGAGCTGTTGGTGGCTCTCATGCCGTTGAAGGCGGTTGGTCTAACGGCACCAAAAGACACAAAAAGATACATCTCAAGAAATGATGGTAACTTTAGAAAGCAGACAGCTCAAGTAGACTCTTCTGTGAGGTAAGGAAAGATGTAGTACGCATCATGGCTATTAGATTTGTCCACGCTTTACTAATGTGAATCCTCCTGGCACCTTCGGTGTTTCACCACAAGATGGCACCATAATAAAGATATTGTTCAGATAAGGGTAACCAACAGCAAATCGTGAGAGCAGTGAACGATAATTAAACTTCTGGCTTTGCTGGAATTTGTTATTTTTTATTTCTTGCATTTAAACCTTGTTATTTGAGATTTAATCCTATTTTAAACACATTGTCTCTTTTTGAGCCGGGAGCCAAATAGCGACAACAGACGAACCAATGAGGACAGAAGGAAAAAACCAAGACTGTATATACCCAGCAGAGAGAGGACGGGATAACGAGACACAGGTGGGACACGTTAGGGCGGGGAAGCAAATCAAATATAAGACGTAAAGCAGCATAAAACACACAAGGTAATCATTCCAAAATAAGTCCAGTCTCTGGAGGTAGGCGTAGACAATATCTTTCAGCACTCCATTTTAATATATAATATAATATTTTTCTGGGTGTTCCATCGTTTTCACCAGAATGATAATGTGTACAGGAATACAAAAGCATTACTCCATGTGTAACATAAATATTGAGGGAAAAACTGTCGAGCAGTAAATGATTTTTTTTCTTTATTATAAAAGAGGAGCCAAAGGACTGCCTGTTTTGATGGGTATGTTAATACAAGAACATGAGCAGCAGTATGCAGATGACGGCCACAGAGGGAGATAAGCAGCCCTCTGTCTCGTTGCCTCTGTTCCTGACTGTCATCTGCGTTGTCCTCGGTGACCTTAGCTGTGCTGTTGCTAAGTTGAGCTAAACTTTCCCTCCCTCCACCAATAGAGACAGACTGTCCCCCTTCCCTTCACAGCTGTGCGGCCTGAATGCTGGAAATAACACCAGCCTGCGGATCAGGAGTTGTGGCTGTTTAACAGTGGCAAATGTTGGCCCTGTGCCGCAGTAAACTAGAAGGGGGAGAAAAAAACAGTGAAAGACAGGCTGAGCTATCTAATGGAGGACAGCCAGTGACTGGAGCTGGTACCAGCATGTTATTAAAAATCTGCTCTTCTAGTTCAAGATGAACCCATGCAACCTAGGATTTAAACTCAATGCTGTAAACTGTGGAGCCCCCAAAAAGGCAGCGAAAATGATCAGGCGAGTCTTAAATATAAACTGAATGTGTCAATGACATCGTTCACCAAATCTCCACCTACTCCAACTTATTTGCTGCTAGTTCCAACCTCATCTGCCTGTCATTTGGTGCTAGGTAGGTAATGAACCGCTGGTTTTATCAGAGAGCTGCCTGCAGCACCTGGAAACAACACTGTTGGGAAACAAGGAAGGCACCAGAGCAGGAACAGGAACTGGAGACGCCGCAGGAAGAGGCCGGGTTTGGACAGTGAGTCGCCGCTCATTAATGGATGCGATCACTTTGGACGGAAACCTCTTGCAGTCCACCCACTAGAAGCGAGGTGATTTTCTGCTCACGCTGCAAAATCCTTTGTGAACAGTGAACTAAGGTGCATGTAGGACCATGTTCTAGGAAACATCTGATGAATATACATCATGCCAAAAGAACTCACATTGACATTATCCTATGGTAAACCTTTTTAGGTTAGAAGGAATCTAATTCATCATCAAAAAAACCTTTTGGATTTTCTATTGGATTTTCAAATGTGACACATTGATTGTACACAGGTCTGGATGGTAAACTTGATTATAAAAAAAAATCTTTATTTTATCTCTTGATGTTTTGATGTTCTGATTGTGTGTTTATTTTGATTATTATTTTACCTTTATCATATTGATATTTTGATATCATTGTGATATACTTCTCAAGGCAAGGCTCACTTGCTTGGCATTTGTGAAGCTTTCAGCCACATCCTGTGGCCTTCCTCATCGTTTGCAAGATACACTGCACACAACTCCCGTTATCACATGACAGTGATTCCATACTACAGGTCATGTGATAACAAATTAAACCATATCAATGAAACCTGAGAGACACTATCTGCTGAGCAAGGCCACAAGAGGTGGTTGGTAAATAATTTTTCACCAAACTGCTGCTTTCAAGGTCAAGAGTGAAAGAGATTCACTACACGACCATTTTTTCCACACATTCACTGTGAGGTAGTACAGTTGCTGTTTTCCAGTCGCTGTTGCTTTTATTACAGCCTGGTATCATGGTCGGGATGAAGGAACTGATTTGGGGCTTGTATACATCCTTCCAAAAACACGAAAAACTGGGAAACTGTCAGTTCAATTTAGCTGGTTGGTCAAGAAAGGATCCGCATGAAATAAAAATCCGGTTCAGAGCTACGAAAAGCCAGGAAGTGTTCCTTGAGTTAAGATAAGATAAGATAATTTCAGCATCAATCATTAAAAGCACAAACCTCGGCTAAATACAAATGTCAATTTGTTTATGTACACAGAATACAAAAAACAATAGTAGAAAGGGAAAAGACACCACAGAATATGCTCTTTTTACAGTTTATTGTATATATATATATTTATATATATATAAAACTACAAAAGTAAGACTGTTTCAAATTCATAGACAGCTGTCCATTTATCTCATGTATATAATTTACAGGTGTGTGTGTGTGTGTGTGTGTGTGTGTGTGTGTATGTGTGTTTTCTACAGTCCACATTTGGATCCCAATACAGTGATCAGCTGATAGTTTCTCTCTCTCTGTGTTCTATTGCATAGAAAAAGGCACAGCTCTGAGGTCTGTGTAAAATACAGCCTTCGTAGAGGGAATCAGCCTCGACTGCGGTCAGTCTTTCCCGGCGAATCGAGCTGCTGCCCGCTCAGACAGCGCTAAAACAGATTCGGTATCAAACACTGATCAAAAAAAGTCTCAGGAGCTCGAATGTTGTTCATACTATGTACATTACTTTTGGCATTGAAGCGTCTATGACAGGCTTTGGAGTCTTGACATCTGAAGGTTGGAGACAGGTTTTTGAGTATTGCTGCATGAACTGTTTGCCTTCAACCGGAAACTGAGGAAGGAAAGATGAGTACAAAAAGATGTAAAAAGTCGTGGCTGTCGAACCCACAAAAATCAACAACATAGCAACAAACAAACAAATAAACAAGATAATATAACTACCTGTGTATATAAAAAAAATGGCTTCCACCCATAATTCCACACTCAGATACATTCCTATCTGAAGTACATTCCTACCACACATTCTGTACACGCATATACAATCCAAATGTTCACTTCACATCCAAAATAAATATATTTACACAGAAAAGAAAAAAAAATATGAATAAATAACTTCATTGACAAAAAAAAAAAAAACAAGCACTCCAAAATTCAAACATAGTGAAAGAAACAAGACACGGTCGACTACAGTCGTATGAGCTGGTGCTGCTATCTGCTCGGCTCACGCGCTTTGAATTCAGTTGCAATGCAGTTCGCGTCCACACTGGCTGAGGTCCAGTGAACTCTGGGAAACTCGTGATCTTCCATAGGAACTAGTTTTAAAGTCACGGCGACCTCGCTGCTGTTACTGCTAACACAGTAAGATGAGTCACGCTGCGGTGCAGGTAACACGCTCTGTCCCACCAGCTGGGACTCAACACCATTAACATACCCTTTTACACCACGGAAAGGCTGTGCTGGCAGATACACGCGTGTCTAGGGTTTCTTGTGTCATTTGTTACTTAACTGCTTCTGAAGCAAAATGAGCTCTAACACCCACTGGTGACGCACCCTGCTTTTCTTGCGGCGCCTCTTCCTTATGTTGCTGTGAAGAGCGAGACAGACGTAGATGATATGTGTAATGGTCAGTCTGGTGGCAGAAAAGGTTGACCCGACCTGATTTAGCCATCAATCTTATCTTTCTGTGGCAGAAATCACGCACTGTGGCATGTGCAGGGAGGGGGGTAGTGTTTCGTAACAACTTTTGCACTGTTACAGCATCAGGTGAACACCGCGGTTTGGGTCTCCCACTTGGGTGGAAATACACATTCAAATTATTTGGGAGACAGCTTTGGCCCTCCCGCTATCGTTATGTGTTTAAAGCCGCTGCGAGCGCTGCGGTCAGCCACAGAACCGTGCTGCACAATGTACAGAAGCGAGCAGGGCTCTGAGATTTGGCATTCAGGACTCCTATTCTAAACACAAGTAAACATACTCCGCAAACACCGGGTGTGCTGTAATTTGTCTGTCACTCATGTTGCTAATTCTGTACGAAGCAAACCCGAAATAAGGCATTTCAGCGAAAATATTCGATAATATTCTTTCTGCCATTCCGAGAAATTCTGCACCGTCGCATCGGTGCAACAGTGCGGCCCCCTGCGATCTGTGTTCTGTTTGCGAGTCCCGATTTAACTTGCGTCGCGGAGCCTGCAGTCTGCGCTCAGGTTCGACTTTTCAGATCATCTGCAACTGACTGGGAAGAAAGAGTGGGCGCTTCCAATGTAAACACGCCTTGCTTTCCTGTGGGTGCAGCTCATTTGAATTCTGCCTTAACTGCAGCGTGATAACCGGCCCATATGACCGAGCTCATGCAAAACAGCATCCAGCACAGTTATACGTGTCCTGCCAATAAGGGAGGGAAGGAAAAACACAACAAAGCATCAGTCCTGAACTGAATTCATAGGCGTGATGTGTACGAGAGCAGACAACTCCTTCGACCAAAAAGAGTTCGACAAACAAACGGGCGATGTGTTTTCGAGCAATTCCCAAAGCATTATTATATAGCCGAGCTAATATGTAATGTAGCACACTGGTAAAACAATGAATTTCTTGTAAAACCTTTTTTTTTTTTTATACTTGCTTAACAAATAAAACATCTGTAATAAGATAAAGATTAAATAATTATTATTTGATCATGAGAAATTACCTTACTTAATTATAGTTTTAATACAATACAATAAATTAAAAAAAACATTGAGGAGTGACCTCGCTAGTTGTTAAAAATGAAAAGAACTAAAAACAAATACTGTAAAAAAAAAAAAAAAAAACAGGAATTGAATAAGTGGTCATTTTGAAAGGCACTCATCTGCTAAAAGCCATGATTTCAGTGTGCGCGCGCATGTGTGCGTCATGTTAGGTTTTCTGTGTGTTCACGTGTATTTCTTTACCTGTGAGAGGGGTGTAATGACTGCAAAATCCTCCAGAATGAAGACAACTCACCGGCCCTCCTTTTCTTTTCTATTTACAGTTGCTCTTCAGGGTTAAGGCTTAGGTTCAGGTTAAAGACTGGAACTAGGATTAGTCTTAAATTAGGGTTAGGGAATGAATGGAGTCAACCGAGGTCCTCACAAGTATAGAAATACAAACTTATTTGTGTCTTTGTTTCCCAGTTACTTCATTTCCATATTTGGAAAGGCGAGCACAGTGCATGCACAGTGTTGTGTAGTAGTAGTAGTTGTAGAAGTAGTACTAATTGACATCACCTCTGATGTTTTACAATTACCGACCTTTAAAGAGAGTTAAAAATAAAAACATAAAAACAACAACCAAGAAACCCCCCAAGCGATTCCCAAATTTTCATTCCAGTCTGTTCTGCGGATGAAACTGTGTGTGTGTTTCTGACGCGGCGGTGTCTGCGAGTCACGAACCCACCAGCACCTCCATGATGTGGTCCAGTTCTGTCAGATCGATTTTGAAAGGCTGATTGGCTGAAACCTGGGGGGCGGAGCCGCTGTACGGCGACGCCAGCGATTTGAGGAGGTCGTCGGTCGTCACCACTGGCGACAGTTTGGCAAGGCCGCCGCCGGCCGCCACGCCCACGGCCCCCGCCGTCGTGCAGGGGTCAAAGTCATACATGGACGTGTCGATGTCGGCGAACAGGACGTCGTCCAGCGCCAAGTCCGAGAGAAACCCCGAGGGGGAAGCGGAGGAGGGAGGGGAGGAAGGGAGGGAGGAAATGTCTATTAAGCCTCCGGGGGGCAGAGTGTCCATGGGCCGGAGCTCAGCGCAGCGAGCTTCTGCTAGCAAGACGCCAGCCGCCTCTGGCTTAGCACCCATGGTTCTGCAGTCTCTGGGTGGGCCGGGGAGCGCTGGGGAGAGGGGTGCTAACGGGGCGGGCCGGGTGAGTGGCATGGGAGCTGGGGAGGTAGTCACGGTCGTAGTATTAGCTGCTGCTGTCCTTGTTATGGCTGTGGGAGGACCCAACTCCATGTCACTCAGAGCGGAGGGGAAACCGTCGCTGGACGAGGCGGGCGCAGGGACCCTGGGGGACGCCTGGCTCAGAAGCGCCGAAGGCAGCGGCGGCGACTGCGCCGGGGGAGGCGACAGAGGAGGAGTGGGCGGGGATGGCGCGCAAAATGTCGAGTCTCCGCCGTCCTCCTCCAGTAAAGAGGCCGGAGTGAGGCAGGCTTCCAGAGGCGCGGGGCCGGCCTCCGCGCGGCTGGGACAGGCCTGGGGTGCCTGGCAGGAGGGAGGCACCATGGGGTGGGGCGAAGGCGGCGGAGCGATCACGGGCATCAGCAGCGCAGAAGGCTGGGACACCTGCGCGGTAGCCGCCGCCGCCAAAACCCCAAAGGAGGGCGGCGCCTCGCGGAAGCCCTCGTCCATGGGGTCGTCGGGCGGCGGCGACGGCGGCAGGAGCAGCGGCCGCAGGGAGCCCTCCTGCTTCAGCTCGTCCTGGATGCGGCGCAGCATGTTGTTGATGAGGACGCGGCGCTCCAGGCTGGGCTCGCCGAGCGGCCGCTGGCTGTACAGCTTCATCAGGGAGATGTTGAAGATGGTCTGACGCTGCAGAGTGTACGACACCTTGGACAGGCCCTCGGGACCGAGGCCTAGTCCCCCTCCCGCCACCGACGCCTCCAGCGTTTTGCCTTCCAGCCCCTCTTCATCCTCGTCCAGCTTCCGCTTCGCGCCTTTACCGAACATATATCTGGAAAATGGGAAAAAAGGAAACAAAATTCAGCCTAGTCTGTCTAAAACGATCAATTGATTACTTTTCCCGTTTTCCAGAACATAATCCACATTTCCATTTGTGTCATATAAGACCAGAGAAACCAGTAAATCCTCTTACGTGCACAGTGGAGCAGGCAAACATTTGGCCAACTGGTTTCCTATTTATCAGCTAATCAGTAAATCAAATTGTCATTTCTAACATCGTCCAGAATGAATGATTTAGTCCTGGTTCAGCTCATTTAACAATTATATGAGTGTACACAGATTTGTCATGGTAGCGACCTGCCTGGGTCCGTTCCTCTGAGCGTTAAATGTCGCCTCCCCCCTCTGGATGTGTGAGCCTGGAGACAGTGGTCGCAGCCTGACAGATAACATGCTAACGTAATAATCTTCCTCCACAACTAACCGTGTTTAATGTGCCGCCCCCCGCCCCCCCGCTGGATTTACCCATGACCGGTCGGAAGCGCTTGTGTGACCAAAAGCTCTTCCTGGTTTGTGGATGAAGTATTTTCTGATTTGGCGAAAAACGGACGCGCTTCTCTTGGTCCCAGCCCGGAATACGCCACCGACGGTTTTCAGATGGGGCAGCTGAACCGCGCTGATTCAAGACACTGCTTTGACACAACAGGCTCACTGCAGCAGGGGATTTTAAAAAAAAACAACAACAACAACACAACACATACGTTTAAACTGAGAGCAGCTGCACGGGAGCCTCGCGGCCACATACTGCGGCCCGGCACGCACGCACACACACACACACAGACACACACACACACTAAGTTATGTAATAGCAGCGTTCCCAACTGTACCACAGGATCATAGGCCAGATTTAAAGCCCAACCCCCCTCTACCCCTCCCTTCTGCTGCCATATTAGAATAGCACATTGAGCTACACAGTGAGGGGGTGGGGCAGGGTGCGGGTGGGGGTGGGGGGTGGGGGGGCAAGAGACATACAGTAGGAGAGAAAAGAGAGCAAGCCATGGTGAGAAAGCCCCAGTGATTCCCTAAACATACATATTGCAATAGTTAATTGGCCTCTTTATTTAATAAAACTACGGAAGGAAGGAAGGAGGGAGGGAGGGAAGGAAGGAAGGAAGGAAGGAGGGAAGGAAGGAGGGAAGAAAGAAAGCAGGCATCGCTGCAGTGTGTTTGACTCTAATCCAGGCTGACAGGCTCATGCAGCCAGTCGCTGTCTACACGCACACATGCGCACTGCGCATGCGTCTCCTCGCACACAAACACACACATGCAACCGCACACACAGGAAGTGTGAGCTGCAGGCCCAGTCACCACGACCGGTTGGTTGCCATGACAAACAGTCAGCTGGGAATTCACCCAAAGAGATGACAAAGAATGGGGGGGGGTGCGTGATTGGGAGGTGGTGGTGGGTGGGTGGGGTGGGTGGGGTGGGGGGGGGCAGGAAGGAAGAGGAGGAAGACGAGGAGGAGAAGTGAGAGGAGGTGGGACTGGAAGGAGCAACCTCCTCCCTCTCCTACAACCACTGCGGGGTGGCCTTTGAGCAAGGCACATGCAGGTCTCATAAATGATGCAGGTCTGACGCCGGGGACCGTGTCAACGCCTCTCTGACCAGCGGATTTCGTACCTCAGCCCCGTCGGCTCGTGTCCACGTGAAACTCAGCAGAGGAAACGTGAAGGGGAAGACGCACAACAGAGCTGTGCTCAACATGGTTCTGATTCCAAAGTCATTTTCACGTCTTCCCCGTCACGGTGCCACCAATGGCCTGCAGGGACTGCAAGAGTTCTTGGCCCAGATAGCCCCCATAAATGTTTCAGCCACGCCACTTCCTGCTTCTCCGACCAATCAAATATGACTGTTGTGATTGTGATTGATCAAATTGAAAACAGATTGAAAACTCAGGATACTTAGCTCATGACAAAAAGGTGATCAGGTCGTTGGTGCCTGTCTCAATGTCAGCAGCTACCTGAGTTATTGATCAGGATTTTTCCCATTATTTTAATAACCAAACAGGAAGTCCCAGCACCGCCCACGCCGTTTGACTGGCGGGCGACGTCTCTGGGAGGAGCGGAGCCGAAGCACCGCAGCCGCACGCCATTCGGTCAGAAGGTTGAATCCAAACGTATAGAGCTGCCGCCCTCACATCTCCATGAATCATCGATCGGCTTCCACGCCGGTCGCAGCTGCTCGCAGCAGCTCCCGGGAAAATGGCGATTCAGAGAGAGCAACAGAGTTGGTTTCAAAGCCGTTTGCGGGTGTGTGATTGAGAGCTGAAGCAGCTGCGCATGTCTGACTCACTGACTCATGGCAGGGTGTTTAGACTCACACACACACACACACACACACACGCAGGGAGTGCAGGGCTAACATACCAGAGGTGCCCCACCCCTTACATTCCACTTCATTATCCTCCTCTTCCCTCTCCTTCTCCTCTTCCTCGCTCACTCTTTCCTCTACCGTCGCTCCTTTTCATCCTCCCTCCCACCTTCCCCCTCCCTTCCGCCGACGGACGGGGCTCGCGGGCCCCCGAGCCGTCCCACACCCGGCGAGCCGCGTCTCGATGTGAGCGCACCGGAGGAAGAAAAAAAAAAAAAGTCAAAGAAAGAATACCAAAATGAGTCAAGAAGATAAAGCACCAGCGGCGGAGGAGCTCCAAAATGGAGCCGCGGCCTTCGTTCAAGGTCACCGTGACTGAACACAACGCCGTTAATTGTCTCACAAAGTGGTGTCTTAAAACCACTTTTTCCAAAAGGTTTTCCACGTGGTAAAAAAAAAAAAAAAGCCTCTTGACCTTCAAGGCAGAGAAGCGATCAGCTGTAACTCCAAATCGACCAAGCTGCAGTTGTGAGGGTCGGTACGACTACTGATATTTTTGGACTTAAGGTCACAGTAGATCTTTTTTTTTTGAATTACACAAAGTTTTAAAATATGGGGAGTGTTTAGTTTTTTTAAAAAATGCACTGATAGTTCAAGCAACAGTTCCCGCTATTGGTTGTTCTGTACATGGACTTGAGTACTTGAAGTGACCAAAATCATAGTGTGTAACCAATCAATCGCATCAACCTGCATCATATCCATCATAAGAACAGTGAACAGGCTTTTACTGGAATAAGACCAATAATTACCTATTATTTTTACATTTGCAGAGTTCCATCCTGCAAAAATGTGGAACAGACAACAAAAGGGAAAATCCATATCAAAATGGTTGTTTCCAGCCGAGCGATTGGACCTGAGAGAATGAACATTCCTCAAAATAAACACTCTGGTTTGGCCGACATCCCAACACAAATCAGACAACAGACGGCCCGTCAGTGCAGAGTCTCCATTCATTTCCCTCCGCTGTGTCCACACGGCTCGTCCCCTCTGTGAGAGGACTGACGAGGACGCCCAGCGATCAAACGGGACAGAAAACCTCAGAAAGGCCAGCGTGCGGCTCGCGGTGCGTTTAAAGACATGGAAAGTTGATGGAAGTCGGGCTTGGTGGTAATAATCTAAAGCAAAGAGAAACGGGACATGGGGAATAAGCGGCGACTTTTAGGAATGAACGAGAGGTCTCGTCCCAAAATGCTGGTGCAAGATGTGAGAACACGCGTGTTTGACACACGAGGTCGAGCGTGTGCGCGCCTGCGGCCGCACACCGGACGTGGGCCGAGCGTGTTGCTCCAGGAGCTGGCCGTGGTGAGTACGAGCGTGTTGTGCGATAGTGCAGTGCTAGCGGATGGACTCTGCAGTGATATTATGATCCTGTAACCGGATCCGCTGGTTTTCCATGCCTGAGCTGCACATCCACCCCTCCCCCTCCCCCTCCCCGTCACCTCCGCAGCGGTGCTATTTCAGGTTCTCCGGATGCACGGAGCGCGGGGGCACGCCGGCAGGTAGACGCGTGCGACGCCGCGACGCGCGCGCGCTCGGCTCCGCACGTGTCCAGCTCGCAGTCACGGCTGCGCGTCCTCTCTTCCTCCTCTACCCAGCGCCGCACACGAGGACGACGCTGCCAAACTCGCCCGCTCGGGCGTGTGTGTGCGTGCCTGTGTCTGTCTCTCACACACACACACACACACACACACACACGCGCATCATGTGGAACTAGTAAACACATTTCAGACCAAACCCAGAGGAAGAAATGAGTTGTCGCGCTGGCCTCAGCAGACCCACTACAGCAGCTACGCTCGCGCACACAACTTCAGATACAGTTACACGATGACGACGGCCGCTGCCGCGACTCCTGCCTGTGCTACTACAGCCCCGTCTACTAACGCACACGTTCCGTTTTCACGACAACAAGCGCACGTGCGTTGGAGAAGCACCGCGGCCCGACACCAGAGACCCTCACCGGTGCCTCGGCCCGCTCTTTCGCAAGGCCTCGCGGTAAAACAGGCAAATGCCCTCAACTGGGGAAATGCAGGGCGTGTGGTTTTCTCAGCCAGGCCTGTGGTACTGAAAAAGCCTGAAACGTTGAAGTGCCACCGCAGAAACCGTTCAAGATGTATCATTGAGCAAATCGAGGGGGTTTACGCCTGCTTTAAAAGGTGAACCAGTGACAGCTGGTGTGGCGGGGTGAATAAAGGTCAATGCAATATTAAAGGTTAAATTGTTTGTTTATTTCTTCACAAGGGATTTTCAGTGAAACTTTCACAGGAATGAGCCTGCACCCTGTATACCTGACCACACGCTCTTTTAAAGGAGGGGGGGGGGGGCAAACTGCAATAAATAAGCCAGTCATGCTGTGGGAAACAATGTCCACATGTGTGTGCAGACCATAAATGTGTGTGTGTGTGTGTATTCCCCTCATCATAAACGCTCACATGACAGAGGTCAGTAGGGTATCAGACAGGGGATTCACCACCATCTCTTACACAATGGCAGACCTCATTACAAAACGCCAGCAGTTCCCCTTCATAAACGCACATCGGCGTCCAGACACTTAATAAAAAAAGGCGCTACTGTCTGTCGATGAAGGGCTGACGGACACGCTGGAGCCTGAAGGCCCGCCCCCGCGTGAACCATAAGTGACAGCAGGCCTGATTCTGTGGATTTGAACGGCGGGCCCTTCTGTGATGGTATCCGAAGAGGAGACGCGTCATACGCTCCGCACCAGCAACTCACATGTAAACCTGCTTTTTCATGACCGACTGCCAATGTGACAATAAGTTATGTAATCAATAATCAATTACATAATCATCATCACGGCGTCAGGATTGAGAAGATGGCATTTAGCAGAATTTAATGTTCTGCACAGCTGAAAACCATGAGTCAGACGGGGCTTTACTTAAATGCCTTCTTCTCTGGAACTGAAGGTGCTGTGCTACTTAAAGGGGCAATCCCCAGTTTATCATCACGTCTCACCCTGACAGAGTTGTGCAGTAGCTCCCGATGAGACGACACGCGTGGCCCTCCCCTCATTCTACCGCTCTCTCTCCTCTCTCTCTCTCTCTCTCACACACACACACACACACACACACACACACACACACACACAGTTAAAGCTATAAATAAAAGGCGGAAGAAGTGAGCAGATTTAGGTCAGCAGAAATGTCCACATGCAGGTGAGCACGCCGCACTTTCCACCGAGCCTCTTCGGGGGGTGGGGGGTTCGACACCTCTGGTGTTGAAACCTCAGAAGCTGCAGAAATCATATATATATATGTGTGTGTGTGTGTGTGTGTACACCTTATTCCTGCAGTATCTGCCTTATTCCTGCAGCGAGCGCAGCAGTACGGGCCTTTTCACCAGCGTGGCTGTCTTCACACAGCAGCACAGGCTTGTGCGCTGCAAGTGTCATCATTCTTACTGCAGGCAGCACCCTTATTACTGCACTATAATCCTTATCACGGCAGTACAAGCCTTATTACTGCACTGCTCCTGCTTATAGGTATTCAGCCACTGAAGGTATGCAGATTACATCCATCCCTCGCTGGGGAGCCGACGCAAGAGCCCTCGCTCATTAGCATAAGTTCAAGCCTGAGACGCGGACAATAAAAGCCTGCAGCTGTCACCCATCCCGTGATGGTGTCCAGGCCTTTTTTATATAGATGTGTGTTAAAGATTTTATTGCGCTGTCCCCAAATCCCCCAAATGTCCTCCCTGCTCCATGCTGAGTGACAGAGTGAGAATTTGGACGATGTGCTGGGATCTAAAACAAAACTGGAGCTGCATCTTAAAACTCCAGGCCCTCTATTTTCCCTATTTTGTTTAAGGTGGGTTTTTTTGCAGTAAGCTGTTAAAACCAAGCTGATCATAGTTGAGCCTATCATCACGTCTCTTACCATAATCAACTCTTCTTTTTTACGTGCTCAGGGACTTGGAGTGTGGGGACCTCCTGTGGGGATCCCCGCAAAAAAACTAAAAACTGTGGTCCTCTGCTCATCCACAGCCCCGGCAGCCTGTCTGCACGCTCTGCGGTCCGACCCGGGTCCGGCGTTACGCGTGCCGGTCCAGACTGAACCTGTGGCGGTCGAGGGTCCCACACCGCCGTGTTGTGGTGGAGCATGTTATGAAACAAGCGTACCCCCCCACACACACACACACACACACACACATACACATACACACGCTCCTGCTCACCACAACAGCTACACCACTGAGTCCCAAACACCGGAGAGCGAGTCGCGCTGCAAACACACACACACACACACACACACACACACACACACACTTCACAGCAGGTTGGAGGTGTGTTGGAGCACGCTTTACACTGCTACACAGTAATTACATCAGCTGTTACAGCCGGAGTCCTCGCAAACGGCCATTCACGCCAGGTCCCACTTCTTTGCTGCGCGTATGTGGAAACTTCTCCGCGTTGTTACGTCTCACCTCAGACACAGCACACGCGAGAGCGTTTGCGAACATTAACACCGCTGCGCGCCGTTTGGGAATCACTTTTTGAACTTGGAGGAGCCCGAGCGGACTGAGCTAATGTTCTGTTCTTGTAACAGTGCGTGCCGGTGGCTGGGTGTATTTTGGGAGAGCACTCGGCGTTCGCTGGCGGAATAAAAAGTTGATCGGGCACACAGAAACAGAGAGAGGGGATGGAAGTCGAGCGGGGGACGAGCGCCGGCAGATATTGTACATTTATAACACGGAAACTTTTTTTTTCTAACCAGACCCCCACTACCCACGGCAACTACTGACCCGAACCACCAGCCTCCGCCGCGTCTATTATTCATTACAAATAGGTTCCGCTGTCCAGTCGTGCCAGCACTTTTCCGCGACGTGTCTCACTTTGCTCCTGCAAAGGTAGAAACGATGGTCTTACCGCGTCCAGGTCCGCCGGAGTTTGAAAGAGAACCATTGGAGAGGTCGGGGTGGGGGGGTGGTATTTAAACAGCCCTGTCCGCCGCAGAAAGACACAAGCCCTGTCCTCGCTCCCGGAGACTCTGTCACACAATGGCGCTGATAGGAGGAGAGAACTGCCTCCGCTCGCAGGAACGCTGCTGCCTTCACGGGCTGCGGGACATACCGCGCGCGAGCGAAGCCGCACGTGCACTCGCGTCCCGCAATTGGCGCGGCTTGACGCCAGAACTCGACGAAATTAATCACGGTCGCACGCGCTACCCCAAACCGACTGAATATGTTTACTTTCACCTGTCACCTACTCGTTGTATGAAAAAAGCTAATGCTGCACTTACACAGCGTGGGCATTAGGAAAGCCCAAATGTGGAAGAGCTACGGAGCTACCAACAAAATGCTCAGACACTTAACGGCAAATTGTATGCATGTGCTATTCAGTACTTGCTAAGGAATCTTTTTTTTTAGTGTGAGCATTTATTTTATACCTGAAAACGTTAACATAGCACAGTCATCTACGCAGAGGCTTTCTTGATACTCACAGACAAAATCTCAGAATTACATTTGCAATTGCAATGCACAGTCCCTGCTTGTGTCAATCATTTTTCACAGGTCACAATTCATCTCATCTCATATCGACGGCATCATAACTGTCATGACAGGATCCATTTTGTCATGGCTGGCAAGTTTACGAGAAGCACTGAAGGCAGCAGGAGAAGCTGAAACCGAGCAGCTGCCCCGAGAAGTGGCGTCGTCGACTTCGCTCCGCCCACTCGCAGGCGCGCACACACACACGCGCGCACACACACACACACACACACACGCATGGTGTGTTCTATTACAATGTACTTCCTTTCTCTTTCCTTCAGTAAGACTTGAATATCAGTTCATGAAACATGAACAATATTTGTTACTGTAAAGAGGAAACAACATTCATACTATCAAGACTTCTTCTAGATACACACCCTTCCATTTATAAATGTATCATGCTTTTAATTTTCATTTAGCCTAGCTCAGAGGTTTTTTAGTATCTGTTGGTGAGTCACACTTCTTGGCATGTACTGACAATGTGAAATCATTCATTCATTCTTTTACTGTCACGAGAGTAGTGAGAGGTCACGGAAGCGAGCACGGGGCTGATGGTGCAGTTTGGCCGGTTGGTTATGTCCTACCCGTCCTGCCCAGCAGCAGATGGCGGGGTGATGTCCAGTAAAACTGAAACAAAGTCTGCTCCACGCAGACAAAAACACCAGCGGAAGCATCCCGGGGCAGAATGTGGGCATCTTGAACCGTTTGTGCCCCCGATGCCCCCTGCTGCACGCTCACCCCGTTGTGCACCGACACACTCACAGACACAATGCAAGCCTCCCTAGATTTTTCAGACACACTGCCCGTTCTCAGGACGGGCTTTGATCAACCTGCTGTCACAAATGTTTCCATCTATTCACAGAACTCAACTGCTGGCACAGAATCGTTCAGTTTCTCTTCTTGTCAGGGTGGAAAACTGCATTTAGGCCTTCACGCTGCACTCAAACTCTCCACTGTAAAAGCCTGGTCACAACAGAAGGCGGCACAGCAAAATTCATCCATGCATTTTCGCAAAATTAATTGTGACAGGGCGTCAGTTGACATTGGCCCAAGGTCGCAAAACACAAAAACTTCCATCACTAACATGTATGAGATTTTTTTTTTTTCAAGGCTAAATGAATTGAGCGGAGACAGCAGAGCTTATGGAAACTGCTGGTCACACAATAAAAGACAGGAATGTTGTGTTATTCCTTGCAGTGTAGCAGTATCATCACCAGCCTGAATGAAGCCTCGGCCGGAGCGCGGCGAGCGGGCGGGTTAGCGGGGTACAGCGGCTCTGCGCGCGTGCATACGTTGCCTCTGTGGTGAATGGCGATCTGATTTTAGTCCTGTGTTCATCTCTCTGGACTCTGAGTTGACTCATGAATGCCGAGCAGCGAGGAGGGATGGCTCTAAATAAAGATTTCAGGTCAAAAACAGGAAATGGCTCAGTGAGCAGGGAGGGCAGGGCCATAGCAACACCAACTGGAGAGCTGCACCCACAACATCCCTCCCTCCCTCCCTCCCTCCCTCCATCTATCTTTATTTATTTCTCCCTCGCTCTTCTTTTATTTCCCTCTCTGTGTAAAAATCGGCCTGCCCCTTGCCTTTCCGTCCTTCTTGCAGTGGCTTCATCCCTATTTTTCATTCTCCGCTTCCATCTTCGTCTCTTGTTTTCCGTATATTTCTCCCTTACTGTCCATTTATTTCAATTAATCCTCAGGTTTTGATTTCACTTTAGCGAAACAGAACTACAAGAGCTCAACAGCTTAACGACTAAATAAATGATTGCACACACGTATTTTAAAATGCACCACAACCATCGGCATCCACGTTAACAGAAAATGAACATGTAAAGCTACGAGTTATTCAAACACCAGTACATGCTTGACTCAGTTGTTGTTTGTGTCTGCGTCTCTTTGCATGTATCGGGTTGTGTGTGTACGTGTCACTATCAGCGTGGACCTGAGTGTGAACCTGACTCACGCTGAGCTCACCGGCCTCACTCATCTTCCTGGTCTGCTAATACATGAAGCTACATGTTGCGCGCACCCATCGCTGCGTTGCACCTTTGGGTGGGAACTCGTAGGTTGATGACTGTCACCAGAATTAGTTTCCCACCCGTCACGCTCCATTTATACTTGCTGGGGCAGCTCACGGTGCATTTTTGGATCATCAGTGTCTATGAAGTCACCTGACACATGGGCACAAAACTTTGACGATGTCACAACCCAGAATAAATGATTCAGAGGCAGGTGTGTCACTCATCAGTTCTGTTTCATCAACAATGTATTGATTACGTCATATATGACATACTTTGTCAGTAATAAATGAATCACTACACATGGCTAGTAGTTTGCATTTACAATAAGTGGTGCAGTGCTAACGCTGTTACTGCTCCTGTTTCTGTTATGACACTATAAACAGCTGCTGCTCTTATCATCACTGTTGCACCTACAGCCACAGTTATGACTGATACCGTCACATCACTGCTGGTTTTGTCACAGACAGTCACCATCAGCTGGAAGTGCAGGTGTGAATGCCCTCAAGAAACACTGAGGCCCGTTGAGATCTGATCTCCGTTCAGAGGTGGTCTGGGCATCTCTGCCTCCCACCAGGTGTGAACCCACATACTTAGAGCTGTCCACTTGTGATCTGACGTCATGGGACAAAATGTTCTTACTTTGAATGTCCACCACTTAAACTTGGTCCTCATGATAATGTCGTCTCCAGATGATTGAAAAAAGGGGTAAAGAGAAATAAAAGAAGCAGAAACGTTTATGCTTCTATTTATGAACTGCTTGCAACTCATAGATGTGTGCAGCCTGTGTTAAGTGATCACAAGTTGAGATTGCATCACTCTGATGTATCACGCAGCATCATGATGTGATCGAGCCTGTCATGATTTGGGCTTGGGTGATATTTGAGGACAGTTTGTAGCACTGCACTAAGCTGGATTACATACACAGGTGTACCTAATATTTTGTCTCCATCTGATCTCATCACATTAGTTGAGAGTGGCCTCAGTATAATGCCGAAATCATTGCATCTGTGTGAAGTCTATCTATCAGTTAACGTTCTCTTGCTTACATTCATTTGGAAACTATAAACCCTTTAATACTTTAAATATACAGGCAAAGTGATTTAACCTTTGATTATACAGCTCTGAAAATATCCAAATTCAAAATGTGGGCACTTAATGCAATGTGGTTATAAAAACTAATGCTAATAATGATTACAGTAATAATAATAATACTACAAAAATTGGCTGATAGAGAGGAAAAACATCCACGTGTGCTGGCAGATTTGGGCAGGGTGTGTGAAGAGGACCAGAGAATATTATTAATGCTATTAGACATGGGTGTGGCACACAAGCCCAACATGGGGAGAAAGGGGGGGGGGTCCACACCAAAAAACAACCATCTGCTTTCTTTCCCATTCTCTCTCCCTCTCTCTTTGTCTCTACCTCCTCCTTTTCTCTCTCTTTGTCTCTTTACCAGTCTCTTTCTCAGTGTCCCCATCCTTCCCCTTCTCTGCCCCAAACACACCTCCTGCCTCAGCAACACACACACACACACACACACACAGGATGGTATACAGCATGATGTATCCATGATGAGTGCCACATTTTTAATCCCCATAGACACAGGCAAAGCTGGACAGAGCTGTCTATTTGTCTGCCCGTATTTTATGTTCATTACCGAGACTTCAGACACTTGTTAAGTGCCTTGACTCATGTGTTTTCAAAAGGGGAAGTACAAGTCTCCCAAGGTGTAGTCACGTCGCCTCAGACTCAGCTTCCCGCAATGCACAATGTATGTTATGTGGAATTTACCATGAGGTAAACATCAGCTAAGGACAACTATTTCAGAAGAGCGTTGACTTGAAACTCCTGTTGGCTAACTCTTCCCCCCATGTGTTTATTCTTCACATCACCACCTCAGCTTTTAATGTCCAAAATGGAAATTGATAACCATATTTCATTTAAAAAGCCAAAAACCCAACACACACATCTTAAGCCTCATTATCACAAGATCATGACTTCAAACGTGATTTCATTACACATACGTCAAGATGACAAATGGTGCTTTTTTTTTTTAGTGTGAACACTGTGTTACAGTTTAATTACAGTGTTGTCAGCGCATCATGAAAAAATGTTGTCTTGAGATGATCAGGACTTAAATGTGACATTATCTTTGGATAACAGGCTTCAGATTTCTCCAAGCTGCTTTCAACACTATTATCTTTGTTATCCAATCAAAATTTGACAGTTCAGTTGTGATTCTGATAAACCACTTTTCCACTAGATTATGAGATAATGAATGATCTTGAGCACAAACGGCCTAAAAAATGATCACCAACAACCACGGCTGCTTCAGGCTTTAGCATAAAACGGCTCTTGCCGCTTCTTGTTTCGCTAAAGCCGCACAGGTTGACCCGACTACTCAAAGTCAGTTTCATTCAGATTCACTGCCCCACATATACCACTGCATGCAACAGTGCACATTTGGGAAAGTTGTGCAATGCTTGAGTTCTTGCTCAGCTGTGATTGGACACTGAGGGTATCTCATGGTTAACCCCATGCTGTCACTCCGCTCCCATTAACATATTAAAAAAATCAGCAAACCTGAAGTCAAACGCAGACACCTGCTCACAACAGTGGGATTTTCTTAAGATGGAAAGGGACATTTTTATTGAATAAACAAAGAGGAGCCCTAAATTTACAAAAACAGTCTCCCTTTATTGTTTTGTTTCTTATTATAAGCAGTTGACTAATTGCATACAACTATTGAGAGACGCGCTCTAACATTCTTGGTCTTTTCATGGGATTTGATGAAAGTCTGAAATATAACAACTCCTTTATCTTTAAGATCCTTTATTTAATTTAAAATCACATAAAAAAATCAGAGGGTATTTATGTGAGAGCCATTCTTTTCCTTAACTAAAGAGTCATCCTTACTCCGTGCATGGAGTTTAGAGATAGGTCTATAAATAGAAAATAGTGAGGGCCCTCCAAACAAAACTTTTCATCTTGCAAAGAGAAGGCCTTGACTGAGAACACAGCGACTCAGCCAGAAAGACAGAGAGAAAGGAAGAGGGGGGGGTGTATGTTTACTCATGGCTGTGTGACGCCTCCAGTGTCAGGTGACTTACAGGAAAGAAGTTGTTGTTCTCTTTCTTGCTCTCTCTTACTCTAGCTCTTTCATTTCTGTCCTTTTTCTCTCTCCCCCCCCCATAACTTTTGGAATAATTTTTTTTTCTCCGTCTCTTCGTCGACTTTAACCGGCGCGTTGTGTGTCACAGACCACGTACGCAAGAGTGGAAAAAGGTCAAAAGCAAGCAAAGGGGGGTAACGCATCGTTAGCATATTAGATGACGGATGATTTGATCTGAAAAGAGTCAGTGTAGCAAATTAGAAGTTTTTAAAAGTTGAGTACATGACGTTGCTGCAAATCAGCTGAGGCTGTCAAGACATTATGAGACACTGTAATAACCATCTTAGACATCCAGCACAGTACTCTGTTGTATGCTTTAATGGCTTTTGGCTCAGGGCTATGTGAAAAGGTTTACCCTAACCCTTAATGTGTGTGTGTGTGTGTGTGTGTGTGTGTGTGTGTGTGTGTGTGTGTGTGTGCCCATCCATAGCAAACTGGTGAGTGTGACACATTCCAGTGGGACAACTCACCAATAGTCTAGCAGGAGATGGAACACAGATACCTCTGTCCACTGGGGAAATACTCAACAAAAACACATTGACGACGGAGAATTCATTTTCCCACAATTTGACGTTTTTTTTGCAACTCGAGTCACAGGTTACATGTCGCTCCGCTCCGAGCAGCCTGAATGGTGGTGGAGGCAGTTTGTAGTTGCAGTTGTAAGCAGAGGAAGTCGTAGTGGTGGAAGCAGTACTGGAAGTGATGTGATGGTAGTGGTATTTTTGGCAGTAAAGGTGCCAGTCAGGGCCGTAGAATGAGTAACCCCGACAAAAAAAACCTGTTGTGCCACTAACAATAGGTTCTGCAGCATTTTAACGAAAAGGACAGATTCTGCAGGATTTTTAAAAAAAAAGTGCACTTCAAGTTGAACTGAACTGCAGTAAAAAGTCTGTGGAGAGAGATACTGTAGCTGAAAACAGGAAGGTCATTAATCTTCGAGAGAAACCGGGCCGGCTCACAAGTCACGGCACGAGGAAGCAGCTTTAGAGACTAGCAGGCGGCAACAATTGTTTAACTGGTTATCCATCTTTCTTTTGTCCGTTTTTCCACCCTGTAGCTGCTTGATCTTTACTAACCCTTCTCTCCCTTCCAGCCACAGCATCCACAGAGAGCCCCCCCCCACCCCAGTGTTGCTTGTTGCTCCGCTTTTATCAAGGACACAGTCAGAACAATGCAAGAAACTGCAGACAAAAATGACTGATAGAAGTTCACCACCCTTTCACATCCCCCAAAACAGAGCCAGAGTGGGCCTTAACACACCAGATCTGACGTTTGTCATCGGACATGCGGCCATTCAAAAACATTTAAAAACATGTAAAAACTTAGAAGATTGGTATATTTCTTTAATAAAGCACTCAATTTATCAATTTGACAACCTTAACTAACTTTGGTGAAGGTACATTTACTTCAGACTGTTGCTACAGTCTGGGCCCACAATGTGCCAATGTGTCTACATCTGTGAAAAGTGGCCCTTTCAATATACACGTATGTTGGTATACTTGTGTTCTCCTGTTTCTGAACGTGCAATCATATGTTACGTTGTCTCCAGTGTCTCCGCACGTAAAGTTTGACGAGCAGCGCTTACCGGTTTACTTCACCTCCGTGGTGTCATAATTATAATCGTGTTTCAACACGTCCGGTTCGCGTGTTCTTTTTAGTCTCACTATGAACCCCCCCCTGTCAAGAAAATGACTAAAAAGAAGAAGAAAAAAAAGAGAAAACGATGAAAAATCGATTCGAAAATATGTGTATTCCCTTGAAGACTTTAATGAAGCACTAAAACACACCCCTTCTCGGCTAAGGTGCGACATATATGGTGCATGTGCTGTATCAGTGTGCCACACAGCGACTGTAAAAAAAAAAGTCACACAGTCAGTGGCATTCATCTGTTTGCAGCGTATTTCTCCCTGCAAAAGTTATCTCTGGATTATACAGCATATGACACTATCAGCACTTTGTCTATGACACAATACAGACAGACAGGGTGGCAAAGAAACTATTCAGCTTTTCACTTTATTCCAGAGTTTAGCATCCTCTCTTTAAATAATCCAGCCAACTTCCTCAGACTAATTGGTCAACACAAAAATAATAATAATCATCATTTTAGGCACCATCCTCTTGCTGCAATCAGATTATCCGAATCCTGTTTTATGTTTGAGGGGCAAAATTATAAGCTTTCATATACAATTTTTATACGCTACAAGTTTTTCATGTTGATATACTAGAAAACTGATTATATTAATCCAAATACATGCACAGTAATCTATTACTTCTCCCCCCATGCTGCTGCCCTCCTACACCAAAGCAGACTGGCTGAGTCAGCTCCACTGCTCTATCACGATTCCGCCTGACACACTTTCCCTCCCTCAACACACCCCCCCCTTCACTTTCCTTCGTGAATCTCTTCATTCACACTGAGCTGTGTTTAAAACATCCACCTCTCTGTCAGCTTCTTTCTGTTTTGTCTGATTGCGATCGCTCTCTCTCTCTCTCTCTATCTCCCGGCCACGAGATATCAATCCGCCCCCTCCACATGCGCCTCGCTTTTCTCCTCTTTTTCATTCTTTCAACCCCCTCTCTCCTTCCTCCCTCCCTCCCTGCTGGCTGCCTTCAGGGTAGCAGAAGGGAAGTGAATGGCTTCAGCCCTCCCAGCTGGTCCCATCACCCAGCAACCCAGAGCAAAACAAAAGAACACACACGCACACACACACAAGCCTGCGAACGGGCAGGCAGCGCGCACACACAGTCAGGTTCGCCAGCAGATGAGCACATGCATGTTCTTAGACACATGCGGACACATATGCAGATGAGTGCCCGCACACGCACGCACGCGCGCGCACACACACACACACACACACACACCACCCATACCCCCCACCTTTGCCCCCCCCCAAACTGACATCCATAACCACAGTCAGCCAGCCAGCCGTCCCCGACAGACTCCCACCCATCATCCCTTCCTCCAGTCCCCCACCCATCACCCAACATCCCCTTCTCCCCTCCCAAGCACCAAGCACCCCCTCTCTAGACACCCGTTCCTTTGTCCACACTCTGCTCTCCAAAAAACATACGCTGCTCACAAAAAACATATTTGGGAGGAAAAACAGTAAAAACATGCTTTGGTCCAAAAAAGAAGTTGACACAAAGCGGAGAGTAAATGCACCGTTTGTGTTTGTGGCGCTCACACACACACACACACACACACACAAACACACACATATTCATTCATATACAGTACATACATAACCCGCAACCCGGCACCAAAACAGAGCCCGATTGTTATCTCCAATTCTGTAAGTAGCCCGTAGCAAATCGCAGCTCAGGAAACCAGCGGGGTCGTGTGCGCACTTAAAAAAAACCAACCTCCCCCCTCAGATCCTCTCTTCCACAGTATATCATCAGTGTGTGTGACGGCCAGTGCATTCCAGGAGGTCGTGTGTGATTAAGTCCTCTGTTACGACTGTTACTATTTGCTTTCCCTCAATCTATCTTTTATTTCAAAATTTGAAGAATGATTTTGACAGGCGTCAGAAATGCTCTTAAATTATGGCAGTCACTCGGGTAGTGGTTTGAATTGCTCTGCCAAAAAATGCGCCCGAGATGAAAGTGATTAATGAAACCAATACGCTCTGCCAAAAAAAGAAAAAACTTACTTAGGAACCTGTGGGTTTCCATCCTCCAAAATATTTTTCACCATGGAGGTGAATGACCAGAGATCACAGCATCATGACAGAGCCGGATTGACACAGCAGGGGGGCTCCGAGACCTAAATACGCTATAGACCCCCATGGACCCCACATCTTCCACACAGTGAGCATCCTATTAGACATAGATTTATTTTGCAACATGTGCTATCTAAGCACAATATAAGCTGAAATAATAAAAGGATTTAATTTTAGAAAAAAAATCTCTCTCTTGACAGAGTTAGTAACAAAATTATTTAGCTTAAGGTCCACTTACTACCTTTTTTCATCATCATCTTCACCATCATCATCTCTCTTACCCCACTGCATTCACTAACAGCAACCGCACGGAAACGTAACCCATGCATTCCTGTGATTCTCACATGAGTCTGCACATCCTGTCCACAGCATTAAACAGCCGCTACACGACACAGAGCACATCAAGACAGCGTTATTATGCACAGATCAATGCACAACGCTGTATTCTCATTGATTCTATATTTCGTTGTTTCTATATCCTATTTTCGTTTCCTGCTGTAATGTCTGATGCACGAATACACAAACACAAAGAAGCAGCTACTGATTTTAGGGGGCAGCTCTAGCAGAGAGAGTAAAATAGAGCAGCTATTGTGCAATGAGGGAAAAAAAAAACATCTTTATAAAATCAGAGGGGAAGCAGTCAGAGCAGGGCAATGACTGGAGGGGAAAAAACAAACCGGACTACTAAATATTTAGTTTAACGTTCTCCTTCAGTGCGGTGATTGTGAGCCAAACCAAACCTGTAAGAGAAATGCTTTGCTTCTAAGCTTTCTCAGCCCAAACCACTCAAACAAACAAATACAGGCAAAGTGAAACGGAGGGAGATTTTTATGGAAACAACACAACGTGGAAAACCTGAGAATGTCAGCCACTCTATGCCGGCTGTGGGAACATTACGGCAAACTGGATGGAAAATCGAGGACCGAACGATCCGGACTGAATCCCATCCACACTCATCTGGTCCGATCCACTTTAAACAGACTGCTCAAGCATCGGTCTGCGTCCAGGCTACCCCAATAAAGCCCCGTCCAGTCCACCTGAGCTCAGGCTAGTCCAGAGGGGTCCAGCTGGGTTCAGTTCAAAGCTAAACCAGCGGTGACCAATCCAAACGCCCCAGTCCAATCTACCACGATCTTAACCAAATCCCTCTGAGGCAGCCAGTTTGGCCCCGCAAACTGGCCAAACGCCAGTCCCAGTATACACAAAGAAACACAATACAACCCAGAACAAATACACATACACACACACACGCTCCTTTTATGGCAGAGGGGTGTGTTTGCCGTCCGCCAGATTAATTATTGGACAGAAAAATCTGCTATAGAACGAGCCAGCCAAGAGTCATGAGAACTGGCCTCAGCTATCCAGACACAAACACACACATACTGGTACATCCAGCTTTGTGAGGACACTCGATGACATAATACATTGGCCGAGCCACTTACCTTAACCATCACATTAAATATCAAACCCCAATCGTTATCATAACCATAATTATATCTATAACATTACACTGGTCCGCACACACACACACACACACAGATGTGTGTTATTCTTTTAAAGTCCAGTCTGCAAGTTCTAACAAATATATTCTATAAACTTTTCTCCTCCAGGACTAATTAGGATTTAAATAAACTAGAAACATAAAAAATAAAAAAAGTGCAAACTCACAATGTCTGTGTGGAAGAAACTATGAACCTGAAACTGTTGCCTTTTTAGCTTGTGATCTTTCATAACTGGACAATACTGTTCTGTTGGGCCTTTTTCACAGGTTGCACATGTCCACCAACAGTGAGCAGGCAAACAAAGAGTGATAGGCCCCTTTAGGTTTCAATAATATCAGTGAATTTTAAGGCCTAAAGATATGCATGCGCCAGTATTTTAACCTGAAAATGGACAGATGGGATTAAAAAAATACAGAAAAAATAATTTAATAATTATAATTAATCATTTTTAATAAGCATTTGCATTCCTCACATTTTTCTTGAGACCTTTTTTTCAAAACCCACATGTTGGGAACCCGTGCAACGTACAGTTTGTGTCAGTCCTCACAAGGGAGCAACTCCACGCCACTTTCCTATCAGAGAAGCAATCCACCTGTTTCAGCTGCGCACCACAGAGTATGTGCACGCATGGCCAGGTTTGTGAGTTCGCCACCCCGAGTGCACATGACTTGCTTCCACACAAAGCCAAAATTACGGTGTTACACACATCATCATTCAGTCAAAGACCAAAACAGTAATCTCCCGAAATGCTACTCTGCACCACTGACACAGATATCAGTCAGTGGAATGGCTGCCAAGCTGACACAGCACTGTATAACAAAGTATATAATCATTAGGCCATAATCATACAGCGGCTGCAAGCCAAATATTCCAATATCAGAGCTGGCCCGTCAACAAGCCCTCACTCATTTAGCAGCTGCCAAGGCTGGATTTTATTTTTTTCAATGCGGGCACTACACTCCCTAATGTAACGCTGTCTAAGTGACAACACACAACACAGCACAGGCAAGCAGGACAACAGACTGTCTGGATATAGACTTTGCACGCACTTTAATAAATGTACACCATATTACAATTACACTTTCACTATCCACTATTTAAGTAAGCAACACCCTTTCAGTATACACGTAATATCTTGATACACACCTGTGCAAACAGCGACTCAATGAGCCATGAAATGTAGCGCAGAGAAAATTTGCACGCAACATGTACTGCAGAGCAAGAGGTGATGGCAAGTGTAAGGTGAACTCACAGCCTAACTCTGCAGACATAATGTTGCTCTGCAAACAATTTGTACAAAAAGTTCACTGACTGACTCATGAAAAGAAGCACTGAAGCCGCACAGCAACGGTAATGACTGTTCAAAGAACTGATTCAAATTTTTAGTTTTGATTTTATTTAAGCATGCAGATGTATTATGAAATATTAACAATATCTTTATGGCCCACATAACCTCCACCATATGGAAGGTTAGGGGAGCCTGAATTTTAAATCCAAGGTTGACCCGGGCACATGGCATGCATATATGGCTTATTATTGTGAATGTAAGGTAAAAACTGATGGCAACTCAGAGGAATATCCGTTCATCCATCATTCATACCCGCATATAAAAGCATTTTTGTTAAATCAGTTTCTGTCAAGGGGATTGTTAAGGGCCACTTGAAAATGACACATCAAACTGAAACTTTAACGGAAGGAGGAACTGAAGCAGGATTTTAGAAAGTCAGGGGGATTTAATTTAGGCACCGTCACCATCTTGTCCAGTAGTTTGATTTATGATCACTTAACTGTAAAATTAATGACATATATAACATATTAGCAGAGCTAAATTGTCTTGTCTATGTGAGCATGTTAGCATGCTGACATCAGCATTTAGTGTGAGTACACACTTACGTAGTCACAACTGCAGCTGCAGACTATTCTTGATGAGTGGCATTCTCCAGATCAGCAGCCGTCTTAAAGTTTATTCATTCTGCTGAAGGAGAAGGTGATCCTTCAGACTACACTAAATCTAATCCGTGTGACTTCACTCAACAGCTTCATTTCTGATTGTCTTTTTTTCTTTTTTTTTTTAAAAATCAGATAAACTTAGTGACTCAGATCTGACACTGTGAAACCGTCAAGACTTCCCGAAGCCTTTTTGTTCGCAGCGTTTCATGATAATTACTTGGTTTTTTCACATCCTTTGAGTTAGAGAGTGGCACATTCAAGACATGTGATCAAAAGTGACGAGTATTGAATCCCTGCCTGTGATCGAGATGAATATATCATTAGGGACGCATGACTAAACCTGCTAACATCAGAATTCAGGAACCACTCGCCAATCACAGTGCTCCCAGAAAACATCTGACAACTAAGTGGGAACCAGCTTTTTCATTTAATGGCATCAGATGTGAACTCGCAGGAAAACGCACAATGTTTAATGATGAACTGCGCTCTGAACTTGCGAGGCTGCACCATTATGTGAGGCTGAGCTACATATTCTTACTGTCACGCAGTGGGAGGACAAGTGTGTGGGAGGGGGTATTCCAACGAGTACATGATGGAACATGGACTACTGTACAGGTAATGGAGCAATGAGTCACTGAGCTGAGGGAGATGATAAGATCTCAATGACTCCTCATATGTGTTTGTGTCTTGGTTCATGTACAAAGTGTACAGAGGATGTCATTTTCCCAACATGCACTGCAGAATAGCACATCTCAACATATTATTAAAACTCTGTGTTCAAATCTAAACTAATAAATACACAGATAATTGTTCTGTAATTCCACATGTTCAGCGTTTCAGGAGGTTGAGCGCTGGAACTGAATGAGGCGGAAGAAAAGGAAATGACTGAACTGCCATTATCGCTTGGCTTGACCGTTATTTGAATTTGAGCGTGGTTGAGCGTGAGGCTCAGCGCCGACCTTTGAATCAAATCTTAATTTCAGGCAGGGCTGTACGCTGACATTTTTTGCTCATATCACTAGTTCCTCGGAACTTGAAAGTTCTGTGGCACAGGCCTAAAAGTTGTAGCAAACAAAAGAAACGTACAGTATCTCTAAAAAGGAGCACAGGTAGTGCAGTTCATTACTTTAATTGGCATATGAATGGGAAAGGATATTAATGCTCTTCTGTTGTATTATTGTTTCGGGTTTTGGTCATCAACTTGAATTTGACGGCTTCATTAGTCTCTTTTTCACTAAAGCTTGCCTGTCTGAGAGAACTCTGGTAGATCACAGAAACTTACAGATAAAGGCAGAGACAAATGTTCCCTCTCTCTCCTGTGTGTGGAACATGTTTTCTGTTTTTCTTAAATTTGAAAATGAGGATGAAGAAATGCCTCGACACAATTGCATCGTCAGCCTCTGGAGGTGTGGCCAACTAAACTACCTTACTAACTGCTTTCCTGTGCAAAAGCAGCGTCTAGGCCACAGCAGAAGTCAAGCAGCTTTATATCGACACAAACACAAACTAGTTCACTTTTCCCGAAACACATGAATAATTACTGTACAAGCTTCTGTATTAATAAAACTGTTGGACCTCTCTGTCACTCCCCCTTGTGTCACATGTTTTCCTGACTGTGCAAATATGAATGCAGGAACCCATCTGGAGGCGTGGCTGACCGGCATCCTGACAATTATTACCAGGAGCGCAGTCAGCTGGTTGGCCACGCCTCCAGACGTTTATGGTCCAATCGCACTGATGGATTCCTACATTCATATTTGCATACTGAGAAAAACACTTCAGAAAACAGGTTACACACACAGGAGAGAGAGAGGGAGCCATAAGTAATATCTGTCTCTATCTGAAAGTTTTTATTTGAACAGTGATGTTAAGAAAGAAACTGCATTTTAATTTCCCACCATATTAAGGTAAAACGTCAATCAAACATTTCTGCTGTAGTTACCTTTGCACAGGAAACCAGTTTCCAGTCATAGCAACACATTCCAGAGATAACTTTTGTGGGGAGAAATAAGCTGAAAATGGGTCAGATGTGTGACGTGTATGTCTCACTGTGCAGTCCTGATTCCAGATCTATCTATCTATCTATCTATCTATCTGTCTATCTATCACTCTCTCTCTCTCTCTCTCTCTCTCTCTCTTCCCTTTGAATGCAGCCTGATCCATTATTAATGCTTTGCTCTTTTGGCTCATATTAAGAGGCCTGCTCTGCAAACACTGCTCTCCTCCTCTGACATCCGACACCCCCCCCCACACACACACACGCGTCTGTGTGCGTTTGTGTTCTGCATGTACAGCATAGGTGCCTGATATCTATACCTGTTTAGTCTTGTCCTCGTGATCTCTTGATACAACAGAGCACAGCGCTTCTTAAGTCATTAGATCATTAGATTCTAAGCGCATTGTGACGCACATCATAAACATACAGTAAGTACAGCAGAAGACACAGTGTTTAATGTTGTAATAAATCATGCTCATATTATGAGGCCTGGCCTCGGGGCTCAAATGCTACTTCACACAGCAGTATTTTAACAAGATTTTAATTTTTAAACCACCGTTCAAAACACGGTTGCATGTTGAACAAATATTTGTCAGTAATATTTTCAATAATTACAAATAATTAAAACTGAACAGCTTGTGAGCTGTTGACAATATTGTTACAAGTACTTTATAAAAGCAAAAATATAACACTTTGAATCATTTTCCCTCAGAAAGCATCAAAGTTGATGTTGTGTGGTGATTTCTTTTTTAAAGTAAGCCTGGATGAGGTGAAACTCGCACACAATCATTATGAGAGAGAGGCAGAGAAGGGAAGAGGTGCGAAAAGGTGCCGCTTGTGTGAATAATGAAAAGGAGGTCAGTGCCTGAAGGGGTGGAGCGACGGTGAACGCTCCGCTCAAAGTAAAGGCACTGGGAATATAGAGCCCCCCCCCCCCACACACACACACACACACACACACATATACACACACCAGATTGCCTGTTGTGACAGTAGATTGATGGGAAGTACTTAAACTGCATGTCTCATCTTTGCACTTGCGCCACCTTTAAACATCGCTGATAATGTGCGAGTGCTACTGTAAATCCTACACAACATGAACTCTGCATTTGAACGCTCCTTTATTTTCATGTGGTGTGATGACTTTTCGGGCTTCGGTCTCAGCATTCTAGCTTGATATCACCCGTGTCGACCGTCAAGTGCTTCTTTACGCCCTTTTAAACGATTCTTCTTTAACACCAGTCAGCCAGAAACAATAAAAAGCTACAGCTGATAAAACCTGCTAGCAACAGTTGTCATTCCAGCAGGTAAGACAGATCTTTACAGGATAGAAATGCGTTTGCCTACCTCCATCTATGAGGGAGGACCCATTGTTACCGAATTGATTACTCTAAATTTACAGCTGGACATAGCACCAGGTTATCTGGCATATTGAGTTTTCAGTTCTACAGTAATACTGTAACAGGCTTTCTTTGAGCTTCTTAATTCCTTTTCATTTGTAATATATCAATAAAGGGTTTTTTTCCCAGATTAAGAGAATTATCTGGGGCTGAAGCTGAAGATAATGCTAATATTTGCTCGGTAAGTGGCGCGTGCTGATGGGAGCCACAGCGAGGGTCCTGCGCGACATTCAACAAAGCCCACATAACGCTGCAGGGACGAGATCTGCACCTTGCCCCCGCACACAACGAAAAATAAAAGGATTATTCTGAATATGGATTGTTTAAAAGATGCCCCTTTACCCACTGGTCCATATTAACAATCCTAATACAGCATACAGAGGGCAGAGGCTCGCGTTCACCAGATAACCCCGCTTACAGGGGAGAGCAGAGGGGGATACCTGTTCACTATTACAGTGCTGGTGCGTCGTGCAGTGGAGTTAACGCCGGTCCTACTGAGGGAGGATTATTGTGTGGTGATGCTATCATCACAACCACTCTCCCGCTGTCTATTTATAGTTCACAGAGCTCTCCCTCGCTCCCTCCCTCTCCCTCCCCCTCTCTCTCTCTCTCTCTCTCTCTCTCTCTCTGTCACATTCTCCATACCGAATGCCAAATGCATTAAAAGGAGAAGGTCAGAAAAAAACAGAAGCACCAGTTAGCGGCTTCAGTCTAAGAGAGAAATACGGCACCTGTCTCTGGCCTTACAAAGACAGCTATTTTGAAGTTAGCAAACTTTATATGCACGTCCCACTATATTGCGCATACATGCAAAACGTTCACCGCAGAAGACGAAACTAAATCATATTTGTATCAAGAATACGGTGAGTAAAATGAGTGAGTAAGCATGAGTTTAACGTCTCTCTGGGGGATGGACTCTCATCTGGGACCACTGGTGCACACATTCATGCTCAGAGTTTTTCTGACACGTAGGTGCTTATTAGGGTGTTTCAGTCTGATTTGAACCTGCAGTCGCACCTCGTTTGTGGAGCAGTTTATTTAAGATCTGGAGTATAACAGTGAGAATATTTGGCGAGGTGAGTCTTGGCACATCTCCTGCTCTGTCTTGTGGATTTTCTGAAGAAACTATGGGTATCACTTCAGTGCGGCTACAGTACGTTACAGAAGATATCAGATGCGCTGTCGGGACCTGACCTTATTTTGGGGTCCTGAATGTATCATTCTAGTGTTCAGACAGAGACAGTGAACACTGGATGGCTGCTGATGCCGTCTGCCAGACGGGCCGTGGCGTCTGAGCTCCGGGCTGTGAACACAGACGAACCACTGCACCTTAATCTGGATTAGTTGCTAAATTAGAAGCCTGGTTGCTTGTGTAATCCCGTTGACAAAGTTCTGGCAACCCCTACAGCCATTTCATGGCAGCCAATTCCAGGTCAACATGGGCCAGACAGATGCACTTACCAAAGTATGCACATCTTTTAGAATGGATATTGTGAAAATACACACATGAGATCATGCAATCAAAGCTAGCACAGAAAATCATACAGTATACCTTCAGAAAAGTACATGTGACCAAGGCTACTTTAGTAAAATGACTTATCAGATATAGTTCCATAAAGGATGAAAAGTAAATTTACTCATTATGAAGAAAACTGTAAGACACAGTTATATTATTGTATGCGACATTATTAACAGTGTTGCATGTAGCACTGTACTGGTGTATGTTGGTGACGTGGAACTAATTCTAACTATTTTATATACTGTTAATTCCCATGCTGTAGGAAAGAAACAAAGTTCTGGAACACAAAGAGACCTTATAATACCACAGAAATGGTAATTTCATGCCTGTATCATGATGTTACTAGTATGAGGGTATGAAAGATGTCCGTAAAAACCAGAAGGAAAGATAGACCTAGAATGATTTACCAACTTTGTGATTTATTTACATTTTGTATTTTCCTGCTGTATATAACAATGAATCCCAGTAATGTAATTACTTAACCATTAAACACGAACAAACTGGATAAGCAGCCAAAAATGAAGGGATGAATGAATAAACGGATAGGTTAATCAATCAAAGAAGAACTCAGTATAAACTTTGTCTGTACATTTTACAACAGGGTTACAGGTTTTTTGTAACTAGTGTTGCACTTTAAACTACATACTACAGAAACATTTAAGACTTTTTAAGACCAGTGGATGATTTTACTTCTTTGGGCCTAAAACAATTCTGAGGAGACTGTCTGCATAGTTTAGAGGGGAAATCACATTTGTAATAGGTCAAAAAGGTTGGGAACCACTGGCTTAGTTTAGTCTTTAACTATGTAGTTTACTTTGCCTTTCATTTCATGTCAAATCTTAATCTGAGAGATAATTAGTAGTCAGAGTTATGGCATAAATGTCCCATCCAAAACGCAGTGAAGAAGAGACTTGTGAAATTGAATCAAATAGAAATACATTTAGGTAAAGTACCAACAGACTGTACTTGTGTATAGCATTGGAATTAATGTAGTTACATACTTTAAAGGAATAATCTTACAATCCTCCAATATGTCTCTTCAGTTTGAACTTGATGACACGGCACGCATGAATATAAGCAGGCGCGCACGGGCGCGCGCACACACGGCACCACAGCCCTATTAAACATTTGCAGATCAGGCCCAAGACGGGAACGGTGCGCTGGACTGGAGCGGCGGATCAAGATATGTCTGTCAGTCAGCGATGGTGTGTTTGTGTGTGAGCTTCAAGGCAACTTGGTTATATAATGCAGGCAGCGGCGGCAAAATGCGCACTGCTTTCCTCGGAGCGACAAGAGAGAACACCATGGCAAGTTGATCCAACTCCGAAAAGCTTCAGCTCTCTCTCTTGTACGAAACCCCTCTCAAACTGGATTTCGTGAAACATTAACTTAGAGAAAAAGAAATCTTACATGAATCAAATATATTTCTGTATTATTTGAACTTTTAGAATTGATTCATTCTGTTCGTCACTTCAGTCCCACTGTCTCTCAGCAGCTGAAGAATGTCGGAACAAGGGGCACCATTACCAAATTTGAGTATTTCACTATAACATGTCGTAATTCGTGTGTCGTGTTATGCCGATTTGAAGAGCAGCTCAAACTACTGTGTCTCACATCATACGAAGCCTTGTTCTCATGTATATTAGATTTAAACAATAAGCAAGATCTAGTTAACATTTTTTCCAGTGGGGTTTGGCGGCAACGCGCGACACAACGGTGCGTAACGGGAATTCCACGCTACGCTTTTCCTCTTGTGAAAGCGTTGACTGATGTAGACAGGCGAGAGGACTTGTCCCTACATTGGACACGTACATATCCTCTGGGCTACCAAACTGAAAGCTACTTTTGGAAAACGTTTAAAGTGCTCAACTGAGGAGGCAACACGCGGACACGTTCGGGCAGCGAAACAACATTTGCAATCACAACCCGGGGCGCCAGACACCAGTACACAAGAGTTGTAGATGCAGTTTAAGACACTCACCCTCTATGGCAGATCCGTCCAGCACGGTGCTAAAGTAGAAAAAGGAGATGTGAAAGAAACGGCTCCGGAGATTTTGTTGTGGTAGAAGGCTCAGTCCGCGGCTGTTGGGATGTCTAATTTCTGTTTAACCAAAAAACTGAGGGACCACGTACAGGGTCAGTCCAGCGTCTCCAATGTCACAGATCGCGGCCAATGCGAAGTCATGTAAGATCAGCCAGTCTGGTGCTGCATTCACTTGTCATGAGGAAGATAGTATATACGAACTACCCACTACTAGAAAAAAAATACATGATAAATACGACCAGATATTCGAGCTTGTACAAGCATTTGGGTAGTTTAGCTATCATTTAAAAACATATTTTACCAATTCAACCCAAACCTGTTAAATAAAATACATGTAGTTAATTCACATACTATATAATAAATAAATATGCGCATATATGCTATTTCTGCTAAAATACCCTGTCATTTTTTACATGCTGGGAAGATTTGAGTTATACTGTGACGTGTTCCCCTCCCCGCAGGGATACGTATGTGACACGATTTTAAAGCTTTGACATATCCGTTCGGTCACTGAACGCAGCAACAGGCTGCGTGTGACAGACATGTCGTGCGGTGACTCAGAGCTGAGTCAGAGTGTCGTGTCCCGCCCACACCGCGGTGGCGGCCAATGGCGCTCGTGCGGAAACGGGCACAGTGGCGAGCAGTCACGCAGCCCTCCACAGTCCGACTGTGTGCGGGTTTAAAGGGCCGCCAACTCCCGGTCCATGTACGGAAATCATTCCTGCTGACCGACACAGGCGGGCGGACCGGTACACATTTTACATACTCACAGGGGAAACAAAAACATGAATGATACATTGAATCACGTTCACAAAAAAGACGGAAAATAAACAATTATTTGACGCTGCATTTCTCCAAAAGCCTTCATGTCATTCAGGGACAGCATGCAATCACCTAACACGACATAAACACAATCAGAGATACTAATTTCCCTTACACTGGAGGAGAAACACGGGAGTTCTAACCTTTTAATTGTCCAAAGGAAACTGGTGCTGGTGATGGCTCACGTGTCTGATGAACAAATCTGAAAAAGCTCAGTAGATAATGTTAGCTGTGCCCCGTGGAGTTTTTTGACCCCTATTCCAGCTGTGGAGCCATGTATTACAGCTGGAGTTAGTTGATGCCATGCAGGCTTACTTTCACACCAACAGTTTGTGGTAGTAACATGCTCGGAACGTAACACTGACCTGCAGAGGCAGAGGGACAAGAACATTATAAGCTAGCTGGGTTTAAAAAGAAAGAAGAGATCTGCTTTGCAAATATTTGTGAGGATGGAAGGAAGGACCACATGCGGAAATGTCTTTTGTCAAGTCATAATGAATACAACTTTGATTGTTTACAAAGAAACTTGCACATGGTAATTTAAGGCCCGGACTGCAGATTTTTAGATAGGCAAAGGCTTTTTTCCCATAATCTTCAAAAGCAAACATTTACTCTCCATTCAAAACAAAACAGTGACATCTGTACAGGTCAGCTGACCCCCTCCTCTGGACAAGGGGTAGACATGGGTCTGACGGGGGGAAGTAAACAAGCAAACACAACAGTGGAAAGAAAATAGAGAGGATCCATGGGAGCGACTGCAACTATAGACTGACGAGCGAGTTAACAGTTAACTTGCCAGATACAGCAGCTCACCAGCTGACCCTGTGAGTAGTCACTACATCAGCAAGCTCGTGGAGGTGTGAATGTCACTTTGTGGCGTGAGCACCTTATCAGTCGGACAGTTTTTCCCACTGTGTACACGTTGCTTACTGAAGGTCTGGTGACCTCTGGCCTCTGACATGGGAAAACAGCACTCTGCCATACCTGCCTCCATCCTGATTTCTTCCAACCCTGCACCTGCTTCTCCTCACATCTCACTGCTCCACCACTACCCAAAGGACTGGACAGTATTTGTGTTGGACTGGTGTACAGTGATCCAAGGCACATGGAGGATTAGGTAAACATTGATTTGCATGGACCTCTACTGGCAGTCAGATTGAACTGCAACTCAAGTTCCTACACAAATTCTCTGGAACAGCCACTGTGCTGTAATTGCCCATGAGGGATAAATATAAATAATTTACATACTACTTGAAGTATGGAATGGATGAGGGCTTTGATCCAGCAGAAACCATCAATGCCAGTGTCGATACTGTGTGTATTTTCAGCGGCGTATCTGCCAGCAACATCGGTTTGTACAATATTGCGTGTAAAATATTCCCAGCTTCTGCAAGGGTTTCAAGACAAGGCCAGCGTGAACATTCATCTACAGCCTTTTCCAAAGACATGCACTGCTGCCTCCACCTGCATATTCTGACAGACAGCTGTAGCCAAAACCTCCATTCACAGTCTACTACAGCTCATACCTGCAGCCTTTGCCAGCAAACTAGCAGCCCTGGCCTCCGACTGCATATACGTAGAAAGGGCCTCCATCTACTTCTGATAATCAGATGCAACCCCCACCCTCCACATGCAGTCTTTGGCAGCCACCATTTGCCTCTGCCTGCCCTGCAGGCTTGATACCAGCTGCTGCTCCAGTCTTCAGGTGCTGGTGGCAAACATTTGCAGCTACAGTCCTTGTTACCCACACACAACCACATAGACATAAAATTACATTCAGAAATTTAGAGTAGTCTACAGGGCTGGTTACAATGTCAACGTGAGTTAACTGTAAATGTAGATTTGTTCTGTCAAAGAAATTGGGGTGTAGCAGGGTTAGTCCAAGAAAAGCGAAGTAGGATGAAGTAGGATGAATCATGTTCTCGTGTAGGTCCATAAGTCTTCCTTTTCACCTCTGCTGCTACGCCCTCAGGTGGTGGTGGCCCACTATGGCACCTTGAAGGAGAAGGCTACAGTTGGTGTACATGGGCTGTAATTGTTACCGGGAAAGTGGCCCGTTTTTGACGCAAATGTTATTTATACAAGAAAATATTAAGGAAGAGCTTCTACTTTGCTCAAATTCTGTAAGATATACAATTTAGAGATAGATTGTATTTTTTAGATAAGATTTGTATAAAGTACATGACTCATGGCTGGATTAACTGGCTGGGGGGCCCAGGGAAAAAAGTTGGTCCCTGATTGATCACTCCCACTTCTCTCACGCTGAGAGTCCACACACACAGAAACCAGCCTGGACCAACAGGATCTGGCTCCAAGTCCTCTATTTGTGTCTCTTTGATTCTATTAATTTGATTAAACACAACTATATTTAGGAATATGCACCACAGGAGACCAATACAAACTGAAATAAGAGCCGTCATAAAATGAAATGCTGACACAGGGCTTCCTTAAAAGACATTAAAGACCACTACATTAGCAGTTAATGCAGGGCTCACTGAGGGTGCTGGCCCTGGAGAAATTAATTTTGTCTGTCAGTCCACTCCCACATGCACAACATTTAAAATCTATAATTAGCATCATTAAATCAGGAAAACCGTCATTCTAAGTGAACAGATAACATTTTTTATAATATATAAACAATAATGTGAGTCCTCAGCAATTAGACCCCACCGTGAGGTCATCAAGTTAAACAGAATGTTACTGAAGCTGTGGGGCATGGGAAAGGGGTAAAACATATATCCCAAAGTTTGTTTGCTTTTCTCATCACATCTGCAAGAGCCTCCTGCTAAGGCCACACAGAGATCCAGGGTGTTAGTGAAGGACAGGACTTCACTGGACTACAGTGAGTCTGCAGCGTCCTGTGGGGTCAGATTCATCTATTGAAGGGCCAGGAGTGAAACGGCACAATAATTAAGGAATATACACCACCCATGCACACTATCAGTATCAGCCTAAAACTAGATTACATGTGAATCTCGAGAGCACACGGGACCCACCTGGAGCCCCTTAGCATTTTAGTTGATATTGCGCTTTTGACACTGTACAACACTGTACACTGTAAAATGATCTGCTCAAAGAAGTGTTATAAAGCTTGTGATGTTACAAGTGTATTGTACTCACAGTCAGTGTTGTGAGGGAGGTGTAGTTTTTCCTTTGGCAGAGAAGAGGAGCTGTTGGACCACAGTGGCATCAGGTGCTCCCTGTGCATGCTGCTGGATGCAGACAAACGGGGGAAAAAAAGAAAAGAAAAGAAATCGAACTTTCAGATAAGGATAGGGAAGTTTGAAAGTAATGAGATAGACTAACTGGTTTCAGGGGATTAGTTGATGTGTTCAAATGTATTCAATGTCTCCAGCAGTAACCCTTAAAAACATTTGGATTTTATGTCAGGACCCAATGCAAGATTATAGATTACATATTAAATCAGATGCTATGGCCGCTTAAGAAACATATTGTTTCATTTGAGAGAAGTGCATTGATTATTACTGTAAACAAATCTACAATGAATTTAATTACCATGTAATAAATGCTATGCAGAACATAGAACCTTTGGGCCCCAGGCATGATCTGGGACCTCATGGGCATTGGCCCATTTGGATGCAGTTTGTGGCAAAAACTGTTCATTTTGTGCACGGAGTCTGAAACAGATGTTATTGTCGCGATAAAGATTCAAATTTGATAAACAGACAAATGGGAACAATTTGTTGACAGCACTTTGTGGTGATTAGACTTTCATCATGTTAGGGCATTTATCGAAACACTGGCGCTGGGGAGAAAAAGTTTTTTCTACATGAGTTTCTTTCTTCAAAACCATACTGCATACTGTGTGTGGTAAAACTCTTTGCCATGCGTTTGCTGCACACCGAACAGGACTGTCCTCAGTTTGAGGTTCTCTGGACCAAAGGATTGACGCTCCTGCGTGGACGGTTCCATTATTTTACGCACAGGAAATGAAGCTGACGCACCTCTTTAAAAAATAATTTCACATCACTGCTTGTTTTTGGTCGTTTTCAAAAAGTAAAACTTCACTCAACATCTTCACTCTTCACCACCGCACATATGTCATACGGTTAGTCGTGTACCGCCGTGCGTAAAAATGGTGCGCTCCACCTGCAGCCTGCCACCTATAAGCCGCTGCAAAGCTCCTTAGACGCCTCAGTTTTATCTCTGACTCACGGCACAAGATGAGCTACGAGGACCGCTACGCCGCGTCATCCTACCGGAAGATTTTCGGGGACTCTCCCCGGTTCCCCTCCTCCTCCTCCTCTCGCATGAGCGGCGGCTCTCCTCGGTTCTCCCAGGGGCTCAGGTCCATGGCTGCGTCCCGCCACAGTGCGTCGTCCTCCATCAGCCTGTACAGACGGGTCGGACGGTCCTCCGCCTCCTTCTCTCCGCTGCCGACCGACTCCCTCGACTTGACCCAGACCTCTGTGGTCAACAATGAATTCAAAGTCATTAGAACTAACGAGAAGGAGCAGCTGCAGGTACATGTGATGGGTTGAAACAGATTGTGTTGGGCTACAGTAAAATATAGACTAGTGCCTAAGATTATGTTTTGATAGCGTTGCAAGCATCATGAAGGGGCGTTTAATGACGTACAGATATAAACTGAGCGCAATGAATCAAATTAACCGAGGTTTAACCGCGCCAACCAGGACAATATATCCTATCTTCATAAAACTTCCTGTATCTAATCAGCTCCACATGTAATGATTAATTACCTTAAACGTTTGTGTCTCAGTCCTTCTATATCGGACAAGGAAGTAATTTACGTAAATTCAAGTAACTCAGGCTCCTTTCGTGTCAGCACGACCTCATTCTGAACTTTGTTAAACCTTTTCATAAATGTTCATCTCAGTTTGCTGCAGTCCGGTGTGACATCTTGAAATGTTCGTCTGTGTAACAACCTCAAACCCAAAGATATCTAGTTTATTATCACACAAGACAGAGGAGGAAAAAAACTAAATCCTCACAAGTGATTAGGTTTACACAATTAATTATCATAATAGTTCGCAAAGTCGATCGACTTTAATTAATTAATTGGTCATTCCAGCTCCACTCCAGAGCGGGCATGTAAGCGGAGCTTACGTTTAAAGCGTTTCCGTCGTCTTTGTTTTCAAGGTGATGAACGAAGTGTTGAGGGAGTGTCCTGGTGTCCTCGCGTTGAAGACACAGCCGAACGCACCGGCACTCCTTCAGCACCAGTGTCCTCTCTAACACTGCCGCGTGCCGGCGCTCTAACATCTGAACCGGACACGTTGTGTTTTATGACGTTTCATCATCGAGATGAAAAGGTCATCGTGCTCTCATCACGCTCTTTCTTCAGTTCATCCCAATATTAAAGCTGAGCTAATCAATACCAACTGCTGACACGTCAGCCATGCCAAATTTTAAGGTTGTAATAGGTCATCGCTGAGTTGCCCTGTTGCTCCATGTGGTAAAAACAAAAATCAATGCAAGTCTGCCCTTATCAGCTGCAGCTTTAATATATTAGTTGTTATTTATTTCACGGTATCTTCCAAAATATAAGCTATTCAAGTACGTGGGTTTGAAAGGTTTGCTGGTAAATGATATTAGACGCAGCAGCTTGAAGTTTAGCGAATTAACACTGAGTCATGATAAACAAGCATTTCCATCCTGTCACGCACAGGGTCTGAATGACCGCTTCGCCATGTTCATTGATAAAGTACGGCACCTGGAGCAGCAGAATAAAGTGCTGGAGACAGAGCTGGTGACCCTGCGGCAGAAGCAGGGCGAGCCGTCCCGCGTCGCTCATCTCTACCAGCAGGAGATGAGGGACCTGCGCTCACAGCTGGACGAGCTGAGCAGGGACAAGAACCGCATCTTGATCGAGAGGAACAACATGGAGGATGAGCTGCAGGTAAAACCACTGGTTTTGCATTTCAAATCTTACTTGCACAATACCTCACCTCGCCCATTCTCCTGTCTCTTAACTTCTCCTCTCATTTCACACTTCAGAAGCTCAGCGCAAAGTATGATGAGGAACTGCGGGCACGCGAGGAAGCTGAGCAGACCTTGAAGTCTTTCAGGAAGGACGTGGATGACGCCGCAGCTGTTCGCCTGGACCTGGAGCGCAGGGTGGAGTCGCTGTTGGACGAGATCTCCTTCCTGAGGAAGGTGCACGACGAGGAGATCCAGGAGCTGAGCAGCATGATGGAGGCGCAGCAGGTCTCCGTGGAGCTGGAGCTTGCCAAGCCGGACCTCACCTCGGCCCTGAAGGAGATCCGCAACCAGTACGAGTCCATCGCCTCCAAGAACCTGCAGTCGGCCGAGGACTGGTACAAGAGCAAGTTCGCCAGCCTCAGCGAGCAGGCGAGCAGGAGCAACGAGGCCATGAGGGCCAGCAGGGAGGAGATCAGCGAGTTCAGGAGGCAGCTGCAGTCCAAGACCATCGAGATCGAGACCCTGAGGGGCGCCAACGAGTCTCTGGAGAGGCAGATCACAGAGATGGAGGATACGCACAACGCTGAAGTCACAGCCTTGCAGGTCAGCAATCACATTCTTTAATGTCTCAATAACCCAATTTTCTGTATGTCTCATTTATTATTAGTAAAGTGCAGAAAATAAAGCCTTGTAAAAAAAGAAGGGGGTCATTTGCTCTCAGTTCCCAGTCCCACTGCTGCAGCAGTGGAGCCTGCGTGGGGGTCAGCTCTGTCTACAACTCTGGGGAATAATAGGATTGGATGTGAGCAGACCTCACAGTCAAGTTCATCATGAATTCTGCCACAGCTTGAGTAAAGCTGTCGGATAACTGCACACGGCAGGGAGGCCTCGACATTTGAATGTCAAGAAGGGAGCAGGGGCAGCGAGCCCAGCAGGGTCACAATCTCATCCTTGAAAAGAGTCACTTGCTCCGTGTTTGAGTAGGAAGAAAAGGTGCAGAAGTTAATTAAGAGGCAAATCGCCAATCAGAGCAGATTAATTAATGTGGGAGTAGTTCTTTAACAAGGAAAAAAACCTTGTAGCAACTCAGTGGTAACTGAGCAAGAAAGTAAATTCACAAAAAGCAGTCAGGCTTCTCATCAAAATGTGATAAGATATTCTATAAATGGGATTAAATCAGAACTCAGTGTCAGGAACAGAGATCCTCTAATTCGGGTTCAAGGTCTGAAGTCAAGACATGAAAGAGCTCTTGGTGTGTTGAACCTGCGTGATGATTAGATTAACCTTTGACCTGCTAAATCGGATACAGGAAGGCCATCTGCTTTCACTGGCTTCTTAAAGAAGGTGAAGCTCCTATAGATTATTTTATTCCTTGGAGGGTAAAAAGAAACGATGCCGCAGAAAAACCAATACTGTAGTGGACTGAGAGCAGTCTCCATACATGCTGGGTAAGTGAATGATTAAGAAAACTGTTACAAGCAACTCATAATATCTCTGCTTTTCTCCTCTCCGATGGATCAGGACACTATTGGCCACATGGATACTGAGCTGAGAAACCTGAAGGGAGAGATGGCCCAGCACCTGAGAGAGTATCAGGACCTGCTCAATGTCAAAATGGCCCTGGACATAGAGATAGCTGCTTACAGGTGCTGGCTAAAAGCCAAAGGAGGGCGACCTCCTGACCAGCATTTTAACCACTGAGGCGTATTATGTCTGCGTGTACCGACCCACATGCGTTTCTTTTGGTCCCGTTAGGAAACTGCTGGAGGGGGAGGAGACTCACTTTAACTCGGGGATGTCTTTCGGCGCCGCGGGCTACGGCTACCAGCCCCGAGCCTCCGCCGGCTCCTCCAGGAGCAGCAAGAGGGAGAAGGAAGGAGCCGCGAAGGAGAGCTTCAAGGAGATCGGCGAGGATAAAGATGAGGCGGACATCAACTCCAACAACTGAAGTCAGACCAGAAGAGGTCCACTTTATATATAGTGTGTTCATAAGGGCAACATCAGTACAAATGTTGCATTGAAGGTCTGTTAAATACACAAAATGTTAGTGTAGTTGATCTTCTGTTGTTGCAGTGTATTGTCAGTGACCCTTCAGCGTGTATGGGAGACGAGCGTCTGCCGGCTTTTTGTTTGCACTGCTGGGTTTTGTTTGATGACGTTCAAAAGTCAAAGTGTTTTCCCCATTCCTAACAGAGTCAGCGCTGTATGTTGGAAAACCCTGTAGTGATGCACAATAGCAAGCACTTTAGGTTTTGTTTATGACAGTATTCAGCGAGCACATATAGACCAACTGTCCACGTGTACACCTACTGGAAACCCACTCACCGTTGTTTCAGTGGCACTGAATAAAATGTCATGACTGAAAAACTGTTCTCTTTTATATCCAGCATGTTCACAAACACAGGAAGATCTCCACACATGGAAGAGCCTCAGCTCAGTAACAATTTACACTCAAATATGAATGACTGCATACCAATGATTCAACTGTCTTCCTGACTTCTTCTCTGTAAATCTTGCAGCCCTTTGACTTGGTGATGAACTTAATGCAATAGAAAATCATTGAAGCCATGAATCATGGCTTTAAATTAGAATCTGAATAGTCTTTTCCCAAATGACTGTGTCCCAGTCTGCCACCCTACATTTCTAAACTCAAACCCGTATAACAGGAGGCATTGGATGAATTCGGAAGCACATCATTTATTTATTAATTCAAACTAAACAAAGATAAGTAGGAAAACTATTTTTATCAAACCCTATGAAAGACCTCTTTATACAAAAGCCCTTTAAATAGCTGCTTCGGTGCTCTGATGAAAGCTCCTCTCATCGTCGTTACATCAGCAGACAAGTCCCTGTAAAAGTTAAGAGCTCTGAAAGTCAATGTGTGAACAACAAGAAGCAGGCAGCAGTTACAGATACTATGTAGACCTAAACTCTACATATACAAACAAACAAACCTTTGGTACTGGCAGTCCTTTTGTTTCAAGCCCTGTAAATCAGAGGTATCTATCTGAAGTCACAGTCAATCCCCAATACATAAAACATGAGAAATGGGTCCCTGGTTTCCAAAAAAAGATAAGGCAAACAAGACGGACACAGCTCGTACTGCCATCACAGGCATCGTCTGGAGAGTCGGGCCCGGTGACAGTAGATTAAAGTCCAGTTTTAGCTGCAGCAGAAGTCACATTCTTATGTGGACACAGTGAACTAACCCAAAACATGAGTTTCCACTCATCAGCTTAAATTCCGTTGTTCATGCTGGCATTCAAGTTAATCAAATGTGTGTAGGGTCATCTTGAGAGTTGAACATTTGATGGTACCGTTTAGATTTTAAAAAGAACAGTTTACAGCTTTTCATTCCACACTGTTCAATGAACCAAGCTCACAGAGTTGCTGGTGTTCTTGTCTAACAATACGTCTGAGGCAGTGGTGCAGCGACTCCTACGATGAGGACACGGACACTTTTTCTCCACGTTATGACAAGAGGAGAACCAAAGTCCAAACGGACACAGGAACTCACTCTCCCGCTCCAGACTGGTGGGGCAGGACCAAGCCGAAGTGCAGCACCAAGAGGCCGTCCTGGTGCAAAACGGAAACAAAACCAGAAAGAGTCGGTGTTCTGGGCCTCCTATTCAGGGCTCCCCTGAAAACTCCTGTGTGTTTTTTCTTGCGCTCACCTGTCGTGCCTCTTCGCCCGCAGAGCTCTGGATGTCTTTGAGCGACTGGAAGTGATCCAGGAGGTGATCTCCACAAACCACATCCACCTGCAGGACCCACACAAGCACTTCCATCACAAAGAGCTGACTCTCCCCAGGTCCTGTCATACCTACACAGAACTCTGTGTGTGTGTGTTTTTCACATGATTTTGCCATTAGAAATTTATGAAGGAAAAATTAATGAGTGCTTGAATATTCAAAGCTATGAATTGTTTTTGACCAAACTAATCCATCTGATGTGCCCACTGCCACATCGGAAATGTGGGGAAACATTAAAATGAACCAAACACTCAACACAGAGGATGTTCCCTGAAAACTTAAAGATAAACTGGAGATGGAAAAACGGCAACTAGATGATGCCAACGATACTAAAAGCCTCGTGACGAGGTGAGAATCTAAAGGTAAGGGTTATATAACTTAATGTGCAGTGACCCTGGGTTCATTGTCCTCCGTCCTGTCCAGGTCTGTCCAGACGGACCAGGAAATCAGTGTAAGCTGCTAATCCTCACCCACGGGTTGCTAAATATAAAACACATCAACTCCTGAAGTCTGTCTCCATCGCACTGACCACAACTCAGCATCTCTGTCCTTGATCCGTAATCCGGACACTGACATTTGTGATCACGAGCCTCGTCTTACAGCATGTCCACCGCTCCGGGACAGACATTTGCTATCACTGCGCCGTTTGATAAAGAGTCTGATTGTAATCAGATTACGGTTGTCCTTAATAAGGAGTGTCTGCTGTCCTGTAGATGCTGGCAGCCTGCTGAGTTTTGACCTGAGCAGCTGACCTTTCCATGTGGAGCAGTTGCTTCGTCTTCCCACTGCACACAGGTGCATTCATGTCCCTACTTTCTATTCCTCAAACCAGCTCTTTCCTCCTCTCTCCTCAGCCAGATGGATAAATGATGCTTGAATGTAAGTGTTTACCATTCCCATCTAACCTTGTTTAGGAGCTTCATAAAGGCGGGTCAGTTCACACATGCTTAATAAACTTTATTGTCCAGCTGAGGCGGGAGAACTGGACTACTACCTGTATAGCGTGCAACACTAACTGGCTTCTGATTGGCCAGACTGATGGAGGGGTTGCTGAGATGGTCATTCTTCCAGCAGGTTGTCACCTCTGCAGAGGACTTCTGAAGCTCTGTTACACTGACTGTTTTTGGTCACCTGACACGACTTTTGCTGCCTTTCTTCTCAGTCGGTCTAAATTAACAATCAGGATCAGGACTGCGGTCGCGTCGCTTTGTTGCCTCGATTAGCTGTAAGACCGGCAGACTCGCCTGGCAGGTGGGGCTGAGCTCCATCTTCCTCCTGATGAACAGCTCCACGTGGCGGACGGTGGCCTCGCCGGAGACGCGCACATATCGCCTCTCCAATGGCTGCACGGGAACGGGTGCAAGATACTGCGTCAGTGTCCACACAGTGTACACAGTGCGTGTGTGTTTCCGAACCGCATGCGTTATTTAAAATCTGGCTCATTTTGTTTAAGAAAATTCTTGTTCCAGCAAATAAACAGAGGCTGGAGAGGAAGGTAGAACAGCTATCAGCCAAAAACTAAGAGACCAGAGTTAAAATGACAGAAAATATGATGCAATGGACATACAGGTGAAGTTAAACACAGTCCCTGCAAGGCTGAGTAATATAGAAAAGCTTGAGCAGAAATGTCCTGTTAGATGAGCCACTACAACCTTTATCAACATACCCATCTGTTCCACATGTGTTCTGTTGCACTGCACTTTAAGAATCTGATAAATAAACAACTCATATTTAAGATTTCGGTCATTACCTTGTAGTTGCTAATGCCGTCTTCAGCCCTGAAAACAGAACAGTTGTCAGTGTAAGTGAATTCATTTTGTACTGAACAAGCGCTCACTGTGAAACAACAGGACCATCTGGTGACACGTCTCAGCCACTGCACCGTGATTTCATTCATGTCGACAAAGTGCTGCTTGCCAGGAGTCAAACTCCGCTCGATCGGTCAGTCCCGCTTAAGTCTGCAGACTACAGTTGTCAAATCACTAACCATTTAAAAAAAAATAATTTTCACCTCAGACACAAAGCAAATCAACCTGCAGATTTTTGTTTCGCCCCAGCTGCAACGGCACTGACTTCACATAAAAGCTGTGAGTTTGGATTTTGAAATGGGACATCAAGTACACAATGTGAGGTCGTCATGACAAACATTGGACCAGGTCCCAGCAGCAAATGCACAGGTGTGTTCTGTAGAGGTGGACCGGTTCTGCGGTCCTGGAAACCTGCGTGCCAGTGAGATCCTTACCCAACAAACTCCAGCAGCAGAGACACATCCAGCTCAGGGGGGATGGTGAACACGGACGGAGGGGTATTGTCTTTCTTCTGCCTCCTCACCACAGCGGGGCCCAGGGAGGAGACCACCACTGCAAGAGAAGACAGAGAAAACACAGAGGAATCACTGGAGTGAACAACTCCTAAGCACTGAATATCTCCATCTTTGGATTTTCAGCTTCTGAAGTTGCAGATTTAATGAGATGTCATTTTCATTTAGATAGAGCCAAATCATCTCATCTCACACTTTTCATTTAGAGCAGGTCTAGACTGTAATCTTTCATTCTGTTTGGAAAAAGAAAGCTAACAATGGGCAAGCAATCGGTGAAAGTGCTTATGAAAAAAAACGATAACAATACACTATAGATGTCAAAAAGATTCTTCAATCTAATTTAGATCACACTCAGATTCAGGAGTGAAAACAGGATTGGTACTTCAGGGTCACACAGCGTGAGGAGGATATCTGTACACAGTCTGCGTGGAACCTCAGCACAGATATTATTTGTTCACTCGTTCAAGCGATCTTTCTCCAAATGCAGGTCATCCACTCACAACACACAATCTTTGCTGTGTTAAACACTTCAATAAACCTTTCACTTGTAAGAAAGTCAAGTACTGCATGTTGTGTCACACAGCTAACACTGCCCCAAACCTGTTTACTTCAACTTTTAATGCAGAATTACTTTACCTGGTTTAGGCACCTCCAGCCCCCTCTCTCTGTAGAAGTTATACATTTGTTCTCGTTCCACTGTGCCAAAAAAAGAAAGAAATAAATGAATTGCCTCATTGCATTAAATACATCTGCCTACAACAACCCTATGCAATATCACTAAAGTGTTAGGGTTAGGTATGACAGACTATATATATATATATAAATACAGGCAAACAAACATGGACGTGTCTGTTGTTTCATTTCCAAAGGTACAAAGTCATGCATGCGCCTGCGCGACTTCAGCCTCTTTCAAAATGACCATCCCAAACACACCGTAGAAAGAGGAAAAGTGAAAACCACGAGCTGGCCGAGTCTGTCCCTGACTTGAATCCCACAGAAAACCAAGAGAGTAACAAAACTTCTCCAGCAAAGAGCAGCTGAGAAGAATCGTCTGCGAAGAAGGACAGAACGTCTCCCCACGGATTTGTGTCATGTCCAGGAGGATGTGAAAAGAGAGGAAGGCACAGAAAATATCAAAGGATGAAAGGATGGAACCTGACTAATGAAGGATGAACTGACTTCTGTCACAGATGGTTCATCATCCCTTCTTCATGGTTTCACCAGTCAAACATGTCTGCTCCTCAGACTTGTAATAACTCAACATTTCAGTGATGCAGACCAGGGGTGTGCTCAGCTTAGCTGAACGCTGTGCATGTACTTACACTCCTCCAGGAAGGGAACCATTTTGTAAACAATATCCTGTAGTTGTCTGTCAGGCCTGCAGGGAAAAAAAGGTAGCAAAGAAAATTCAAGCACTCCTATTCCCAAAATAACTCTCATAGTGTTTTTTTCTACACGTTCCTCTCCGACTGTCGGTAACTTGTCCAACATCCATCTGGTCGTTAGACAGGGGGATTCAAATCAGCAGAACCTACCTGATGTTGTACAGGGGTTGTGTCTGGTGGACGACGATGCTGCACGTGGGACACCTGTTGCTGTAGAAGAAGTGCTTCACGATGCAGCTTTTGCAAACTTGGAGAAGGTGAAACACATCAAAATATATGAGGACATCAGGTATGCAACACAGACTGATTACAAGATCCCTCACATTTGCGTTTAAAGATTTGGGATCAAAACATGCAGCGAACGGGATGTTTTGGAGCAGAAAAATAAACCAGCCGATTTATCAGCTGCTCTCTTGGATTAGGTCTTGTTTAGACATCACACGCCCTGTCCCCCATCTGCTTTACTGGATCCCAGTAACTCAGGGGAGAGAGGACAACACCACTCAGTGCTTGCATGCTGCCATGCAACAGTACGGACCCGGTACGTGTGTAACTCACATGTATGCAGGCACTCGGTGATGGTGGCGGCGTCGATGAGGAAGCCGCAGCACAGGGCGCAGCGGATGTACGGGTAGAACTGGTTGAGGGGGAGCTGGACCTGTGGGGACGGAACCGTTCACAGTAAAACTAAGTTAAAAAAAAAAACGCGTCAAATCGCGCTCGCCGCGGAAACTCGACGTCTTTGTGATGAAATAAACGCACCTCGTCCTCTGAATCACTATCTGATTTGTTCGTTGTCCCTTCATGACTCCTGCGGCCATATGGAGGCGATGACATTCCCAGCGGCTGCCAACGGCACTCGAGCGAACTGTCCTGTCCTCTTCCAGTTACGACAAAGTGGCGAATTGGTCACTTTCTCTGGTAGAACAGCTTAAGTGTAAACGCGCAGGATATCAGTCTCCAGTGACTTGCGACGAGTTAGCTGCGCCTGGCTACCTGACTAACGTTAGCTTTGCTTACTATAAGATAAAAACATAAACACACGTGCCCTTATAGCCAGCGGTCAGTTGCTTATGTCACCTAATTAAGCTCATTTAAAACCCAACTCCGTGCAAACACCAACAAAGAACACCTATAACAAAACATAAAAGACTTCCTGAATTAATCGGCTTCGATGCCTTGCTCACGTTTACGTTAGCAACTCAATTTCCCCCGCTCGGGTTACGCAAGCGGCAATAACAATACGACTTCCGGTCTGGACCCTTCAGATTAAAAGTGACTTGACCGGAAAAAATGAACTGCCCTATACCTGTGCTTTGTCCTCACACTGTCTTTCAATTTGTAACGTGTTTTAACACACACACACACACACACACACACACACACACACACACACGCACGCACGCACGCACGCACACACACACACACACACACACACACACACACACACACACACACGCACGCAAACACTCACTGCCGGCAATGCCGGTGAAATAGAGAAAGAATAACAATAGTGTCTAACTATTCTGACTAACTATAGTGTGGGTTCAATTTATCAAAATTGCATGAAAGAGTGAGAGGCCTCGAATTAGATCTAAAGCGTAAAATGTGACAAATATACTAACTCAGTAATTCCAAACATGGTTGACAAATTCCACAGTCTGTATTTATTTTTAGGACACGGTGACGTCTTTTCCAGGAATAGCAATGCATGGCGCAGAGTATCATTGGAAGAAGGTTCTGCCAGGTTCTACTTTAATGTCGCCAGCAGTGGGTGCTCAACGCATATAATTGCGGTCAGTGCAAGATTACAAGAACTCATTCATTCCTGCCACTGTGCATGTGTCTGCATTCCCCATTCCCCATTACTGCCATCCATTTTTATTGATTTTTGTTGGTGTCATGAATGTGGCTGTAATGTTTTGACTTGTAACTAGGCTAATTTAGGCAAGTGTGACCTCACATTTAAAGTCAACATTATGTGTGTGATTCACCCCCCATTCAACACAGCCATAACAATTTGGACAACACTAGCTGTAGTTACTGTACACTGATTATTTTCATTAAAGCACCAGTCATATGTGGACCACAATCCACCAATCATCTGTCACCTTGTTTCCCACAGTTGCACAATTGATAAGTGCAGCCATGTGAAAGACAAAGTTGAAGTAATAATATAGGCTCCTTCCTACTATCATTACATGACACCTGTGTCAAGAGGGCTCTGTGTAGCAGCTTTCATAGTTTGGGCTGAGGCTCTGAGCAAAAAAAAAAAAAACCCCAACCTAACAAAGCCCATGTGATATGATGGTTTAGAGCTCCAGAATTAAACCTGCTTTGTTCCAGTGGTAACATTACAGGAAGAGCCACACTGAGTTGGTGTTACATGTTGCAGTGGCATGCCCACCAGGGTTTGGACATCCCCTAATAGGCAATGCCAGCAGCATGTCTAAGCAGCACAGACATTCCTTCAGGACACAAGTAGTCCTATATCGCTGAAACCAATAAATGTTGGGTTTAGTTATGGCCAGGACACCTCAGTTCTCTATAACTGTATGCCTGTACCTAGTACATGCAGGGGTTATAGGTGCAGTGACCTGACATATCTGAGTTGGCTGACTTTTGAGTTGAAGCTCTTGTGGTATATTGGTATTATCCTGTTTCATGGATGTACCATATGTGCTGAAAGTCCTTGAGAAAGTGTTTGGCTTAGTGGCATTTCACAGTTTTGCAACAGACACAATAACCCTCTCTTCATGTAGGATGTATATTTGGTGGCCTACGGAGTAACTTGAAGGCCCTCTCTACAGCCAGTTTTGTTTGTCCACTCTGGGCTACTATAGAGACATGGCAGTGCCACGTGGCAGACTTCATGGAAAAGAACATATCGGTCATTGCCTGGTCTGTAATAGAAACCCAATTTATTGTGAGTATGCAAATATGCATCTGTTTCCTGTTGAAAGGATGCTGAAGCAGTTTAGGGCAGTTTCAGGGATTTAGATAAAATGACATTATATCATGATTTTGCTAGTTATGAAACAGAAGATTCATAATGGTTTTATTTAATAAATTCACAGTTGTCCCATTTTTGTAACGAATGTCCAATGTATGTCTCATTTTTGATTTCCTCATCCATTAGTCCAGTGTGTAGGATTTATGGGGATCTGGAAATGCAATATAATATTCATAATTATACTTTCATTAGAGTATAATAACCTGAAAATAAGAATTGTTCTGTTTTTGTTTTTAGAATGAGCCATTCATATCCACATAGGGAGCAGATCCTCCTACACAGTTCTGTATAGGAGGATCTGCTCCATGTTTCCACAGCAGCCCAGAATGGACAAACCAAACACTTACTCAAAAGAGAGCCTTTTACATTACATTACCAAAACACCACTGTAGATTCTCTTGCAGGCTTAGAAAGGCAGAGGTGAGGGGAGGCAGATTTAGTTGGTTGCAAATAATTTGCACCAGCAGCATTACACCTTCAACTGCTTTGCATTCGGTGTTACTGATTCAGCCTTTGTGTGAGCATGAAGATAATGCAGGCTGCCCTGTTTGGCAACAGCATTTGTATCAGGAGGTTTGTGATGGTTGATATACAGCAGCATCAGGTCTGATTTGAATCTGGTAACATGTAACAACTGAAAGATGAAGTCAATATTTACCTCAAGACTTTACTCAGTGGTCATGTAATTGTAATACATTTTGAATTCCTGAGAATCAAAAGGCAGGAAAGCAGATTAGCCTGCACTGGACTTTGTGTTTGCGTATGGAAAGTTAAGTTGTTGGGCGTTGTACGGACTCAGTAGACTCAAATGTTACTTTTATGGAAGGATAAACTAATTAAACATGATGCATATTATGCTGTATTATATTTCCTTGGAGCAGAACATTTGTAATGGATGCCAGATTTACTTTCTGTTAATGCTGTCAGCTGATGAATCCATCAAAATTTTTCTTTATCTCCTAAACATCCCCCCTCCTGGTATAATCTGCCAGTCTGTGTGCAAAACACTGAATGTTCACTGATATCTGGGGGTTTCTGTGGTTAAATATTTATTTTTGAGAAATTTCTAGTTAGAGAAGCGTGGACTACTTTCTATCTGCCAAAAGACGTCTGTGGGAATACAGCACTCATCACAGTTTTACTGCTGTGCACTTTTCAAGGCACCCAAGTGTCTTTTCGAGTCATGCAGTTTGTCAGCGTCAATAATGAAACACTGGCATCCTTGAAAACCTTTGAAAACCTCACGTAACACACTCATTGTGTTCTTGTGCAAATATCCTGTTGTCAAGACTGAGCAGGGGATTTCCAGATATCTGCCCACTGTGTAATAGTTTTGTGTTGTGTGTGTTGTTTGTGTGTGGTGCACATTTTTGCAATCATTTGCATCGTCACATCTGCATGATCAATTTGTATTTACCTGTCCCAGTGAGACCATGAAGGTGATGGCTATCCTTTAGCATGACCAACTGCTACTGAAATGCTCAGCACTTCTTTTAGTTGACCTTTGCTTATGGAAACCACATTGAGAATTAGGTAGAATGAAATCAAACAAGTGTTATTTGGTAAAAACAGCTCCACGTCAACTTATCTCTTTGTGGGGATTATGAGTAATTTACAGAACGAAAAAAAAAAAACATTTGAAATGTATACTGTACCTGACTGACCTTCAGATCCAGCAGGGCATCCACTTACCTAATTGTTTGTTTACACTGGTGAGCTGCAGCAATTTCATGCACTGTGCAATTGTGTGGTTAAACCTCCAAAAGTGTCATCTGTTGTGCTCCCTGTTCAAACCTGAGAATATGGACAGCCTTAGATTTTTGTCTGAGACTAGATACTTATGGGTTTAGGGGAAATTAAGTTGCTGATTAAACAGCTTAAGAACCTCTTCTAATGGAAACTGATTTGCAGGTTTGGTTGGGAAATCCTGAGTGCTGTAGTATTTGTGAAGAAACAATAAATACAGTTAGAGAAAGACTGTAAAGAAAGGAGGGGACTGTTAAACAGAAATTAATAAACAGTGTACATACAGTATAAAGTGTATGTATAGAGAGAGTCTTACAAGGAAGGATGAGGTTATTCAAACAATGCTGCAACTCAAGCACTGTGGTCTGGGCCAACAACATGAAAATCAAACACAACCTCCCTGATAGCAGTTGCCAGTGTAGTACACACAGTCCAGCATAGCTTAATTTCTTGTGCTAAATACGGCAAGAGATGGAAGCAGAAACTTAATAAGTCTGGAAGTATTTTTGTTCTTTTACAAGACATTTTCCAAAAAGAATTAAAATTTATTAGGAGAAGAAATTGAAGTTATTTGCACTCCTTTGACCTTTACACAACAAGAGTGTAGCTTGTGTCTGAATGAGATTGTACTTGGGCACAGCAATACTTTGAGCTAAACGCTACTATCAGAGCTAATATGCTTAGGTGTTTAATATGATAATGCTAACATGCCGATATTTTGTATGGTTAGCATGTTTATTGTTTTATTGTTTTATTATCACTGAACATACAAAGTAAAGTTGAGGAACTTGGAACCATTAATGTCTGTGGTTTGTGGTGTAAAGGAAAAGTAAGGGGGTTGCCAGAGTGTCAGCTGGATTCATCCTATGGGAACTATGAATGTATGTACAGCATTTCATGGCAATGTCATAATTGCTCAGATATTTCAATCTGGTTGAAAGCAGAGGACCAAAAAGCTGGCCAACCACTAGCGATGTGCTAAAAAACAAAACAAAAAACCCCCCTGAACTTTAATGAGTACTGAGGGCAGTATTATGACTGGCAGCCCACAGCCTAGAGAAATTTATTCAAAGAAAATTTAGGTATGCAAACATTTTGGCAGATTAATGCATCAGAGGTGGCACCTTATCAGTATACTGTCATTATATTGTATATAGTTAGTCACATACGAACACATTTGTAAGATAAGACAAATCCAACCCTCTTTAAACACAGATAAGACCCCTAAACCATAATGATTTAACTTCTCCATCTATAACAATGGCAATATGCAAATACCCAGCTTTGAGTATCAATATGTAGCAAAACTAGAAAAAAGACTTGGAACCAAATGAACTTATCAAAACACTGGTTATATTTAGTTTTTCTAAAGTCACAAAATTTAAAGGCATTTACAATTTACACACAGAGAATGACGTTTGTGGGGCACCTCACTCAGAGGAGAAACCAGCTCAAACAAGTTCTTCATATCAGTGCAGTGTGTCTATTTATATCACCACAGTCCAGAGCGGTTCTTAGACAATTGGGAGCTAAGGTTACACTGAAGAATGGTTGGTTCAGTTCTGTCTCACTGGCATCGATGACGTCCAGCTATGACAAATGACGGTCAGTGTGTTGCTGCTGGCATACTGTAGCCTTTATTGAAAGCCAGTTATGATACAAAACAATTCTTAAAAATAACTTACAAAACATGTATACTGTATATTTATATGTGTTATTTTCGGTGTTGAGTCACTTCAGACCCTTAGTTGTAGCTGAACAGGTATGAGACAGCATGTTGTTGTCTTTTCCTATCAGATCCCACATGACTCAACAGTCTTGCCTTTTAGAGCTTCATTACCTTCATTTAGCTTGCAAAACACCATGGGAAGGAGCTGACTGACTGTGGACAATGGAAGATTACAGCCAAAACACACGCACCCATGTATCTTGTTAGTTTACAACTGTCCTGTTTTGTTAAATGAAACAGGACTCTGGTTATCTTTTTGTAAAAGTCTGGTTTTCCAACACTATACATCTTTAATCACAGCTTCTGCAAATGCCGTCAGATCGAGGGCATTGATAAGCTGAAGAAAGGTCTGATATCTTTAGAGTTAGTGCTGTCTGGTTCTAGGATCTTCCTCATGCTGTGGTTAAAGACCCAGACACAATGTATTCATGTGAAGCTGAATATAATCATGGGGCAAAAAAGCTGTCATACAAAGATTTCTCAGAGGCAGAGCTGCTCTGGCGGCAGAAATAATCTCATTAGACTTACACAAGTGGCCCAACATAGCTAAAGCTGTGGGTATATACTGAGGCAAGAAAAGGCAAGTAAACCCAGTATGTACTGTATAATTTTGTATTAAAATACGGCCAGATGCTCATTTAAGTTGCAGTTATGAACAAACACAATCTGTTTTAACTAATGACACACAAATCATCATGTTGTTTATAATCAGTCAATCAATAAAAGCTTACTGGAGTCCAGATTGGAGGTGTGTTTTAGAGCTTCTCTGACTTATTAAAAAACTTTTGAGTTTGCTATCCACAAAGATGTTTGAGTGTCGCTGTAAATCCACTGCTGTGTTTTTTTTCACTCAGTCATTGTTCCCAACTCATCTATGAGGAGGGGAAAAGTGGGATTTTACACACACTGTCATCATTTTGCACATTTACTGATAGCTGAATCTGTGACATTATGTACATCCAGCAAAGCAGCCAATAATGTATATGATATATTCCACAGTGAAAATTGCTGAGGGCAGCGTATAGTGCACTCATTTTACACTTTTTTTCAACTCAACCTCTGTAAATGTTCCTTTGATTTGTTCTCCTTTGAAATTATTCTGAAAAAAAGGTAAATTCATCTGTCTGCTCTTAATAAGACACTTTTAATGACTGAGACCAATACACACATATAAAGTGGAATTAGTGAGCTGACCAGTCTTGATAGCCCAGGCTGAATTTGGTTTTAGTGGCCTTCAGACGATTTGCAGCTTTAAGGCACTTGTGCAATAGTTTAACCTACTGCGTTTAGGCTCGATAGTTAGTCTTAATCCATTTATTTGTGAAAATCCATCCATCCTATCATTACCCCTTGTGTCTAAGTGCCCCTCCCCCCTGACAGGTAGGTATTTTGGCTCAGTACTAACTGTTTATAAAATTTCTACTCCCAGAGTAGCTCTGCCTCAAAAAATGTCACTAAAAATATAATCTGTCAGACAGTGAAAGGGGACCCTCTGTGGTGACAGGTGTTGGTTGGAGTGGAGAGCGTGAGGTGCTGCCAGACATACGTTCCCCTGTCAGACCTCCAGGAGACTCTGCGGCCGCTCGGACGCTCGCGGGGGGTCAGGCTGGAGGCGACAAATGGGCTTGTTGCACATGGGGCAGACACTGCGGATTTCTAACCATTTTAGCAGACACCTGGGAAAAGCAGATAGATGACAGACATATTACCACATTTTGTCATTTCAAAGGGATTTCGAAAGGAAAACAAAGTACACAAAGCTGCATCTGGGTACATCTGGGTAAAAAAAAATAACAACAACAACAAAAAAGTTCACACAGTTTTGCAGGATATTTATACATTTCATAGGTAGTGGTGAAACACAGAGAAGTGTCAGAAATAAAAGCCAACCAGTCTAAAGCCCTGCTGTCAATGTCACACCTAAGCTGCAGGGCAAAAACAGGTTTAAGTTGCATAAAGCCTGCTTATGTTCAAACATGCAGGGACATATACTCTCTGGAATTTGCTCGTCATTTTCTGTAAAGCTCGCCAAAAAATGTTTTGGTTAGGCTTTTTTTATTTCACTGCTTCTGACTGCATCAGCTGTTACCTTGAAGACATAAATCTATCATGAAGTGGAATTAAACCGGTTAGTCAAGATTTTAGCAGTTCTTCAGGTCTTCAGCACAACGTTGATCAAATTAGCTGCATGGTAGTTTGTCGAACAGCTAAACAAATGAATTGAGTGTGGAGTTTGCAGTTGTGCGTGTTAACAACGATGGAGCCAGCAGTCCGACCTCATGAGAGTCTGCTTGCCATGCGAGGTTGTGAAACTTACTTCTTGTGAAAAGCATGAGAACAAGGGCACACCCCGAGCTCGTCCCTGCTGCGAAACTCTTCTAAACACACTGCACATGTTTGCTGCAAACAAGAAATTACATTATTACTTTATGACATTATGAAATCAGTTCAAAACCTACACGCTGGTCATTTTCAACTATTCTCAGCAACTGCCACTGCGTATTTCTATGTTAAATTAAGCACCAAAGTCAATATCCATGACTGCACTGCAATAATTAGATGACTGGAAATATCTCGTATTCATACTAACAAGGTACAGTATGTACTACCAATCTTAGCAATATTCTTTTTTTGTATAGCAGAAATGAATTTGTTAAATTGCAATTTTAAATATGGTATTTTGAAAAAGAAAAAGTAAAACACTTGTCCAAACATGTAACAGCTGTTGTTTCAACATCTTAGTCTGTAATTGGACAATTTTGGAGAAAGTTATGGTAAAACATACATGCCTCCGTATTTTTAAAGTAAATTACAGATATTATATAACTTGTTCGAGCAGAAGCCTATATTTGTTGCTGAAAGATGTAGCCATTGTTTCATTTTGCATTTTTTACATTTTAAACAAAAGATGAAAAACCACTAAGTATATTTTTTGTCCCATGACTCAGTCAGCACTTGTCAGCTTCACTTCTTTTAGCTGCTTTATAAAAGGGCTTATTTCATCCCATTCACTCTGAATTCAACTTACACCAAGAAGGCTCAGTTTCTTCCCTGCTCCTTTCAAAACAACCTGTTGACAAGAATTAATTTGTCAAAAAACACATAGAGTATACTTCAGAAGACAAAAATACAAATAATATACTCTGAATTACAATTACTAGTCAAACTGAAATGGCTTAGACATGTTACCTCATTGTAGCCATACTGTTCTCTTGCACCTTGTCGCCTCAGTCTGTAAAGAAAAGAAACCAACTTGTCATATTGTAATGTAGAGTTATATATATTTCAATAATATGGAGCCGCCAGGCAAATGCGGAGCCACCAGGATTTTTGTCTTCATCTGGACATGTCTCATCATGCTGTGTGAATCAGCTGAAGTCCTGGAATTCACACAATGCCAGATTCTAGTACCAGCCTGTGCATCTATGCTCGTTGTGAACCAATCTGTAACACATTCAGGAATATGTTCTCGCTTAGCAATTCTGACAGCAGTTCTTTTAAATATGTCGCTCAAATGTTGATGAAAGCATTTCTTTCAGTAAACACAAAATAATAAAAGCAAAAAAATTGTTCTGAACATGTAAAAATGGATACACAGCATATACACCATTGAGGAGTTTGAAATATTTGGATGATCAAATTACAGGTGCTCTAGGCACCTTTGTCTTTAAGGCATCTGTTTGAACTTCTTCTCTGCCATGGCCAAAAAAAGAATGATGAAACATATTCTCACCAGTCCATTTAGACTTTTTTTTTGTTTCTGCAAACATAGTCTTACTTTCTGTTTGTTAGTATCAAAGATAAAGCTGAAAAAACGTCAATCAAATCAAATCCAGCTCCAGGTTCAGATCACCAGCACAGTTTTAGCTGATGCTCCTTAACTCCCTGTAAATCTAACTTTACATACTTTCCTCCTGCACGTCATTCCAGGTTTTTCTGCAAATGCAAATATCTGTATGGCAGATAGCTAAATCACTAAAGCAGAACATCTTCTGTGAGGGGCGAAACAGGTTTTTCCAGCAATCTAGGAAGTCGGCAACGGTAAAATGAGTGTGTGGAATAGCGTCAACAGTGTTCACATGAAACTTTCAGATTTGTCAAACAACAGATAATGCACAATGTGATACAATGAGAGGCCTGTACATTGACAGATGACCTGAATTGACGTAAATGAGTGTACTTCATTGCAATATTTCCACTCAGTGCGTTGAGAGGTTGAAGAAGACAGCTACTCTACTGTACATGTGAAATGAATCATTCTCTCACCGCTAGAAAATGAGACCATTGACCTAAGTTTCAGTTTGTCATGTGCTGTCTTGTGAGTAGAAAACATAGTCCACCGGTAAATGAAGATTGCAAACTAGTCTTTGCACTATTTTCTGATTTACATGTTGGTTAATAGGTTGGTTTGTAAGCTTATTGCCACCAAACCTCAGGTACATTTAAAGTCATATGTTATCAGTTAAAGTCAATTTAAACTCACACAAACTATTCACATTTGAAGCATGAAGGTGTTGCTCAGTTATAAATAGCTTAAAAAACTGTAACTACTGTTCAGGTATGCTCTGTCTTGACAGGAAATCCAGTATATCACACAAAAGTAGAGGCAAGATGAGAAGAAGAAGAAGAAGAAACAACTGAAGAGTAAATTAGAAAGCTTCATCAGAAAATAACACTGCAGGTCACAGGTTAATGATATGTGACATGCCAAAGCAGGAATTTCACTGAGGGTGACTCAGTTTTCACTGCCCGTCTGACAGACTGGAGCTAAACTAGAATGATGCTTCCAGTCAGAAGCCGATGAATGTGTCTGAATGATGTGTGAATTAAACACACAAGTTCATGCTGGTCCGGTGCAGCAGTCTGACACACTGAACAGGAGCGCAACCCTCAACAGGAGCCTTGTATGCTATCTTGTACCTGAACAGGTAGCAGCAGAAGATGAGGCTGAGCATGAGGATGAAGAGGCCAATGCCCAAGATGATGATGTAAATGTTGAGCGGCAGGTGGAAGACCTCTTCCGATGTCATCTTGCAGTAGAGGTTGGAGTTCTGCAATCCAAGGTCACACAGACACCCTGAGAGGATGGGACACATGGAAAATGATTTCAAGAATGGAAACAGAAATTGTATAAAAACAGGAAAAACAACATGATTTGACTACAAGGAAGAAAAAAAGTACTATACTGTATTTATGACTGGTATGAATGGTTACACCAGTCCCACCACACATTTACAAAAAGCCAAATTCCACAAAAAATATATTTATATCAACACAAATATTAATGCATACTTGCATACAAATATATCTACAGAAGCAGAGCAATTCAAAGTTCACTTCAATCTTCCCACAGAAACTGTGACATATTAACATTTTGAACAATGAATACAGTTAGTTTTTAAACTGCTGTTTCCATCATGTCGAGATATTATGTAATATTTTCATGAAAGGATGGTGTTGGTCATTGTGGAAATTTGATCTAACTGTGAATGAACTTTGTCTTCAGACAAATAGCAAGGCAGTCATCAATATAGCCTACTGTTGGCAATAATGCAAATACATTCATTCTTTTTTTTCACTCACAATTTGAAAAAGTCACTTGTTATACATGAGAAGCAACAGTAAACAAAGCCTCAGTCAGAATCACATTCGGTTGTGACGAACCTAGACTACATTATCTGGAATTAATAATCCCAGCAGAAATTGTCCAGAAAGAATGTAGGCGATGCATCTGCACACATTGTCTAGTACACAGTCTTTCTAAATAGATTTAACAATTCCGCTTCTGTCAACATGCTCTAACCTGGCAGTCCATTCACATTATGGACCCCAATTTACATACCAACAAACCAGCTGCACAACTGTGATGTTTTTTTAGGCTTACCCCTTACCTTGTAATGTTAGAATTAATTTTACCCTTTGGTTAAAGTAGTATGTTAAGGCCATACTTCTCAGTTTTGTATTGACAATGGATCAAATGTGTAATGTGGCCATCATTCTTAGGGCTCACTTATACTCCCTTACAGATGCGAACACAGACATTTGTGGACACAAAGGAAGCGTTAACCATCTGTTCAATAGCAGCAAACAGTTACTTTCAGAACTAGTAGATCCACTAAAGTATCTGCCCAGTACAAGACAAGCCAGCCCATTCATCAGGTGCCAATGCTAATATCGTTCTTCTGTGCTGGACATGAAGCTTGGCGTTCAGTTACATGTGGGACATAAAAGTTCTCAGTATGCAAATTAGAATGTGGAAACGTGTAGAATGAAACGCCGTGACTCGATTGGCTCGTCAACTTCCAGCTCTCCAATCCCCTTAAAACAGTTTGGACAGATTATTGTCTCCAGTTACTGGCAGGAGTGTGGGCAGCTGATTAGCCCTGCCTCCAGAGGTTGTCGATCCGATCGCGTCGAGGGGTTACTACATAAAATTTGCATCCTGAGAAAACGCTACAGAAAAAGAGGTTACAGAGAGAGGAGAGAGATGTAGTAATGTGACTATCACAGAAGCAGAGAAGTAATTAGACATGTGTTTAGTAAAAAGTGCCCTTTACAACTGCGATACCGGGCAAAGTTTGTGTTTGTATTAATGCACATCTGCTGGAGCCAAGCCGCTATATTTTGCACAGGAAACCAGCTTTTAGTCGGCCAAACCTGCAAAAGTCTACGAGCCAATCAGATTGAGGCGTTCCTACATTCTAATTTGCATACTGCGAAAAACACTACAATAAATTAGGGCACACATGCAGGAGAGAGAGGGAGCCATAGAAGGTAGCTACCTCCAGCTATATGTGAAAGTTTTTATTTGAACAGTGATGGTAAAGTAACTGCATTTTAATACCCCCCCCCACACACACACACACCTATACCACCAATATTAAGGTGAAACTTCAATTATTTCAGTGTGAACTGATTTTTGTTGTTGGGTGATCAAAACTTATTTCCCTGGCTACATAGAGCCCATGCATATGACAATGCCCACAATCCCTTGAGAACAAATAATTCCATGTGGTTTTCGTGTCTGCGCTTTACCAGAGACTCAGGCTCTACTCAGGCAGTCACCCTTTGTAAAAACAAAGGGCAAATATATTGAAGTTGTCAACCAAAACTCAAATCGAGCTTGTGAGAACAAAACAAAAGAGGAAACATTGCCAAATAAAACTAAGGGCAAAACAAAAAGCAAACCATAGATATAACGCTGAGTGGAAGAAGGATTTCCTCTGGCTAACTTTCAATGCTAGTCAACAGCTTTTGTTTTCTTGCTGGTGCATGGAGGCTTCAGGTCTTCAAGACAAACATATCCCATCATACATCGCCTTGTCTGGCAATCCCAGACTTTGCTTTTGTCCACCTCCTGTGGTGAGGATGTGGGGTTGGATTTTAGGTGGTGCATGTGTGTGGACGTATCTGTGTTACTTGTAAGGCTTGGCACACAGGCTCCACTCTGCATCTGTGGAGCCTCTTGTTTCAACCTGAAATATAATACTGCTTACACTGTACAGATTCTTGAGCTGCACAAAGTTTTTGAACTTGGCTGAAAGTTGAGATGTGAGTGCATGTTTAGAGGTGGTGTGTAATAATAGTTATGGAAGTACCTACTTTCTAATTTTGAACTAAGAAGTGAGTGAGAAATAGGGAGAAGGAGAGGGAGCTATGTTTTGAAAATAACCTTAGACTACTTTTGGTGGTGATTTATCAAAGCTGAATGTTTTTAGGGGTGTAAAATCTTTTTAAATCCTTAGTAATCAGGGTGAAACTGAGTTAAACTTGAGAAAAACAGAATTTGTTAAAAGAGATGACAATTTTTTGCTTCTACAAGTGTTCACTACAATGCTTTTTGGCTTTACCATCAGAGAATCAGTAAACATATTCACAAAATTAATAGATCTCCCAGCGAAAGCACCTCTACACAGTGCCTAATACTTTCATGTGAACCTTTACAACCATCCTTGCGTCACACAGGAATGTGTTCCACTTGCTTGTTGGCTTAAGAGTAGTTACTCGTTGGAGCTTGGGCTTGGAGAGAAAGAAGTGTATTCAGCCCGAGGGGCTTGAAAATTGGCACTTTTCATTCCATACAAAGCAGGTCAGCTTTAAACTGCAGTAGTTAACTCTTTCTTTAGGTCAAGTGCCACAACTTATACTGTGACGGTGACCCCCTGGTTCAAAAGTCATTCTCTAATGGACAATGGTCATGGCAGCACGGTGTATCGTCGGTGTACAATTGGGGAGGTTTGGGGAGGTTTTGACAGGTGATTTGGCTAAAGAAGGAGGCAGCTGTAATCTTAGCATGATGTTAGTAAATCATTGACAGTTGAGCACTAACAGGTAGGCCACTGTGCAAATGTATGCAAGATGAACAGGATTGTGGCTGAACTCTGTTAAACAGGAATAGTAGCTTTGGATTTATGTGTTTTGGCTGGAAAGAAAAATGCTCCTCCCTTCAGGGGATATTGGTTTTAGGGATGGTTTGAAATATGTATTAGGTCATGTTTTTGTCATGTCAGTGGCAAAAGATATAACAAATGCATGTGTATGAGGCAAGTAAATTTTTAAATTTTATTTATTGTTTACTTGATACTGTTTAATATTGTTTACTCAATTTGACTTTGACTCTGTTGCCATTGAAAAAAGTGTGGGATTTTTGGTTGCTTGGATGCACTTTTCTGTTCCAGTTTTCACTGGACGTAAGACTAGTTTGGAGCATTATGGCTTTCTCACCATGTCTGGTCATGATCAATTTTCAATGCAGGAACTACAGCACTTGGAATAATTACTGTTTGTGGAATAAACTGGCACTGTTTCATCTGTACAAAGGACTATCTCGACTTCGGTCTGGACCATTTGGAAAACCTATGAATTTGTATTAAAACTGTGCATCCTTGGGTCCATCTGCTGTCAGAGGATTAGTGCTCATCCTGCCCTGCCTCTAAAAATGTTGGAAATGTCTGCTGGGGACAAAAGGTTCTTACAGGAACTGGCTGAAAAAATCAAAAACAAGTCAAGCACTTCAATAAAGCAGAGGTTGAGTGCCTTGTCTGGGAATGTAATGCGCTGGTGGGAGAGCACGCCACACCAAGGAAAGCAGTCAGCCACCTGGACAAAGGAAAGTTCAAGGACATCCTGCACAAGATCTTTGGGATCACTGATGAAATTATCATGGACAGAGTCTACAGGACATTTGACAAAGATAATGTTGGCTTGGTGGGTGTGAAAGAGTGGATTGAAGGACTGTTTGTTTTCCTTGAAGGGACTTGGGATGAAAAAAACTGCTTTTATGTGTATGACTTGACCGGTGACAACTACATCTCAAGGGAGGAGATGTTGCACATGCTGAAGGACATCCTCATTATGCAGCCCACTGAGGAGGACCCTTACGACGGCATCAGAGACCTGGTGGCTTCCTTAACAGCTTCCTTAACAATCCCTAAAATTTAGAAATTGCAGAACTACAGAAACAGGTCTGCTGATTGGGAACAATGTACCAAAGGCTTTGAAATGGTGGTGGACATCACAAGTGTTAATGACAGGCCTTATGCCATAAGAACAATTCTTGGATGGACAGTGAATGGTCCATTGAGAGATTGCAACTCTGAGACAAATGAGGACAAAGTAACCTATGTTACATTAAATAGAATATCTGTGGCCTAATTGGGTGAACTATGGAACCAGCAGTTCAAATATGATTTCCCTGAAGGTAATAAAGGAGAGCATCATGAAATGTTTCAGTTCAGACCTTCAGTTCTTAGACAGTGTGTCGCAGTCTACCCAACTGGCAGAAGGAAATTATTGCATTGGCTTACCACTGAAGAAAAGAGAGATTTGAATGCCCAACAGCTGTGCAACAGTGAGCCCTGAACTTGAAGAAAAAAACCCTTAAAAATTCCAAATTTCTTGAGGACTACACCGCCTTCATGAGTAATAGGACTGTCAGGGAATATTCTTGATGAAGATGTTATATGCAGCAATGGAAGTGTACCATCCCAAGAAATACAATGATTGTGGGGCTTCTTATCAGGGAACCATGCTGGATGAACACGTTCTTCAGGGGCCAGACCTCACAAGTACCCTAACTGGAGTTATCACCATCACCAAGAACCTGTGGCTATTATTGCTGATGTGGAAGTGTTCCGCCAGATAAGAGTCCCAACTGAAGATGCTGAAAGGGGGCTGAAAGGTTATGTCTGGAGGAATATAAGATAGTTATACACCTGTTTGGTGCCAATTCATCACCAAGCTTTGTTACCTGAGTCTGACCTCAGATGATGTGCTGAAGATAACAGGGACCTATTTGATGCAGCATTAGTTAACACAGTAATGTGCAACTTCTATGTGGATGACTGCCTCAAGTCAGTCAGCTCTCAGGAAGAAGCTGTGTTGCAGAGCATCAGTCTATTCTATCAAGCTATTTGTCAAATGGAGGGCTTCAGTTTGATAAAATGGATTAGTAACAGTCAAATGGAATAGGCGAAAGAAGTAAAAGACCTGGACCTGGATCAAAATTCACTCCCTAAGGAAAGTGTTTAGGGAGTACCCAGGTGTGCCGAGTCTGACCAGTTTAGATTCTGAACCCTCATCCAAGATAAACCTCCCACCAGAAGAAACATGCTCTCCATGTTGAGCTGCAGTGGTGATCTGTTGGGAATTCTGTCACCAGTGGTTCTACAAGCAAAGAGGATCTTGCAAGAGCTTTGCAGGCTAAGGTGCAGCTGGGATGATATAGCTCCAGATCATTTTGCCCAGCAGTGGCTTAATTATCTTGAGAACCAGCAGTTGCTCAGTGAATTAGGAGTGGACAGATGTTTTTGGCTTGCACATTTTGGAGGGCCTACTTCTGCTCAGCTGCATCACTTCTGTCTTGCTGGTGGGGAGGGCTATGGCATGGTGATCTACTCGGTCAAACAAAACAGCCTTGGCCATGTTCAATGTGCCTTTGTCATTTGAAAAGCCAGAGTTGCCCAACTCAAGCCTACTACCATCCCACACATGGAATTAACAGCAGCAACCATGACAGGGTCAATGGCACGCTAAGGAAGGAAATGGAGCTGCAGCTTGTGGACTCAGTGTTTTGGTTAGAAGTGTTTTGGCCTGTTGTCCTAAAATACATTTATAATGAGACAACAAGGTTCTGCACTTTCGTTGCGCATAGTGTTGGAAATTCTAAAAGTGTCTACAGTATGTCAGTGGGGGCATGTCAGCACAAACTTAAATCCTGCTGTTGATCATCAAGAGCCCAAAAAGGTGCAGAACAAAGCATGTATTTCTGGACCAGACTTTCTCAACAAGTCACCTGACAATTGACCAGAGAACCCTGATCACCTGACAGAACTCCCCTTGGCAGATCCTGGGATCTAGAAGATGAACAGAGGATGTAACTGCCTCATAGCTATTGTTCATGTTGTTGGTCATTTTTTCTAAGTTTAGAGAACAATAAGGGACTGGTATGTATGAGGCAAGATTGTGTTTATTTAATTTTGTTTATTGTTTACTTAATTTTGACTATTGTTTACTCCATTTGACTTTGGTCTATTCTGCTTTGATCCCTCTCTCTTCTGTTCCAGATTTCACTGGACACAAAACAAGTTTGAAGTGTACATTTTCTTGCCATGTCTACTCATGTTTTGTTTTCTACACAGGAACCACAGCACTTTGGAATAAGCACTGTTTGTGGAATAAATTTCCACCGTTTCATCTGTACAATGGACTTTGAGTGAATTCCTGAAACTACCTTGATTGGGCACAAGTATACCTTGACTTCAGACTAGAGCATTTGGAAAACCTATACAGCATGAGATGTGTTGTATGATCATGGTTCTTATATTATAACTAATGAAAATTCACATTAGTATTGAGTTGTACAAGGTATCCATGAATCCCTTTAAAACTTTGTGTGTAAGGACCTGAAGTTCTTAGCAACTAGTGAGTTTCAAAGTAGTGTTTTACCAAATTTGGAAATTAAGAATTGGTTGCCAAAACCTATAGTACTGGTATCAAGCTCTAATATATCTGCACACACAAAGAAATGTGTTTCATTAACAGTAGTATTGATGGGAAATATGTGTTTATTGTAACCTAACCAGTGTTATTTAATCATTTAGCTAATTTATATTTATAAATGTTTTTATATATTACCTATTTATAACAGTATATTGCTTTACATTTTGTAATCTTACGCATATTAAACAGCATTTTGATCCAGTTACTACTTCTACCCTAAATTTTGAACAGTTCAGCAAGTTAGTTTTGTCAGTTAGCTTAGCATTAGTACTGTTAGCACAGTAACATTTGGTGGGTGTAAATATTGGGTAATGACAAATCCCTACTTTAGAAGTAGTTTCTGTGTTGTAATCCATTTTAATTTAGTGTTGTGCAATTTAATACTTAGACACTTGCAAAATGCCCATGCAACTGGCACTTACCTTTACACCATTGGACAGGATGCATCAAATGGGAAGATGTTCAGATTGCAAAATGAGAAAGTTGTAGAGGTCGTGACCTCTGATATCACAAACTCTGGTTTCCACAACTTTTCTGTGTTTGTCTCTGGAAATAAAATGGATCAGTTGTGGCTTTTATGTCCAGTGACTTAGTTCGCCCTGATAGTGGACAGAGAGGATGTGCACGGAGTTAAATCCTTGCGGTCTGGAGAAAGGAGACCTGATTAGAGACTCCAGTTCCTCAAGAAGACATCAGCCAAATAAGCAGCTGCTCAACTGAACAGTGATTATTCAGTCAGCAGTGATGTTTTACGAACAAAAAAATATGACACAAACATCCATCTTAATTGAGATTGAGACTCCCAAACAAATGTGTCAGAGAAATACTCCTTTGTTTCTTCCCTCTGCATGACAAAGAAACCAGTCTGGGAGATAACCCTGTGAGCACCAGTGTCACTGACAATATGAGGAAGTATACTCCAAATCTCAACCACCACTCTGGTTATGTACCTCTGGCCAAGCACACTCCCTGCTTTTTTGCTTTGTCTCCTCTTCAAAACATTGTCACGAGGCTCTCCCTCTCCTTCTCTTTTGTCTTCCCTCTTACTTTATCCCCTTTCCTGTCTTTTTTAGATCTCCACGTCGCTTTCCTCCTCTCTGGCTGTGAAAACGTGCCGTGGCCAATTATGGAGAGACAAAGGCAAGGACATGGATGGGTTCCCCGGCAGCACAGCCAGCCAACAAGGCAGCCAGGCAGGCAGCCTCAGTAGTGTTCCCGTGGAAAGCGGCTCCTCACCTCGTCCCCTGCCTTCCTGCTCTGCACACAGAACACAGGGAGGTAGAAAATAAAAGAAGACAATGCGGCTAATGTTAATTTAGACCAAGGCTCTCCTCTCCTTTCCTCTCCTGTGTTTTCTTCTCACATTCACTCTCCTCCTCTCTTCTTCCTTGTCTCTCCCTCTCCACTTCTCGTCTTCAGCTCTCAGTTTGTAAACAGATCCCTGCTCATGTGATTCGCTGTCTGCATCACAGCTCTGCTTTCACCGCCCCCTCCTTCCTTCTTCTTCCATCCCCCGCACTCCCCACCCCGCCCGCCTGCCTGCCTGCCTGCCCTCCCTTTACCCCTTGCCTCTCTGGGTTTTTCCTTCCACACACAACCCCCACCTACCACCCGCACCCCCTTCCCCTCCTTTCTTTGCAGCTGCAAGCTCCTATTGAAGTAGCTGCAGAGCAGATGGCAGACAAGCAGATGTGGAAACAGGCGTGGGGAGAGGTTGTGATCTGAGTAGGGGTTTAGATCAATACTAACTTTCATTTATAGAAACTTTCCCCATGTTTATATAAAGATCACAACTCATTCAGATGGGGAATTGTGATCCAGATCCTCAGGGGTCAGGTGGCAATAAGTTTGTGGTAATTCATGTACTATGTTTGTGTTGAGGAATCAGCCCAATGTACTGTAACCCCCAGAACCAATAGCATTGGCAACCTATGATGTAATAGGTTATCTATAAATAGACCTCATATAAAAATTACCAAAAAATATTTTTTTGTACTTAAATTTGTGGACTGTTATAAATCATTACTGCAGTTGGTTCAGGAAAGGGTTCAGTGAGAGAGCAATGTGAGCAAGAAACTTGAACAAGATAGACATGGGAGGAATAGGAGCAACACAGTTAGTATGTTCAGCCCATGAAAAATGGGGTATAAAAACAAAATGATACTAAAGCAATATAATAAGAAATAAATAACAAACAAACAACAAGCCCAGTAGCGGCCTTGTTTCCTGTAGCTTGTTCTCACGTCTGTAATGAGCTGAAAGAGAGCTGAGACTCACATTTTCATCTGTCTTACTGTGTTTGCTGCTACTTTATCTCAAATGCTCTCACCTGACCAAATTAACCGAGCCAATAGAGTAAACACTCCAGAGTTCAAATAAACCACTCCACGCACACACTTGGTGTGAACATGCCCTCAGGTTAGGGGCCAGAAAAATTGCAGCAGAAGGGATTAATGCAGGCAGTGAGTTTATTTTTGCCTCCAGAGCCTCTGACAATTTTGTAGAATTTAAACTACAACCAGCTGAAAAATGTCAGTTAACAAGCCACTAAACAGTCTTTGGTTCAAGTAGACAACATACATTATCTCTGAGGAAAAATGTCTGTGTTTGCATCTGCAGTTCATTTTAGACAGCTATATAAATTATAACAGCATGTAAGGGAGTTATATGTGTTCTAAAGCTGAGTGAGTCCAGCAAAGCCAATTTCCTCTTCTGATTAAATTTGATATAATTATAATGACATGTAATTAGAAAGGAAATGGAAAAGAGGTCACTCTCTGAAAGTGGTATCTCAGAAATCATAATATATGAAAGAATAAGCAAAGCTCTATTGGAAAATATGAACTGTAGACACATGTTTTGTAGGCAAACTATGAAATGAAAGTGTTAATCACCTTTTATGTACTTTTAATAAGGCTTTTCACATTTTGTTGTTTTCATCATTCACCCGGATGTCAAAATCAATAGAAAGGTGAGACCCCAGAATAAAATAAAAGGACAAAAACCTGTCTTCTTGTTTGCATTGTTGTGAAACAATTCAGCCCAAGTGTCTCAGCTATGACAAATCTGGAGCTCACTTCAGAGCAACCAAGGGTCTATCTAGTGGTCGATGTGCAGAAGTGCAGCATACAGCTGAACACAGCCAGAGGGAAGCTGTACTAGTTTACCAAAAAATCTTTCATATCAAACCAGGAAAACACAAAATGTGTTGCAACAACATGATTTCAAGTTTTAATCATTTCTTTTCAGGTGATAATTTGAAAGGCATCTTGGCTTTAGATTCATACTGCAGGACTACAGGGTATTTCAGAATAAAGTTTAACTGAGACATAGATGTTTTGAATTATAGCCATTTTTATTCTGTAAAGGCATACAAGGCATATGTGGGAAATGCCATGTGCTAATGACTACTTATGACTCCTTCATTTTTTGCACACTTTGTTGCATTGCTCATCAATTTTAAATGGATAAAATTGCATTTTTTGTCTTTCAAACTACACTCAATAAGTCATAATGACAATGTGAAAATCTATTTTTAGAAATGTATTATAAATTAAAGACTGAAATCTCTCATTTAAAAAAGTATTCAGACCCCTAATTTTGGACTTTGTAGAAGCCCCTTTGGCATAATTATAACTCAGTTTTAAGTCTTCTTGGGAAAGTCCCCACAAGCTGTGATCACCTGGATTTGGACAGTTTATCCCATTCTTCCTGGTAGATCCCCTCAAACTCTAACAGATTAGATGATGAATTGTCTGTGGACTGACATCTTCAGGTCTCTACACAGATGTTCTGTGGAGTTTAATCCTGCACTTTGGCTGGGCCACTCAAGGACAGTCAGAGTCTTCAGAATATACTGTATGTGTTCCATTTTCAATATTATTCCTATCTATATGGAAGCCACTTTTGCATCAAATGTACATTTCTCAGAAACTGCTGTGAAATTGTGGAATGATTCTGTATTAAAATACTGTTGTGTATCAAATGCAAAACTGAACTGGTGACTAAAGAGACCACATTTTAAGATGCAAGGCACTGGTGAACTAGTAGAGGCATTGTTAAAAGATTTTTAAACATGATAAAAATGGGAATGGGTTGTGTATCATTGTTAAGACCTTGAATTCTGAGTCGTTTTTTGAGTAACACTCAATTGGTTTGATGCTTCGTCTGAAATCTGTCAGTGAAAATATAACTGAAACCGAATTTAACGATTGTGATAATTCACTAAGGCTAATGCTTCAACTTGAAGAAAAGATCAGTAAGTCCGCTGCCATCTGATTCAGATCAGCACAGAACATCCCAGTGACACCACTTCTTTTTTGTGGTGAACAGGTTTGATTTAATGCTTAATGTGTAATGTTTTTCCACCAAACAGGGAAAATCTGGAAAATGTTCAAGGCTGCTTTTGAAGTTGGGGTAGTATAATTTTGGTTTAAGCTGTGTAAAGTCAAAAAGAAAAGAACAAACACATTAACAATGTGTTTTGACTCCAGAGATAATAGCTGGAAAATCACGAGCAGAGATGATATAAATTAATGTGGTCAGATCTTGCACGAACTATGCTTGAAGTTCAGTAAACTCCAACTATCATTAATGTTATTGGGGGTCACAACTAGTATGAAGCAGTAGAAGAGAACCGGACTTTAGAGTCATATGCAAATATTCCAAAAAGTCAATCTATACTATGGCAATGACATGTTAACAAATAACCATTAACACCTGATTAAACATTAATGTACATTTAGTGTTTTTCATGCTCCCTGGAATTCCTGGAGTTATTTTACTTTATTTTGCAGTAACTTATCTTTTCTTTCAACAGATGAAAATAATTACACAATAGCTTGGATTTTTGGATTCCACTTCTGTTCCCTTTGCTTAAAACCACAGCCATAAATATATTATAATTGTATTTTGCTAGCTAAATTTGTTGTGATTCCAATTTGCCTGGTTTCTTTCTGAGTTTATATGGTTTAATTTTATCATCTTGTTTTGATGTGGTTTTTAATGTGGCAGTAAATCCGACGCTTCCGTTTCCCTACCGGCAGAGGGCGCTCCAGCACCACACATGACATGCAGTATTTTAAAACACATATGTTGCAGAAGATGGCGCTGTTATTTGTTTATATAGGTTAATGTCCCGTGGGAAGCATGGACCAGATTGACAGGCTGATAAAAAGGCAGACTCAAAGTCTTGTGTCGTGTATACTAATATTTCTTTCAACAGCTATCTCCAAGTATGAGGTCATGAAATGATTGATATTAGTTTGAGATGCCCTGACTTCAATATGATGACACTTTGACTCTTGTTGTCACACTGGTATTATTGTGTAATATCTCTAAGTGGGCACCAGTTCTCATTTCTCCTTTTATAAACTTACATGCCAAGGCTGAGCATTCAGGCAATGGGACAAGAGGAGCGTGAGCCAGCACAACAAATTACACGTTTTTTTTGTTGATTGCCACATGGAGGTCAGCCCCCTAGTGTGGTGCAATGATAATATATGTAAATGGGCTGCCATGCCCGGACCAGACAGAACAAGATTTAACCAGCCGAAGCCTGGCTGAGGTTGCTTACCTCCAAACGTCACACACATCTAACAATAAATTCCAGCACTGCAACAAGAGAGCCAGAAGCTCGGCTGTATTGACAGGGAGGGCCTGAAGGCAGTTGACTTTTTATGAAAAACTTTTTGCCACAACTCTGATTGAAATAACCTGAATTTCCTTAAATATGTCATACAGATGTAAACTGTGTAAAAGTCTAGCCTACGGTGAGAGAGAAGCATTAGTGAACTTTTTAAAATAGTTCAAATGTGGTCATTGTTAAATAAAAATCACTTTTCATTAATTTTATGAGTCAAAACACTTTTTAAATCACTTTTACTTCAATGCATTGACTAAATCTGATAAACAAGTAAATGACTTGAGTTCACACACAGGTTTATGCAGGTTGCAGGTTTATGTTTATTTGCACTCATATGGTTTGGGCATTTAAGGTGGCCCTTACAAATATACCTTACAGTAATATACAGCAGATTAGATGAAAGAAATAACAAGGAAATAACAGTCTATCCTGCATATTTATTTGTTTGCAAATCTGATATCACAGTCAAAATCTTAAGTGTTGAAGTGTACTATGTAAATCATAAACCCAAAATGTAAAAGAAGCAGTCATGGGGCAGAGTGAGTTATACTGACTTTGACAAACATCTGCCACCCCACACATACTGTATGTCTTAAATTGAACTTCATACACTGCTTTTTCGAACACAATTGTATTTCTAAAAAAGGTACAGTGACCTGTTTGTGTCCAGAAATGCGTGCCTTTTCATGTCTTGCTAGGGCAGAGGAATCTGGGAATGTGACTGCACGGAGGGCAAAGCAAATGGCATTCATGAATCAACACAGAGATAATAGGCTTTGAAATCTTGTTTGTTAATAGCAAAGGCTCGGATATAGGCCAACTGTCTGGGGTGTAAGGCTGATCCAAGGACAATGACAAACTGTGCACCGATACAATAGGTGAGATGACACATAATTTACAATGGAGATGGAAAATGGTATGTTAATATTGATTAAATCATTTAGATTTTCAGTTGCACTTTAAGGGAATTTTGTGAGGCATGAATAATATACTACTGCACACCAAAGCATCTTTCTTACATCCAAAAATAAACTTCCTATGTAATCTGTGCAATGTGACCATAACAGTATATGCTATGAACTAAATAATTTCAATGTCCTTCTAATTATAACCAGAGTTTGATTCTGAAACAAATGTAATAACAGATTATGTTGCTGTTGCAAATTTCCATCTTCCTATACAAACATGAAAAGGGACTAAAATGACATTTGATTTCCCATCTCCAAATCCAACATGCACTTCTAAAACAGAAAGGAGATTACTGTGCACAAACACCAAAACTACTTCAGATAACATAACATGACCTGCACGTGTTTCTATGGGTCACAGGGACATAAAAGAAATGAGTGGTGGACAGTGTTGCTGGGTAAGGACTCAAACGCCCTTCGAAAAATCCTCCCTGAATGACTTTACTGGGTTGTGTACTGTCTCCACTACACACCAAATCCAGTATTTTTCCATCAAGTAGCGCGCTGGACCACGTGACCGCAGAGAGAGAGAAAAAAACGCTGTCATGTTTGCATCCTCAATTGACAGCGGTGCACTGTGTATATGGATCTCAATTAGAAAAAAAAAATACAGACAGAGCTAATACATTTCTCGTATCCGCTGCTACAGACGCTACATATTTAACGCAGCACCGTTGACAATGATACTGTTGCCCGTTCGGGAAACAAATTCTCCTCCAGGTCGTTTTTCTAACCCCGTGCGTTCATGATCATGTAACCACTCCCACTCGTGGCTGGTGGAAAATTACCAGCTTACAAGCAACAGGCAAATGAATGGTACGTGCGGTCTATCGCAACATACAACCTACACGGTGTACCTGCAAGACACGACCACTGTCCGTACGGGATATACTACACGTTTATAAGTAGTATACCCCTCGCAGACTCTTAAGTAGGTAAAAAGATCAGTGAATAGCTTTAGTTTTGCACGTAGTATTTTACGCGCGTGAAGCAATGCTCTATAGCGTTCACCGGAATGGAGGTAATGTAGAACTTAAACCTCAGGAGTGGCAATAAAACAGTGGTCGCCAAGTTATTCGCTATTCTGATAGGCGAAGTCATGAAGAAGTCCATTCTGCATGGGAGTCTGCCCTCTTTTTCTCTCCGGGCGGAGTAGTCGCGTGGGCGCTTGAGCGAATTGAAATAAACTGACAGGCCAGTCGTCCAATAGGTCCTCAACTAGGAAGTCTTCGCTGCGGCAGCAGCAAATCGCAGCGTGGCGGGGGCGTAACGCCAGTCCAAACTTTACGCGGCGCCATCGGCTGAAAACTAAACCGAGATGGAATCTCCCAGTCTGAACCGGTTTCAACCGGTTGCGAGTTAGTTGCTTGAGAGAGGAGAGGAGGCGCAGGCACACAACCTCCATACCGCCCCGCTGGAAAATTATTAGAGAAACGAAATAATTAGTGAAACAAGGTTTGCTTTGTTTCGTAAAATGTATCAGAGTAGCATATTGCTGGGTTTGCCGTGATAGTAGTTTTGGAATCCACATCAGTGGTTCTTACCAGCCAGACATCACTCACTGCTGGAGCTGGAGATAGTCAACGCTGCAGATATAGGAAATCTTTTTCTAATCAACAGTGATACTGAAGTGCTTACTATACCTAGTTTCTTTGGCATACGCCACTTTTTTCAGTCAGAGCCTCGGACTTTAGGTAGGTAACTGGGGTGCAGTGCAAACCTGCTATGCTGTGATTAACGTTTCTTGGCTTTACCTGTATAGGGGAATCAAATGCATTGTGGCGTGGGTATTAAGTTGTGCGTTGTCTTGTCATAGTGCTCCTAATTCAGAATGCAGCAGGATCAGTGGGATAACCAAATAGCGTCGACTGCTCGCTTGCTAGCGTTTGCCACTTTATAAGGATTAGCTAACGTTGACTGTCAAGTGAAAGTAGTGTAACTTAACGCAACTAAATGCACAACTAACGTAGGCTGCATCTTGTAACGCTACGTGTGTCACTGCAGATGAATAAGTAAGCAAACGCTGTATGATTAAATCCGTGCCTCTCCCACCACAGCAGCATCACTCGTGTGCGTGATGAGAGCGGATGTCAAGTTGATGTTGCTAGGTACCTAGCGGTAGCCAGCGTGAACTTTATCTCTGTATAGTGCGCAGCGTTTAAAATGTAATAATTCGTCACCGGGACAAGCCTTTGACCGTCTTCTTTGGAGAGGAGCCGCCAACACAAACTTCCCTAAGCACTTGCCGTTAAGTGATCCAGCGAGTACGAGTGTTGTGTGAGCGCCTCCCGTCCCTGGTATCCTTGGTGGGAGTGGTTGTAGTCAGCAGCGAAGGACCACATGTGAACTGTTTGTGCGACACTGCTAACAGATAGCCAGAAACGGAGCGTGGACGGCAGCTAACGTTAGCATTTGTCGTGATGCGCGCTAGCTCCGCGTGGACGCCGCTTACGTTAGCCTCATTGTGGGAAATGCTAGTAACTTTAAACCGCAGCCGTAAGCTACATGGCTCGACGGGCTTTTAACCGTGGGTGACTGCTGTCACTTACAGATGTAAACAACGTGACGTCGCCTTGTATATTCGTCACGTGACTCTGTTAACCTCCTTGATATCGTCATATAGGGAAGTGCTTGACTAATAGAAGATGATAGGCAATATTGGCAGCTGCCTGCTTTTTTCGTGATTAGAATCTGTTAAGTTGTTTGTTAAAGCAACGGGAAATGTCATTGATTTTGGTCTTATGAATGCTGCATTCAAAAGATCAATATTAACCTATTTTTGGCAAGATAGTATGGTGTCAGTCCAGCAGATGTCCGATAACGTTAAGTTAACCTGAGGATTTTAGACATTTTACAGCAACACTCTTCGTGTTAAATACCATTGGGTGAAAGAGTAAATTTGTATTGCTGCCTGCGGTCCCGGCAGTCTAAAAATCTTTTACAGATTTTGTAAAACTCAGTCCAACAAATCAGACTTTCCTTTCACAATCAGATAAACTTGCACTTCCCTTTGTGTACTCTCTGAGCAGTGACAGGCTTGTGACACCATGAGCTCTTGAAGCGACGGCTCGCCGGTGGGTCTGAGGGGGGTGTTTGTTACACGGTCAGCTGTTTGGAATTGTTTCTAAACACACAGTTCACATGACTTTGCCTGCTGAATGTGTTCCGTGCACTCTTGACCCCTCCCTCCGCTGTCCTTGTTGCAGAGCTCTATGCCAGCAGTTATGACAATGTTAGCAGACCATGCAGCACAGCAGCTGCTGGACTTCAACCAGAAACTGGATATCAACCTGCTGGATAACGTGGTGAACTGTCTATATCATGGGGTGGGACCACAGGTACATTTTGAAGCAACAAACATTTTATAAGCTATTTGACACAAACAATGTTGATGTCTGATTGTGTGTGTGAGGGAGATAAGATAAGATAAGATAAGAACTTTATTGATCCCACAGGAGTTGTGCCAGGGTTGCATACAAAGAAGCATATAAAAATAACAGAATAATATAAAAGAATAACATTAAAATGACAACATAAAAATGTACATGATATATACATATTAAATATACCTGAGAGAGAGGAACATATGTATGCATAAAAGGACAAATATTAGATTTTCCAATGCCACAACTTCTCTTTGACCCACACATGGCTTAAAATACATTGTATGTTAATTCTCACCCCCTGCTCTACCTGTAAAATAAATCTGCCTAGAAGTGACACACTCATACAATAGTTGTAGCACAGATGGCTGCCAATGTGCTTTTCAAAATACAATTGCAAGTCTATGCGTTGCACCTGGGGGTGAAATCTTAAAGTGTCCTTTGTATTTGTATTACAGCAAAGAATGGCACAGGAAGTGCTGACGCACTTAAAAGAGCACCCGGACGCCTGGACGAGAGTGGACACCATCCTCGAGTTCTCCCAGAACATGAACACTAAAGTAAGTTAGCTGCAGTCCAGAAAACAATGGTGGAAAGACACTTACTTGTGCTTTGAGGAAGAAGTCTTTGGATAAACAATGTGAGGATAAAAGGAAATACACCCAAAACAGAACAAAAACACATAAGTGCATAATGTGGGTGCACATGACTCCTCAGAAGTTGGCTGTGCAGTCCTGGCAGTATTTGCCCCATGCTGTAACTCTCCAGCTATGCAGGACCTCTGTCCTTCTGATAAAACAAATTCTGTTGGATCTGTACCTGCCAGACAAACAATGGCCTCTGCCTGTTAACTCTTGGTGATAACATAATCTAAATACCCAGTAAGGCCTTTAAGATTCTGCCCTGTTGGTTCTGAATGGGAATGAGCAGTATTGGTCTTCAGTCTCCTCCTCCTATCTAGAGATGCACACTGAAGTGAATTATTTATTTAAGTAAATTACGTAGCTGCATCGTAAACTAGAACGAGAACATTTGTGAACCATAGATAAGATCAAACAAAATACTGCAGTTAAATGTTGCTTGCTCGTGCTGCCATGCAAGACTATAGGCTTTACTGTACACACGTGAGACGAGGATCAAAATGCAGTTTTGCAAGTCAATAAAAGCGGGCTGTACTTCTAAATAATGATATCAAGCAGTGACAGAACTGGTTTCCCCGTATATGCATGGACGGGGCGAGTTGCATGTGCAGGCTGTGAACGTAACTCTGCCTTGATTGAGTTTCGCTGCATCAGATTCACAAGATATAGTGAGGTTCAAAACGAAGGGAAAACACGGTAGACAGCCCAGATAAAGACCCGCAGCCCGTTAGCGTTTAGTTTGAGGAAGTCACTCTTCCAGAAGCATGTCAGCAACACCTTTTACCACTTCTACAGCTTCCTGCCACATGAAAACGCTGGTGCGCTCAACACAAACATACTAACTTTTTGGCACACGTTATCTAAACAGTACCCAATATTCTTGATTTAGCAAACTAATAGCTGTAATAAATTGATTATCAATACATCATTAATATCCCCCGCTGATTTTCTCAGTTAATTGAAGTTGTCAGATTAGGGTCTACTGATAGCGGTACGTTGCGCCCCTCCTGTGGCGTGACACAGCTCATAAAGCAGACTGACTGTGAACAGTGAACCCTCTTCAGAAGCACTCGCAAGAGATTCACAAGTGGATCAACAAACCAAAATTGACCATGGTATTTAAAGTAATTAAGCTTAATCCTGTGTCCACGGAAGTTTGAGTTGAGTATGGAGTGATTAAAGTGCCACACATCCACGACTTCCTCAAAGTAATGCTGCCATTTGCCTTTTCAGTTTTGCTTGCCTGTAAGAATGCTTTTAACCCTGACGTTCATTACTAATGTCTGAGTTGATGTATCAACCGTGTTTCTTCTAGTTTTATATGTGTAATTTGCCAAAAAATTTGGGGGCATTAGAGGAAAAGAGGAAACAAAAGGTAAACACCTCTTGAATTCTGCATTCATCTTGTTTCATTAGATTTAAAGAGTGCATCATTTCCACGCACTTTGAATATTTGGCTTTTTTCCTAGTAACTGCAGTATTTATGATATTTGAAAAAGAAATGTCATGAATTCAAGCTGTGACTATTTGATATTAATCACAATGTTCCATTATGTTTATGGCTTGTAATAGGAAGAAAAGGGGTGTGTCATCCTGTGCATCATGACACAGCTAGGCTTTGACGGCAGGCCTCCACAAGGTCTACCCTTTTTAAATTCCCTTTGACTGAATTCTGTTCATCCGTTTCTATTGCATCTGTTTCATTGGACAGAGGGAGGGCGCAGGCTGCAGGCAGTAGGAGTCATTGTAGAGAGACAATCTGCTGGTTGACTTCATTTCACCTGTAGGGATCATGGCTCCGTTCCCGCCCCCGCCCTTTTCTCCTTTTACAGTGCGTCCTCTTCCTCCTCTCCCCTCTGTTTCCCCTCCCTTCTTCAGCCCAGACCCTTCTAATGATGTGCTTTTGCTGGCTAAAAAAAGTTGCAAAGCATTTGGCAGTTGTGCTGCTGATAACTTCTCCTCTCTTCTTACCTCTTGTGGTGGTTTGTGCCAAAAGTGTGCAGCAGTTAAAGGTGAAACTAAACATGGCAGAAAGGTGCGCGCCACTCAAAATGACACCTGTCAGTGGTGTGCAGTCGGCGTGCCTGTAAGGAGATTTCACCTTTAATCCCCCGGCATCCATTGTCTGTAGCACATTGTTAATCCTGCTTTAATAACATCCTATACTACATGTCATTCATTACTTTTTTGGAATCATTGTGCTCCTGAATCGATGATCCCTACAGTTGAAATAGTCCGTTGAAGTGACACTAGCTCAAAAACTAACTTGTAATTGAAGTGTTTGTTTTTTTTCTTTTTAATTGTTTTTCTCCATGCTTCACTATTAAGCAATCAGAAGTTAATAGAGGACATAACCTGTGGTTGGTCTTGCTGTTCCTTATGACACACCAGTTCAAGGGATCTATCTGATTTAGGCTTACCTGCCACTTGAGCCATAAGAAAATTGACTGTCACGGTTCAGGGTTGGGCATCGATGAGATTTTACTGGTTTGGATTCTGGTTCTTATTAAGTGCTTGTTCAGGTTTTCGGCATGCTGTTTGAGTAATAAAAAAATAAATAAGTAATGAAGGCAAAAACCACCTTAATCTTTAGCAGATTTCATGCCGCCAGAAAAGAAGCCACTTGTCCTACCGGACAAAGCAGTGAATTTCATACATGGCTGGATTCAGTTCTGGGGCACGACAACTGCAGCTGGGGGTGCTGCATTCTTGGTGGGCGATCGGACCATAAACTGCCTCATGTTTAAAGAAAAATGCAAAGCTGCATGAGTTGGGGCAGGGGGGGCGTGTTGCTTTAGGTAACGGTTTAGTTGACAAGGCAGTCATAGTACACGAAGATCCACGAAGGATGTGCAGTTGCACATTTGAGCGGGCGATGTCTGGTTGCAGTTTTAACGTGGGACGACCCTGCATCAGTAAAGCAGTCCCCTTCACGTTCTCGCAAAGACACGGCCGTGCTGACGCAAACGCTTCGCAACGCGACGCACACGGCCTTGCTTGCAGGAGCTTTTCGCAGCTGGCGAGGGAGGCTGAAACACACGGAAGGTGCAGACTCTGCTTTCGCACAGCAAACGACGATACGGGCTCACAGTCAGTCAGTCGCAAAAACGGAACCAGCCCCAATCCAAAACCAGCTGTTGATGCCCAACCCTACGTAGGTTGTGTAGCCTCTGTAAAAGCACATTTAACACAGACCTTGTTACGTCTTCTCGGCCATTAGAGTCACACTCGGAGCAGTCAGAGCCAAAGCTGCTCAGTGCATTGTTTGACATTTTCTGCTGTGTTTTGCTGTCTGGTGTGATGCTGGGAGAAACAGCAGGACTTCTGCAGTGTTGCCAGCTTAATGCTGCTTGTATAGATAGACAAGGAACAACCCAAAAGCAAACAGCAAACTCCAAAGTGATTGTTCTGCATACTACAAAATCTGCATGAAAGATGTGGTTCAGTCCAGTCCAATTTAGAAATGCAAGTTATGACAGGCTGGTCCACTTCATACTGTTTTTTGGTTTGTATAAAAAAAAAAAAAATTTCACAGTGCTTGTTGTTGACCATCATCTCCAAGCTCCCTCCTAACGCTCCTCCCTCCTTGCGTGTTGCAGTACTATGCTCTTCAGATTCTGGAAACGGTTATCAAAACACGGTGGAAGATTCTCCCCAGGAACCAGTGTGAAGGTAAAAACCCCGATTTCCGTGGCGTCGCGTCGCACAAAACACTTGCATTCTGTCGGCGTGGGTGTCTTTTTAAACGTTGTGACGTGCTGTTGCCAAGTTGAGGAGCGTTCCCCGGCGAAGCACGCCGGTTTGCTTTCTGCTCCGCTGGCTCGCGCTGGCCGCTGCAAAATGGTTTGATTCTGCACCAGAGCAGCTGTTTCCCAGAGAAAAACAACCGCATCACCCTCGCGCCCAGTTTAAAGCTTTGTGAGGGGCAGATTTAGAGATGTGGCAAAACTTCAACAGGAGTTATAAGCCCACTTGCTTACGCTGCTCTTGAAGATCCCACTTTTCTCTATTTTATAAGATGGCACGTGTGTTTGCTTGTAGAAAAAAAAAGAAGACATTCCCAGTGTTACTTGAAGCCGTAGGGAAAGCAGGGATGCCTTCCAGGTAGGTTTTCATGTTGCACATCAGGGGATTTAATGAGACGTCTTTGGGAAAATTCCAGATCCTCATTAATCATTAGTATCATCGGCTGATGTGAAGATGCTGCCAAGCATCACAGGACATACTTCAGACATACTGCAGCCGTGCGAGATTTTACAAATTAAGGCTCAAATTGTTGCCGAGTTGGCGATTCTTCTTCAGTTTATCTCAACACTTCCCTGTTTTTCATGTTCAGGTCCTACAAAATGTATTTTCTTTCACCACCTGAAGTCATTTTTCACTTTTGAGAATCTGAAAGGTGGGAGAAAGAAAACTGCCTTGAGAGATTTTGGTTTGAGCGACAAGAAAGGAATATTGACATAAACTGGACAATCCATCCACTGTGCCAATCAGCTGATTCTGCCTCCCCCCCCATTCTTTTCAATTTTATTCCAACCCCCAAACAACCTCAAACAACCCCCGTTCAAGTGGCAAACCCAGTGCAGGGCGACCGGCAAGTTAGTAAATGGAGGATCACACCTTTTTTCTTTAAAGTAGAAACGTTGTGGGATAAAATTGGCAGATTGAGCCAGCTGAGCCAGCAGCGTGTCGGGATGTGATGAGCTCCACACATTTCATCTGCACCCTAACAGCGTCCTTCTGATACCTTTTGTGTGTTTGCCAGGTATTAAAAAGTATGTCGTTGGCCTCATTATCAAGACGTCATCAGATGCATCGAATGTGGAGGTGAGTAAACCTTGAATTCGTTTTTTTTTCTTCGTGGTGTTTTAGGGTCTCTGGATGGAAATGAATTGGCAGCCTCGTTCAGCGATGAGCGCGAATGTGGTCTTGTTGTTGTGTTCCATCAGAGCAGCAGGTCAACAGGCACTTCTCCCGGCCTTCCTCAGGATAGCCATGAGTAATGCCGGTAACCATAGTGCTGCGCAGCTCCCACTGAAGATGGTGACTTCAGCCGTGTTTTCAGCCAACTTGACCACTTAGACAGCCCCGAGCTGGAATCGTGTAAAACGCCCCAACAAAGACAGACAGAGCACGACCTGTGACAGCTGTGTGTGATGCACAGCCTAACTGAAGCATTGTTATTCCCTTTAGTACCTAAAGTTACTGTACTGTTGCTGTAAATGAAAACTAGAGCAGGTTGTCACACGTCATAGCAGGAAAAGCACAGGTGTCACTGAAGACATCAGCCGTGCGGTCGAGTGCAAAATACCAGGAACTGAATGGAACTGAGCCGTCATACATTTTATTATTTCCACCTGTGCTTTTCCTACAGTTAAAAAAACCCAAAACAACAAACCCTTCCTGTCGGCCAACTGTTGAGTTCCCACTCCCCACAGATAGGGGGCGGCATTTCACCAGACAGTTGCCGTGCCCGCGCTTCTCTCAACGACAAAGCAATGCGCCATCAAAAGTTTCACCCAGTCTTTACCTGCCCTCTCTACCTACCTGCACGACCACGTTTTCAACCCACGCGTGGCGCTAGTGTAATCTGGAATGAGTCTGACCCGAGCGCTGCTTGGCGCCGGGCAGGCGCGATGAACCTGAGTCTGTTGTGGTGAAGGTTAACATTTAAAAAAAAAAAAAAAAAATTGCAGAGCGCTGGCGCGAGCAAAGACGTAAACACCTCTCTCTAACCGACATGTTAGTATTTAACCCGACGCTGAGGAAGCAGCTCTGCGGGCACGTTTCTGGTGTTTGCGCGGAACTCAGCAAAACATTACACATGCGACCTGACTGCACAGACCCGTCCACGGTTATTGGCTGTAGATTATTGAGCCGACCGAGCTGAGCAGGTTGGCTTTAAACTGAGATATCGCATTCAGGAGCTGTTAAATTGAAAAAGCAGCCCTCTCTTGGCTTCATATCTTACTTTACTGAAGGCTGTAATTTGCAGGATAGATTTGTCGTGTCGCTGGTCTTGGCAGCAATTTCCTCCCCGCACATATTGCATCGCACACTATTGACATCAGACCTGATAAAATGGAGCCACGCTTCTGATCTCTTCAGCACTTTTACACCTGCTGTGCGACGCACGCTGTCGTCAAGCCTCCCAGAGACACACCAGCCCCGTTTCTGGGACGCAACGCAGTGTCTTCCTGCGTGCCTCTGCGACAGCCAATCACCAGCGCCGTTACATCTCGGTACAAGCTTGCTGCGTGCTTATTGGCTCAGCCGCTTGGTTGGTGCTGTAAAGCATTGAAGTTCATTATCCAGCCCTCACTCTGATTCTCACAAGTAAAATGTCAGAATTGAATATTTGACTTTGAATGATGTATTTTTTTTTATCTGTCCATCTTTAACTGTCTCAGTGTTTGATTTGTGACCTGTAATATTTCACTTTTCATGTTATATTCCATTTCAGTATCACTAACACTGTATTTTTACCTTTTAGAAAGAAAAGGTGTACATCGGGAAGCTGAACATGATCCTCGTTCAGGTAAGCCCTCGATACTGTCATCCAATCACATCAGTCCCCCTGTTGTCACCCAGTGTCTGGGTTCTGGAAAGGTCAACACTTTGTTTTCTCTTCCTCCAAGACGGAGTTGCTTTATTATGCAAAGGGCCTTATGTTGATGACTTAAGTTTCAGGCGCAGGTTTTCAACCCCAACACGAAGGCGTCCTTTTAAATGGCTCTCTGCAGTCTATAGGAGACGCGGTCGTTGTTGTGCTCTGCAGCGTTGCACGCGAGCAAAGTGCGGAGCAGCGAAGTTATCCACACTGACAGCCAGGGAAGGACAGCTCACATCCCACAGTTGAGAGCGCCGACTCCACTTTTTGATACGGAGCGCAGTTTACATTATAGATTACAGTTATAGCAGATTAGCAAAGTGCACGAAGAAAAATGGACATTGTCCTGCCAGACGTGCCTGAGTCGAGGCGCCCTGTCAGGCAAACGTAAACTAACAGCATTAAACTGTAACTTTGTATTAGTGGAGCACTGATTTAATCCTGACATCATTACTTAGTGTGGATTATGGATTAATTGCTTTTCTGTTGCTGCGGTGAGGAGCCATCCAGTGATTAACAGGCTGAAATATATTCCCACCCCGTTCACAGCAGCTCTGCACACCTGCACGTGAAACACAGTGCTTGGAAGCTGTGCCGGGTGTTGTTGTATAAATGGTGGGGTGCCGTGCCCCCCAAGCATTTGCAGTGATACTTTTTTACCTGAAGGTGTCACCCTCGGGGTCAGCGAGGTTCACGGTTCCTCGTTTAAAAACCGCGCATCGTTTCCTCCGGGAACGTCTCGGCCGAGCGGAAAGCGGCAGGAGAAGCCCCGCGCCTGTTTGCGTGGAAGCGTGAGATCTGTTGTTCACGTGGCAGTTTCTAACCAGCAAGGTGGTGCGTGACCGTGACAACGCTGTGGAAGTGCATAAAGACATATTGCATAAGAAATAGTGGCCGTGATAATTGCAGCCCTGCTGCAGGAAAGTGCTGAATCCTGTAAATGCTCAGCTGTAGAAATTCTCCTTCGCTCCCCTGTGCCATAGGATCAACAAATCAGTCCGCACCACTCCAGGTGTGTGTGTGTGTGTGTGTGTGTGTGTGTGTGTGTGTGTGTGTGTGTGTCGTCTCAGATATTGGCTCGCTGGCTACATGAGTGACTTGGCATTAATGCCAGCGAGAGTGAGTCACTGCTTGCGTCAGCGGAGCTCACGTTGTTTTGGCCTTGAGGGCCTGCACAGCTCCTCCTCCTCCTCCTCCTCCTCCTCAAGAGGCTGTGTTTAAAATGTTTGTGTCGAGAGGTTTGCTTGTCATCATCTAATGTTATGAATGTGCTGTTACACGATGTTTACTACGCCATGCTGGTAAATGGTTCGTCTGAAGCGGTTAAACAGTGGCACAGGATTCCCTCAATTTTCTCATCAGATCTTATGTGTCCTTCAGCAGAAAATGTCCCTTTGAACCACGAGACAACAGTATATATGCCTCTGTGCCCTTCTGGATGTGTGTGTGTGCAGATCCTGAAGCAGGAGTGGCCCAAGCACTGGCCCACCTTCATCAGCGACATTGTGGGGGCGAGCCGCACCAGCGAGAGCCTCTGTCAGAACAACATGATCATCCTGAAGCTGCTCAGCGAGGAGGTCTTTGACTTCTCCAGCGGCCAGATGACCCAGGTCAAAGCCAAGCACCTAAAAGACAGGTCGGCACGCTGCAGCTTATCTCAGTAAACCCTTCAGAGGCAAACCCGTGGTCATTTCATTAAGTGTCGAGGAATTAGTTTTGATAATTCTGCTGTCAAAACCTCCAAATTGCTCTCATTGCTGTCCTAATTAACCCTGCAGACGCACAGAGCGAGGAACATCTCACTAAAGACAGACTTGTAGCTTAAGTACAGATTGTTATCTACTGTCTATACTTGTCTCTCTTAAAGGAAGATTGTTTGTTAGACGTTGATGTTCTTTAACGTGTTGCTTTGTTTCTCGCAGCATGTGCAATGAATTCTCCCAGATATTCCAGCTCTGCCAGTTTGTCATGGTACGCACCGCCTCATCTCTTACTTCTTCAGCATCGTTGCGCAATATCTACCTTCTGTTGCAACCCTCGGTGTATTCTTCGCTCATCTGTCGTGTCAATGGTTGCACCTTAGGAAAACTCCCAGAATGCCCCCCTGGTCCACGCCACTCTGGAGACCCTCCTACGTTTTCTCAACTGGATTCCTCTGGGCTACATCTTTGAAACCAAGCTCATCAGCACATTGGTGTACAAGGTGCGGACGCACACAATGCCATGTAGCAGCTTTACTTTGTAGATGTGCTCCTGTGTCACAGCACACATTTACACGCACATCTGTTCCCACCGCCTTCAGTTCTTGAACGTGCCCATGTTCCGCAACGTGACGCTGAAGTGCCTGACGGAGATCGCCGGGGTCAGCGTCAGCCAGTACGAGGAGCAGTTCGTCACGCTCTTCACCCTGACCATGTGTCAGCTCAAGCAGGTCGGCCGAGCAGCGGGTTCAGATCACGCGTGGCGCTGGCGCCTCCCTCCGCCGAGATGCTGAGCTTTTTTTTTTTATCTGGACCTCGTCTGTTTTAGATGCTGCCGCTCAACACCAACATCCGGCTGGCCTACGCCAACGGGAAAGACGACGAGCAGAACTTCATCCAGAACCTCAGTCTGTTCCTCTGCACCTTCCTGAAGGAGCACGGGCAGCTCATCGAGAAGCGGCTCAACCTCAGAGAAACGTTAATGGAAGTAAGAGAGAACGCCGTGTTTGATCACAGCCGTGCAACTGCGGAGAAAATGAGCCGCAGAGTCGATGTATGTCATCGCTCTTGTTCCCCCTTAGGCTCTTCACTACATGCTGCTGGTGTCGGAAGTGGAAGAGACGGAGATCTTTAAAATCTGCCTGGAGTATTGGAACCACTTGGCCGCCGAGCTCTACAGAGAGAGTCCATTCTCCACGTCCACGTCCCCTCTGCTCTCTGGCAACCAGCACTTTGACGTGCCGCCGCGCAGGCAGCTCTATCTGCCTGTGCTCTCCAAGGTGCGGCACGCAGCCAGTCAGACTCCACGCCGATGCTCCTCGTACATACATGGCTTGGATCGCATAGCATTAAGATACATTTCTTACTCGGAAGGAGGGGGGCGGCGCAGGAGGGTGGCGTTCAGGGGTGCAGAACGCTTTCAATTCAAGGAACCTGCAGCGTCTAAGCTCACAGTCACACTAGAATCAGTTGGCATTGGCCAAGCAACAGGTGGCTGCTAATCTGCTGCCAAAAGAGTTGCTAGGTACCATGTTACTGAAAATCAGCAGCTGGTAAAGAGAAATAACAACAGATTCTTTTTCTTTACTGATGATATTTTACATTCCACGTCGTGCGCGTGTGTGAATATAGCAGTGCGACGTCATTGTATATTATCCTACACCGTTTCTGCTCACACGCGCTGCAGTATGATACGTTTGAAATGCCTCTGCACGCACACGGGCCGGTGAGGCGAGGCGAGCCCTACGGCGCGCGCTGACACGTTTTTTTTTTAATATCCCTGACGACAGGTGCGTCTGCTGATGGTGAGTCGGATGGCCAAGCCGGAGGAGGTGCTGGTGGTGGAGAATGACCAGGGGGAGGTGGTCAGGGAGTTCATGAAGGACACGGACTCCATCAACCTCTACAAGAACATGAGGGAAACCCTCGGTACGGCTCAGTCCCCCGTCATTACCCTCGCTTTTTTTTTTCTTTGCCACTTGCTCGTACTTCAAACATATGTCTAGTTCATGCATCCATCCAAAGACTCCTTTGATACGCAGCTCCATATACGCACACTGATCACGTTAGCTCCCCAGCAGAGGAGGTGAGTTTTGCCCAGCACCGCTGTGATATTCAGAATGTTGCAGGATAATGGGGCTCAGTGGTTAGCACCGCCGGCTGAGAGGACAAGCTGGTGTGGAGAAAGTTGTAACTCTCTACTATTAGCTGCTTTTAAGATTGACTGTAAAAGAAATGTAAGGTGAGTGATGATTCTGCTGATGAAACAGTAGCTGTAGCAACCTGTCAATCGGGATCACTCACCACACTGGACTGGGATGAGTTTTTTTTATATATTTCATGGGGAAATTCTGGGAATTCTGTTCCTCTGCTCCACACATGTTGTTTGTTTACAAAGCCTGTCCCGTTTCACAACCGCACAGCGACGTCCTTTAAGTCCTTTTGTCTCGCCGGCCGCGGTAAACCGGCCGACACTAAAGACGCGCTGTGCTGCCCCGCAGTGTACCTCACTCACTTGGACTACGCCGACACGGAGCGCATCATGACAGAGAAGCTTCACAACCAGGTGAACGGCACCGAGTGGTCCTGGAAGAACCTCAACACGTTGTGCTGGGCCATCGGCTCCATCAGCGGGGCGATGCACGAGGAGGACGAGAAGAGGTTCCTGGTCACCGTCATCAAGGTGAGAAAAAGCGATGAACCGGTCCAGGTAGTCATAGTCTCCAGGCGCCCCGTGCTCGCGTGTCTGACGCTGAACGACCTCGACCATTCCAGGATCTGCTGGGTCTGTGTGAGCAGAAGAGAGGGAAGGACAACAAGGCCATCATAGCCTCCAACATCATGTACATCGTGGGCCAGTATCCGCGCTTTCTCAGAGCCCACTGGAAGTTCCTCAAAACCGTGGTCAACAAGCTCTTTGAGTTCATGCACGGTGAGAACCTCCACGCAACTCTTTTGAATTTAGACACGGCTCCATCGGGGAAAAAAAATCTCATGTGCATTTTTGTTCATCTTCTTCATCAGAGACCCACGATGGCGTTCAGGACATGGCCTGCGACACGTTCATCAAGATCGCCCAGAAGTGCCGGCGCCACTTTATCCAGGTGCAGGTGGGAGAGGTGATGCCCTTCATCGACGAGATCCTCAACAACATCAACACCATCATCTGTGACCTCCAACCGCAACAGGTCATAAAAACACACGTATTTTACCACATTTCCACTTCTTCTTCTCCTTCTAAGTGAGTCCTCTCACTTGCCCGCTCAAGTTTGCATGCCGACACGTTTCCCTTTGCGTGTCCAGGTGCACACGTTCTACGAGGCGGTAGGTTACATGATCGGGGCCCAGACAGACCAGGCTGTGCAGGAGCACCTCATAGAGAAATACATGCTGCTGCCTAATCAAGTGTGGGACAGCATCATCCAGCAGGCCACGAAGGTAGGAGACGAGTCCGCCCGTCCCCCAAAACGCCAAGTCTGCGACAGTGCGTTGATCTCCGACCCGCTGCTGCTCGTCTCTCCACCCTCAGAACGTGGACATCTTGAAGGACCCGGAGACTGTGAAGCAGCTGGGCAGCATCCTGAAGACCAACGTGCGAGCCTGCAAGGCCGTGGGACACCCCTTCGTCATCCAGCTGGGACGGATCTACCTTGACATGCTCAACGTCTACAAGTGCCTCAGCGAGAACATCTCGGCTGCCATCCAGACAAATGGTAAATGCCTCTAACTGGCCGTGACATATTGTATATGGGGTTGTTGAGGTTACACACCACGGGCAGGGAGGTCGTAGCACCTCTGACAGGTGGAGGGTCAGTCTCTGCAAACCTTTTGTTGCGTCCCTAGGTGGAATATAAATGCTTTCACCCCCACCTAACCTGACACATTTGCTGTACTGTTGCTCCTTCACGTGTGCAGGACTTGTTCAGCTTGTTACAGCTGTGTTACAGATCTGAACAGCGCATAGATCGTGTTGCTCCATTGTTTGTTTTTTGGCCCACAGTCCAGCGTGTAAACCCAGCATTTCCTCAGCGCGCTGCCAGGTTTGAAAAATGCCCAAATGCTTTCGGTGCCGAGTTTTGCGAGGCTTTACGTGGGACGTGTTGGTTTGGAAATGAAAGCTCAAAGCTGCACTGACTGAGCTCAGGACGGTAGCTTGCATCACTGTGTCTGCGCCTGTTTGTTAGTGAGGTGGAGAGGGATGAGCGCAGAGCAGGTCGTCATCAGGTGAGGTGCATGGTGGGAGAAAAAAAGTTCACGCTGGTCATGGCTCTGATGGCAAATGTTCCGAGTTTTATTTTGCTTCAACCAGTTGTTTGTTCTTCATATCTCACATCTGCTCTCCAAATATATAATAATTATAGAAATATCAAACAAAACCAAACTTAACCCTCTGCCTCCCCCCTTACTTGGCCACTTGGTTTGACCTAATGAACCAAACGGCAACTGTGCACTCCATCAGTGCTGTTCAAAGCATGGCCACAACACAACAACAGCAAAAACATCAGCATTAGCCTCCTCAGTCCCCACACATGCACACAGACACACATCCCGCCTGTCTTAGCAGAAGCTTCCTCACACACATGGATGTTCAACAGAGAGGAAATGAGGTGTTTGCCACATCTAATAAAGAGGGGGAGGGGAACGGAGATAAAAATCTGATGTTGGTGCTGTTCTCCGCTGACTGTGTTGTATGGGATTAAAAAATGTCACGTGAAACAAACGGGGGGGGGGGCAGACTCGCAGATGGTTACCTTCTCTCCTCAACAGGCAGCTGCTCAAACCAAAAGTCTCACACGCCGTGTCTGATGTGCGTCTCCCCTCTGTGCGCAGGTGAGATGGTGACAAAACAGCCCCTGATCCGGAGCATGAGGACGGTGAAGCGAGAGACGCTGAAGCTGATCTCGGGCTGGGTCAGCCGATCAAACGACCCGCAGATGGTGAGGCGCGAGGAGGCGCGGCGCTGCCCGTGCGGCAAAAAAAAAAAATATTTGAATTTGTCACGAGGAACAGTCGCCCTTTTTCAGTGCCATGGACAGGCCGCTCTAATTTCACATAAAAGAAATAGTGAGCGAGTAAAAGAAATGATGTGTGACAGCAGCGGTGCATTCGTAACCTTGTGTGTCCTCAGGTGATCCTGCACGCTGTGGAAATCAATGAAACAGCTGACAGTAGATCTAATCCCGTTGGTATTTTTAGATCAAGGACAAAACTTTCATTTCCTCGTGGCCTCAGCTGCGTCTTGATGTGCATCCCAATGAAGTTAGTTTAATGCAAAAGTACGAGCCGCGCCTATGGAATCGGAGCCTTTAGCAAGTTTCACACCTCGCCCTCTGCTGTTACCGTGGTGACCGCTGCCGAGCCCTCCTCGTTGCCTTCCAGGTCGGGGAGAACTTTGTGCCGCCGCTGCTGGACGCCGTGCTCATCGACTACCAGCGCAACGTCCCCGCCGCCCGCGAACCCGAGGTCCTCAGCACCATGGCGACCATCGTCAACAAGCTGGGCGGGCACATCACCAGCGAGATACCCCAGATCTTTGACGCCGTCTTCGAGTGCACCCTGAACATGATCAACAAGGTGAGACGCGGCGGCGGACATCTCTGAAACCTTGAGGCCGACAGTCGCTGGAGAAACGTTCCCGTGCTCTTTTTCATGTTTGGAGGGGGAAAAACACGTGCATGAATCGCGTCGCCCTCGTGGAATCGTCCATTATATGATACAGCTGATTATGAAATGATCATTTGGAGCGTATTTGTGTGTCCTCCAGAACTTCGAGGAGTACCCCGAGCACAGGACCCACTTCTTCTACCTGCTCCAAGCCGTCAACTCCCACTGCTTCCCCGCGTTCCTCGCCATCCCCCCGGCCCAGTTCAAGCTGGTGCTGGACTCCATCATCTGGGCCTTCAAACACACCATGAGGAACGTTGCCGACACCGGTACGCGCTTACTCCATTTACCAATGTTCACGCTGAGAAACGACAGCTCGCGCCCGAATACTGGATGATGTACAACACAGGTGGAATAACCGTCAGGCGGAAATCTGACACCGCAGCTGCGCTGTCTCTCGCTCACATTGACACGTCGCATCGCGCGGCGGCGCGCGATGCGACGTGGAGCAATGCTGACGGCAGGCTGTGTTTCCGCTCCCCCGCAGGTCTGCAGATCCTCTACACGATGCTGCAGAACGTGGCCCAGGAGGAAGCGGCCGCTCAGAGTTTCTACCAGACGTACTTCTGCGATATCCTGCAGCACATCTTCTCCGTGGTCACGGACACGTCGCACACCGCCGGTGAGTTCAGCCGGGAAGTCCCTGATCTTACTAAGATGACTTGGTTGAAGTTCCTGCAGTAAGTGTGTGTGTGTGTGTGTGTGTGCGCGTGCTGCAGGCCTGACCATGCACGCGTCCATCCTGGCCTACATGTTCAACCTGGTGGAGGAGGGGAAGATCACCACGGGGTTGAACCCGGCCAGCCCCACCAACAACCAGGTGTTCATCCAGGAGTACGTGGCCAACCTGCTCAAGACGGCCTTCCCGCACCTACAAGAGTGAGCGACACTCACGACACACACACACACACACACAGTCGCCGTGGTAGCGAAACGCGCGGGTGTTGACTGCGGTTGTGTGCTTGCTCCAGCGCTCAGGTGAAGGTGTTTGTGACGGGGCTGTTCAGCCTGAACCAGGACATTCCCGCCTTCAAGGAGCACCTGAGGGACTTCCTGGTGCAGATTAAGGTGAGGTCGTCGGCTCGCCACCGCTCGCGATCAGGAGTCGAGTGCTAGCGTAACGCGATGTGGTACAGTTGTCCTGTCTCACGTGCCTGCGTGGCGCGCAGCCTTCGCCTCCTCGCAGAGGTTATCAGTGAGCGCATAGCGAGCTGCTTAGCGGCTGTTTCCACAAATAACATTTTCCTGTGGCCCCCGTGCCAGCGTGATTGTTGGAATAACACCGTGTGTGAGAGCGACGCAGGGATGTGCAAAGAGGGCACGGATTCTGTCCTACGGACGGGTCCGGTTCTCAGTCCTCTGGCTCAACGCAGGCTCACTATTCTTTTTTTTTTTTCAACATGTTTCTCGACTATGTTTTGGACAGTTCAAGACAACACCTCTGGCTTTTGGAAGTTCGTATTTCTTAAACTAAGAGACCGATCAATTATCCGTATGATTAATGGAACGAAAGCTGTGATTAGTTTGCATCCCCAGTCTGATTTAGAAAAAGGTCGTCTGGAGATGTAGTCTGTCTTTTAAAAGCCCGGACCTGACCGCGGCGTCTCCTCCTTGCAGGAGTTCGCGGGCGAGGACACCTCGGACCTGTTCCTGGAGGAGAGGGAGGCGTCGCTGCGTCAGGCCCAGGAGGAGAAACACAAGATCCAGATGTCGGTCCCGGGCATCCTCAACCCTCACGAGATCCCCGAGGAGATGTGCGACTGAGCGCCGGGCTCAACCAAACTGTACAGTACTCCACACGACAAAAACACACCGACAAACAAACAAACAAACAAACAAACAAACCAACCCTAACCGCAGCGAAAAAAACAAAACACAACGAAACCCAAGAGAGGCACTTGAGCGCGGTGGGCGGCGGCTCGCCCTGCGCGGACCGGGCCGTCCCACTGGATGTTTGTTGACCAAAACAATGCCAATAATGTGTAAATGATTACCGCGTCGCCCTGTGGCCCTTTTTACATAATCTGCATTTTCTATGGGGACTTTTTGTGTAATATCTTTCCAGAAGGGTTGACCCGAGCTTACGTCACGTCGGCCTCTGTCCCATCCGCACCTGCATGATGAGGCCCTAACCATTAGGACAAGTTAACCACCTCGTTTTTGTTCTGTTCCCGCCGCCTCCCCCGTTCTCCCCCCTTCCTCCCATATATTTGTTGATATATAAATATATTATATATACAGTCCGAGCAGGGTTTTTGCGAGAGCGGCGTACGCGTCGCGTCGGCACGGGGGCTCCCAGACCTGTGGCGAGGCGGACAGGAAGCGGTCTTTTAGAGGCGCACGCACGGCATCGTGGGAGAATGTGAATCTAACGGATAATGAATGAAGGTTGAGAAGATGCTGCTTCGCCCGTCAGCATCTGTTGCTCATGAGTTCTGCTTCACCTGAAAAAGAAAAAGCGTCGACGGGAGTTCGTTCTGTTGGTTGTTTTTCTTTTTTTTTTTTTAGGGAAAGCAAAACTAAATATGTGCATATCATCCCAATTGTATAGCATCTTTACTACCATGGGAACATTTTTTTTTTCCTTTTATTCTATTGTTTCTTTTTGTTGTGGGTGTGTGCGCGTGTGTGCTGTCGCCTAGTCGACATCAGCGTTTTGTTTTCCTCTAAGAGGATTGTTGCTCATTTGTGAGCCTTCATTAATGGGACGTTTTACGGAAGTGGCGGAGGTATTTATGGGTTCTTGGTTGGTTGCATCTTTATAACAACTCCTGTTTAACTCAGATGGCTTTCAAGATTTTGAATTGTACTAATTTAGATTGTTTACCATGCAGTAGTGCTCCAAGACACTACCTTTAGAGCAAAACGAGAAATAAAACTGGGTTTACATTTAATTTTGTATTTTTGCATTTTTCATTTGTACCTGTTTTGAGTTCTGTCCAGATCAACAAAGGTTCTTGTTTTGTTTTTGTCCAGCAGAGCAAATGGTTTGCCAACGAGTTTAATTAGAAGAAGAATGTATAAATCCAATTAAGTACCCAATCTCTGATGGCAGATTTCCCTTCTCGAGGTGTTACATTTGTTGTGAACTTTTTGAACTGATTAAAGTTGAGAATTTTATAACCCGGCCTTCGCTCCCATTTCTTGATTTCACCCACCTCACGAGCGTCGCAAAGTATTTCGCGGACAGGTAAAGGCAGGTGCAGAACAGGGCAAATGAAAATACAGGAATGAGGGAGGGTAATCAATAATCATCAATATGTAATCCAGACCTCTGCCAATAACTGCTGTGTGAAATGCAGCTGAAAAAGCTGCAAGCTGAACAATTTGGACCAGATGAACCGATGCCACGTGGGCAGGGCGGCTTCTAATCAGCAGGAGAAAAGTGATGAAGCTTCCTCTGACGTTCTTACGGCAGAAGTTGTGAAGTTTAATAAGAGGTAACTTGGAATTCAGTTGTGACTTAAAGCGCGTTCTCGTCAAAATACTTTCCACTGAAAATGAGTAAATTTGGAGTAATAACGAAACATGTCGCAATATTTTTTTTAAACCTAATACAATGGATGTGTGACAAGTCTCGATCCAGGCCTGAAGTCAAGCGCACGCCGACATAAACCCCACAGGGAAGAGGTAGATGATGATGATGATGATGATGATGGACGGCCTCTGTCACACACGCAGCGGGGGCATCTGGACGTTTCCGCTCATCCTTGGCCGAGCTCGGTGCTGTTGTAAGTGGAGCCGACCACTAATCCCTGTTAACTTCCTGGTATTACGCCGAAGGTTACGATGACGCTCCGCCGCTGAAAGTCGAAACACGCGCCTGACGCAACCCCCGCCGACCTGCCCGCCCTGACGCAACCGGAGAGGAAGCCGGAGCCCTTCGGCTCCAGCAGGTCGTCGCCGTCAGGACCTTAGATTCGACGTTAAACGCTCCATTTCACGGAGCGGAGGGGGATTCTGCTGGAAGTCCAGAACGTCAGCTGTGGGTTTCATGTTGGTTCTGGCTGCAGGAGTCTCACCCCTGCAGAGAAACAGCTTTTTTTTTCGCGGTTATTAGCAATAAAACTGGACTTTTTGGTCCGGCTGTAACCGGACCCCATTCCCTCTCTTCCTGACCCTGATCCAGAGATCCTCAGCCATTCTCGGCATGTGCTGTCGAGGAGAAGAGGGAACAGCTGGGGTCGCCCCCCTCCTACCCACCCAGAAAAAAAAAAAAAAAAAAAAAATGCCCGCTCGCTCTACCCTCCGCGCTCCATCTCTGCGCTGGGCGGGCAGGGTTATTAATACCCGTGTGAGTAAGTTAGACAGGAAGAGCCAGGTTAGCGCACCCGCTGAGGGGTGGCACATACCAGCCCTCTGCCCAGCGCTTCAACAGCTTCCACCTCTTCCTTTAGTGTTTTGGGAAAGAGCAACAAACGTTAAAGACTAAAAATAGAAAAGTAGCGTTGAGGAAATCCACTGCTTCTCCTCCACCGATTAAATTCCCTGATATGACGCCGGCCGGAGCAGAGGCGGCAGGTTGCGGTCGAAACTGGGGGAAAGTTGACTTCGGAGGGCCCGGCGAAACCTCCTGTGAAACGTGTCATACCTCCACCCAGTGGACGACCGGCGGAAAGAACACGACAAACCAAGGTTCTGCCCGAGCTCCGTGCCATTCATGTTTTTATTGGCCCCCGGTGCTGTACAGTTCACTCACATTCCAGTACAGATAGAGCGGAGGAGACCTGTAGCTCTCTACCAGGACCGGGAGGGGGGGGGAATGTTTGTCAGTAACATCTGTCTCATCCAGATCCAGGCTCCGACACATCGGACAGTAAGAATTAGTCGAGTTAAATGAGGAGCGGTTTTAACCGAAACGAGCGGAGCCGCACCGACATGCAGTGAGGATCTCATCCTCCGTGTGGCCTGTGGAAGGCTGAGCATGTGCCCGTTTCTCTCAAACTACACTTTACTGGATCTAAACAATTCAGACTTGATGACTAAACGTTTCTCATGTTAGTTTCTAGAACCCCCCCACACACACACACACACACACTGGTCTGGCTCAAAAAAAAAATCCTGAAGGAGCACAGAGATCAGTCAAAGTGCATTTCCTAAGAACCGAGCCGGAACCCAGGGTTCCCGGTCACAGCTGCACAAATAAACGGCGAGCTGGAGCGCCAGGGGATGCGGTTGGTGGTGATCCATATGTAGTCACCTGAGTTAAGCAAGGGAGGGGAGGGCGGAGCAGGGTGGGGGTGGCCGTGCAGGAGGGGCGGGCTGCCGCTGGGAGGTTGTTTTCGCTGCGCTGAACCCTCACAGAAGGATCTCGTCTCTTCCTCTTTGCTCATCTGTTTTCACGTTAGTCTCTTCAGCTGCTCAGTGCCCCCACCCCCCGCCTGAGTCCTTTATGTTGTCCGGATCTGAGCGTAGCGTATTTTGGATCTGCGGGGGTCAGAATCAGGAAAGGGTTAACATAATGATCAGACGTGAGCGTGTGTGTGTGTGTGTGTGCGCGTGTGCGCAGCGCTCTACCTGGGCGTCTTCTCTGAACTCTGTCGGGCTTGAGAGGCGCTCTTAAACTGCGCTTCTAGTCTGGAGTAGATTCCCCCTGCAGGCTGCAATAACACACACACACACACACACACACACACACAGAGTTCAGACCGAAAACAATCCAACATCAGGCAGCTGCAAAAACCGGGACAACAGGGCTGACGGCTCAACACCAGCCATAACCACATAATGTGACCAGAGCAAAAAAAAAAAAAAAAAAAATCCTGGTCCAACTTGTACTTCCAGTGGCACGATGCGACACATCGCCTGACTTTCCAGCAGACACGCACCTCTTTAGTGTCCTTTGATTTGCTCTGTTCCTGGTCTCCAAACCTCATCTTTGTCAGGTAGCCGATGATCTCCACCATGCGACGCTGGTCTGAGAGCGCAGCAAGACAGAAGTGGATGTAAACCACCAGCACTGATTTCAACGCGACTGGTGTGTCTAAAAAAACAGATTCCTCCTTTACCTTCCTCTCTCTGAGCGTCCTGGTTGTAGCGCATGGAGCGAGAGCTGTCCCACTTACTCTTCTGGACGCTCACTCTGCAGAACATAGACGCCGGTTTGAACCGAGGTTCAGTACGAACAGCGCGGAACACAGAATCAGAGCAGTGCACCCTGATGAGGATGTTCTCCGTGAAGGCGTTAACTCACGTGAAAGGCGTGTTGTCCCTGCTCTGAGACTGTGGGGAAAGAAAATAAAAAATAAGATATACAGCTCAAACATAATAAGATAATGATTGGTTAGCCTCACAGTGGGAAAAAGTTCATTGCATTGGCCGGGAATCGAACCCGGGCCTCCCGCGTGGCAGGCGAGAATTCTACCACTGAACCACCAATGCTTACATAAAGTGTCACTTGTGTTATAGAATTCTGTGAGAGAGGTTCAGGAACCATTGCTAAACAGCTTATACGATGCGTTCAGGGACAGTTCAACTGGGTCTATTTGAGCAGATGTTTTGGAGCGGTTGCGCATAAATCCAGAGTCAACTGCAAGTACAAATTCTCTGTGGCTGAATTATTCTGCTTGGATTAACAAATTCTAAACACCGTGGAAATCTAAGTCCTTTTCATAACTGACACACCCTGTTACAGCACAGTTATAAAAGGTAGAACACGTTACACTGTATTACTATTAAGACCGAAGCAGTGAAAAAGCTTTTTTGGTGTTTGGGTCAGATTCGGCAGTATTTTACTTTTAATTGAAACTAATGAAATCACTGACTCACTTTCTCTGGTTTCTCTTTGCGCTGGAAGTTTGGGGAGGACATTTGTTTTTTCAGAGGTCTGTGGGCCTTCTTGGCCTTCTTGGCAGCTGCAAAGAGAAAAGAAAAAAGAAAAAGAAAAAAATAAGAGCGACTGAATACGCCTTCAGCATCTGACGCCACCTGCTGGTCAAAGGCAGCAACTGGTTGGACAGAGCGGCCTCAAACAAAACGGAGGGGATGGAAACAATGAAACGCTAAAAATAGACGGGATGAAAATGTGGAGTGAGGGCGGAACGCCGGCTATAAACAGAGCGGCGCTTCATCCTCTGTTATCATACTTAAACTACGGCGGTGACTCAGCGCCGCAGGGGTCAGAGGAAGCAAAAGTCACCGAAAACATGAAACGCAAATGAGCCTGACGTTCATTATGAGGTCAGAGGATATTAGTCAGCAAGTCGTAGCCTGAAGGTATCACGTGGTGCACGCTGCCTGAGTGAGGCAACGTGTTTGTTTACTTTAAACGTCACATAGTTGGTGATTTTCACCTTTCGAGCTTCTCTCAACCTTTAGCGTCAAGGTGAAAACCAGTGCCTGTACAGATAACTGCATAAGAATTCTCTTTTGTATTATATGTATGAATGTGTGTTTGTCTATATATGGAATTATGAAATAAATCAAAGCTGCAGGTAACATAACACTCCTCACTATTTATGCCCGAAAGCACAGACAACATAATCACAGAGTGAATATTTCACATAACGACAGGAAAAAAACTTGCGCTGCGACTCCACCTTGTTTCTTGGACAGCTCCTCTTCGTCCCCCACCTCATCCTCGGTGACCTCTGACCCCGTGGTGTACTCCTCGTCCTCTGACAGGAGCGACTGCTGTCTCTGAGGGGTCACAGAGAATCTCAGTAAAAGCGCAGACAACCCACACACGTGTGCAACTCTGAACGCAGCTGCTGGTAAAATGATGTAGACCAGAGCAGAGGCAGATGCTGAGTGAAGGAGGGAATGAGAAGTCCTACCAGCTGTAGACTCCAGTTTTTCAAAAGGGAAAACTGGTTAAAAAAGAGAGAAAAGCTGAAGTCAGGACCGGGGACGAGGACAGCGCCAGAGAGGAAGCACACAGCGAGAGAAAGAGCGACACTTACAGCGCTGCCGTCTCCTCTCAGAGGTCCGAGCAGCGTCGGCTCCAGCAGAACAGCGCAGTCCTGAACCTTCTCTGCACCGGGTGGGCTCTCCTCGGCGCTGACACACACACACACACACACATTAGCGGAAAACTGCACTCTCGCACAGCAAAGTGCTTCTACAAACGCGCGCACGCAGCCGGGGAGCTCACCCGTCTGCTGGCGGTGCGTTGGGCAAACACACGGCGTCCCTGTGCAGCAGCAGGTCGTTCAGGACCCTGGTCTGGGCCGAGGTCGACTCATCGCAGTTCTCCTCGTCGGGCACGTTCACTATGTGGTCCCGCATCTTACAGCCCTGAACGCACAAACACAAGCGCACACACTTTTCCTCTCTCTCTCATTCTTTGTCCCTCCTTTCTCTCCGTCACTGTATTTGACTGGTGATATCTTTGGTCCCCAGTTATCAGTTATGCATACACACTATGTGGTTGTGCGTGCGTGCGTGTCCATACCTTGGGTATGCCCGTGGGGTCAAAGCGGAGGACCCGCTGGTTGCAGCAGGGGTAGATACCCGCGCCATGCAAGCCTTTCTCGGCTCCCAGCCCGGGGTACAGCACGCTGTCCGGGTGGTACTTGCAGTGGGTCAGCTCTGCACACACAAACACCTGCACACAAGTTAACAAGTGAGTCAGGTTCAGTGGATTCACACACACTCGCGTTCATATGCACATATTCTCGGGCAATGACTTTTGTCTCACTGTGTAAGAATTCCGTTTGTCCTCATTTGATTTCTTGTGCAAAACAAACACATTGTGCGCGCGCGCACACACACACACACACACACACACTGACCTGTTGGCATCGGGAACATGTGAGGAAGTTGATTGTGCCCCAGATTCTCCAGTAGACCAGGACCCAGGACTTGAGCTCCTCATAGAGTCCAGTGATGTATTCGTGCACATCCCAGCTCTTTTGTCTGCAAATGCACACACGTACACACACACACACACACAGTGATCAGGAACTCACATAAGCCTTAAGGCAAATGGAGTATTATAGTGTATTATATCTGAGAGCTGAATAAATACAGTATCTATGATTATATGGATGTGGTCCTTGTACGTTGCCGTGGAGCATCGTGGAGGAGTCACGATGAGCAGCTGCTGTGATACCTGGTGTGTGTATAGATGATCTCTCCTTGAGCGTCGATGTTGATTTTCCCAGGAACACAAGAAATCTTCCTCTCCGTGTCTTTGGTCAGGAGCTTAAGACACAGCCCACACCTGGGATGCAACGCACACGCACGACAAATAACGACGGTGAGAGAAGAAACCGACATTCACGAGCTCCCAGACGTGTGAGAGCACGCGCAGAGAAGCGGCCTAAGCGAGGAACGCAAACCTGCGCACGCCGCTCCCCCTCACCTGTAGAGAGTCGAGGCGTTCCCCGGCGAGTCTCTGCTCTGATGGACGGGGTCGAAGAGACGCTCAGTCTTCTTCTGGAACAATTTGCTTTTGAGGGCGAGAGAAAAGAAAGGAAACGGGGACGCTGTCACGAACGTAAAAACTTGTTTCCTGGTGAATTCAAACACAGAATAATGGAAGGATGACAGCACGGCGTCGCCAGCGCCTGACTGCCACCAAGACACCTCGCTGTTAATTAGCACGGAATGAATCAGCTATATTCTGCTCCACACACTTCTATCAGACCACATATACTATCAGTACTTCAGCATAAGTAATTTTACCAGTATTTTTGATAAGTAATTTGACTTTGTTATGTTTTTCTCTTTCCTGTTTATGCCAGTAACATACCAGAAGTTTTATTTCTCCAAAACTGTTTCAACAGAATTTCAAAATAGTGTCTTATGTTTCAAGAGTGAGTCACCTTTGATGATTTCGGTGCATTTTCTTTTACTTCAGTAAAGGATCTGAATACTTCTTCCTCAACAGGTAACTGTGGTTATTTCCTCCTGTTTCAATATGATTCCCAGGCAGTTGTGTCTCCTGTTATTCTGCACAGCCTGTTTACGTGTTATTACCGTTTTTCAAAGAGTACGATCAACTCGGGAAGAATGGTCATGGCATTGTGAGGCGTTTGGGAAGCTCTAACCATGTTCCTCGCCTGTGAACTTCCAGCATCTGTCGTTTAGCAGCATTTAGTGGCAGTTTCCGTCAGGGCTTTTCCCTTTTGAACGCGCTCCACGCTGTGTCGGTCACTCGCACTTCGTCTCACCTCTTGAACTTGTCCTTCTTGTCCCTGATGTCGTCGGCCTCGTTGTGGCTGAAGAGCTCGGCGATGCGCGTCGCCAGGTTGCTGTTGATGCAGTTCATGTTGCAGGGCGTGGCCACGATGGCGCTCATGTGTTTGTGGCAGTACTGGATGCACTCCTCCACCTGAAGGCGGAGGACGACTTTGTAAGAGCTTCTCACAAGGACCGGATCGTTCATCTCTGTGATCCTACCTTCACAAACACTGATGACGCGCTACCGCTACAATGTTAAGAGCCTAAGAGAGCACAGCAGTGATGAGAATAACTTTTTTAAATGATAAACAACATCCATGCAACATCACCTAAACAAAGCTCTATCTATGGGCCTCTTGTTTTCCCTGACTTAAACATCAAATATTTTACATTATTAATCAAAATCTGATGAGAGAAACTTTACGGGAAAACGTCCACGCTGCAAATAGCAAAGTTCTCTGCGTTCCATCTGAAAAACAAGGGGCCCGAAGCACGTCACCACATCACCAACGTCACGCATCACAACACTTACTAACGTATCCATCTTCAAGAACTCGGAGGAGATCAGGATTGAGATCACATTGCTGGGCTCTGTAACCGACAGACACCACATGACCCACCGAGCAAACCGCACAACCCACAGACACCACAGAACACACAGCCAGTGACCCACCAGACAGACGCCACCTTTAGTGACCAGTAAAATCGAGCACCGTCCACTGATTTACACTAGCAGGTGCTGTAAGTGAAAGCTCAGGCATTTCCATGTGGGAAAATGTTGTATCTATTATTGCTGGACGGGGATTTTACCGAGCCGGGGTTTGTCCTTGTTTCCCTCTCCTGCCGAGTTCCTCCTGACGTAGTTCATGAGCCAGTCAAAGATCTGCACGTCGCAGTGAACCGAGATGTCCACCTCCTCCCACCTCTGGGAATCCACAGACAGGTACTCGGCGAAGTACCGCATCTCTTTAACCAGAAGATCTCTGGGACACGTGAAGTCCTGCTTCAGGTTCTTGGTCTCGTCACACACGTGGATCACCATGTTGGGACTGTAAGGAGAACGTTTAGATCTCAGTTTAGAATTCCGCAAGTGAAATCTGGTAAACTTCCCACTGAAAAGAACGACACAAAAGCGGCGAAAAGCTTCAAACCGAGAGCGAGTTACTGCGACTGACTCTCGTGGCTTCGGAGGTCTGTCCTCCTCCTCTGGTGAGACCCTTTTCTCTTTCTTCTCCACAGCACCGACCCTCCCTGAGAGCGTGGACTTGGAGCCTGGAACGACACAATGACAAGAAAAATATGCTCCCAACCCAATCAAGAGCATAAAGTATTGTACCACTCTGAAATAATATTTGAAACGGTCCCAGGAGTCTGTGTTTTCTACTAGCCTGTGAATATTTCTTAAAGAAATGGATTTCAGCCTAATGTAAATCTATCTAAAAAATATTATTTTCAGATGTCCACCACTTTATTATTTGGGCCATTAATCAGTGTTAAATGTATGTTTCATTAAATATTGTAATTGGCAGAAATTTGGCCACACCAGTCATGCATTTCTGCTCCAAATTCGTATTGTTTTATCAGCCTTTAAAAAATTCCATTAGCGGTCAACATCTAATGAATTCAATTAATCTAACTCCTAAGAGGAAGCTCAGCTGTAACTCTGTACTGCTCTGGGTGGCGCTGACTAACCCGTGACTTTGCCGGTGCTCTGACCGCTTCCCGTCTCCCTCGAATCCCCAGCGTCCAGCAGCGTGGACAGGCCGTCTGAAGGGGAGGTAGTTCCTGCTGTCAGCGTATTACACTGGTTGTCCACGAGTGGAAAACCCCCTGCGGTCTTCAGCTCCTCAAACCGGCGGGCACACTGCAACATCACATCACCGTCATCAGTAAGTCAGGCCTTATGATGGAATGAGGGGTGGATGGGGCCCGGCAGATGGAGAGGGTGGAGGGGATAGTTCCCCCCCCCACATTCTGCATTACCTCCTTGGGAGTAAATCCTGGAACCAGCTTGGCTACGTTGTCCCAGTTTATGGGCTGGGGCACTCCCCACAGAGAGCCCAGCACCATGTCCAAAACCAGGACGTTGTTGTCATAGGGGAAGTTGTTGTTGTCCGAGCAAAAGCGGCTCATGTCTGCAGTCACAGAGAGATAAAGTGGCAGTGAGTCAACAATGAACGCCTGCATTCCTTCACTCCAGCCAGCTTCCACACAGTGTGGTCATGTTGAAGTACTAACTTTAACCTTCAGATGGTAAATTCCCATCATTTTCCAGGTCCTACAGTAGTAAGCAGTGGTCTCAAACTGTGAGTGAAAGGATTTTCTTCGGGGACCAACGGATGTGCATCATGCGTAATGCGAAATCAGCGTTATTGTGGTTTTCAGTCAATTAATCCATCCCAGGTCACAACATCCTGCTGATACAGGTGTGTGCTCTAAATTCATCAGTGTGTGGTGATGCTAGGCCGAGCCCCTCTGTCCTCCTCCTGCTCCAGCAACATCTCATGCTTTCAGGTCAAATGAAACCCGCCGCTTCTTTACACATAATCCATAACAGCAACAGGGAGAAAATACTGTTCACTTACTGATCTGGTGTCAGACTTATTCCTCCCCGTCGTCTCGTACGGTAAACCAAGCCGGTGCCTGTTTTATGTCATTGCGTGTGGATGATGCTGATGCTGCGGTCTTCTCCTACCGGCTAACTGCTTCCATTGCTCCTGCTAGCTAACTTTGTAGGACAGGGTCTGCTGCGTTCAAGTACTCTCGTAAACCCCGGATGATGAACCCACAACATGCGTCACGACCACCATTGATGGGAATAGTCGCATAGTATCGTCAAGCCGTTGTTTTGTGCGGCCCTTCAATTTCTGCCTCCAATTTAGGCGAATTATTTGTTATGCTGCGATGCCAACATAAATTGTAAGGTGTACGCCCCCATAAACAAATGGCTCACGTTTATCTACGTGGTCACGTCTCGCACAAGTATTGCAAGTAAAGTAGCTATGCGACGAACTCTGACAGATATATAAGAAAAAGTGGATACTGACTATGTACGAGGTCAAACATGATCATTCAAGCATATTAATATGCATAACTGCGGTAATTCCGATAGTCATTTAACGCAGCATTAGCTTCCATCAGATAGCATATCGGATCGCTAAGTACACAGGAGTTTGTTCTTTTTTCGCATGTAAACCGTGTCACCGAGAGGTTGCACGATCAAAATACAAACTCGACGGACAAGTTTTTCAAATAATTTATATTCATAAATATGCTTTTCGGACGGTTCTGCCGGTACCTAAAGCGGTGAGCCGTCCCTATTGTCGCACTGCACCAGGTTAGGCGTTCTGTTGCTTAGCAACGTCTTGTCGTAAATCTACTGTTTCTGCCATTAACCCTCTTCAACTACAATAACTAAGGATGATTATTATTATTATTATTATTATTATTATTATTACTACCTACCCATGCATATATGTGATGAAGATATTGCTCAGTGGACAAAATGGTTTTGAAAAATATTTATTTTCAAAATAATTTTATTAAATATTTACAAAATTATTTACTGCGAACTTGTGCAAAATTAGCCCCATCTCAACCTGAACCAATTCAATCCCATTAGCTTCCCAAAGGAGACAATACAGACAACACAAGGTTACTATTACAGTATCAAACAAAAATACAGGAACTTTGTTTTTCCACTGTCATACAGATGATAACATCAGTGCATCTCACTAAATTACACACTGAAGCAATTTCTGTTATCCAACAATCTGAAGACGTGATATCTTGTATCAGACATGATTTTCAGGACAGTAGTGTACCACGTTTAGAGATTACACAATAGTCTCTTTGTTTTACACTGCCTAAACAAATGACAAGATAACCTAAAACCTCAAAACTGAACAGCACAACCATATTTGATCAATAACCTTATCAGAATGTCCAGATTGTGTTAGTAGCTTTGAACCATTACTGAAGAGTGAAAGAACTACTTTAAGCAACGCCTGATGAGGTCCATGGTGTTTCTCCAAATATCTACTGTCAGCTGATTAAGCGTTTATCACTGCTAACATGTACTGACTGAGCAACCGACGCTGGGAGCACACACACACACCTGCGTGCAGCTCTGTGTACACATGCACAAACATCACAGGTCAGTCTTGTCAGGGATGTTCAGCACTGTGCTGGTGGGGGCACTGCAGTTAGATGTTCCCAGACTGAAGGAAGCTGGTGTTTCTCTGTACAGCGACTCCAGCAGCTCCTCTGAGGAAGCTGAGGTGGAGGCTGAACCAAGGCCCGGGTTTAAGTCTTGGGCAGGACTTGATCCTGGGTGCGCTGCCAAAGTCTGGGATGCCTGTGCGCTGCCTTGCTGGACCTGAGAAAGCCTCTCCATCTCCACGTGCTTCCGGCCTCTCCTCTTACCAAGGACCTTGACATAGTTAGCCGGGACGAGCCCCGTGGTCTGACCGTCCGTGCTGGCCAGAAGCCAGCCGCGCACCCTGGGCTGTTGCTCTGCACACAGGAGCGAGTGAAACGTCAACAACATGGAAGAATGTTCAACACACAAAGGTCGAGTGCAACCCAGAAATGTGAAACCATTTTTCTGCAAGCCGGCCGTCCGTCGTTAAAGAGTTCTCACCTTTGGGGGCGAGGTTGAGCATGTCTCCCGCCCGCACGGAAATCTCCTCCTCGGATGCTGCTGAGAAGTCGTACTCTGCTCTGGCCACGACATGGTCATCCTCTCCGCTGGCCCAATTAGTGACTGGATAAAGACACAGAACAGATTTACTTGCTGCAGTTGGGTTTAAAAGACCAAAAATATGACATTCACAGCCTTCTCTGGAACAGAATATCGTTTCGCTGATCTTTGGAGGATTATTTTTTATTTGTCTTTAAAGCAATCATAAAACACCGGCCGTGGCCACGACTGGTGCAAGTTAAATGTTTAACTACTTTCCCAGTGATCAGTGAAGACAGTTTAACTGTTACTATCTAGATTAGCATTTTTCGACTGTCTGAAGCATAGGACTGTGCAAGTTTTCATTCCAAGTAAGCAGTAAAGCCAGGAATCACTGGGACCAGCAAAGTGTTAGGCTCTGATGGGTGATGGTGAGAGCTGCTGATCAGAAGTAGGAATCCCCTACATAAAAGAGAACATTGTCTTATCTGAAAGCATGTGATCTCAACTTCAATGCAAGCCTCACCATTTTCTTCGGCTTGAGGGCTGGAGCTCAGCAGTTTCCAGATGAGGTAGGGTCCACCCAAGACTACAGCAAAAAACAGGAAGATTGGCCAGGATTTGACAGTCTGATCCTCCATCCCTGCTCCAAACCCTCTGGAAGCTTGATTAGCGAGGGCATCTGTAGCACTGTCTGCCCACAAGTCCTCCACTTCAGCGTCCGACCTCCGCCCCAGCAGCCTCTGTAACCGTCGGTAGAGGTAACGCAGGGTGCGTACCAAAGCGAAGGCCGACAAGACTCGGGTGAGGTGCGCACGCAACCTTGTCAGGTGGTTGGCTACGTCCAGCACGGCGCGGAAACTGTTGTACACAGCGGAGAAGGTGGCGTCCAGCATCATGCTAACTGAGGCGAAGGCGTGGACGATGCTCTCAATGGACTGGAAGGCACCGCGGCTGCTCTCCTCCGCCTGCTGCACAAACCTACTGGGGGCGACATCGTCCGTGTGGGAGAGGCGGCTGTACCCTCCCAGGCTGTAGCCACCGCCGTAACCACCAGCGTAACCACCGCCGTAGCTGTAGGGGCTGTAGCCCCCGTACATAGAGCTCCCATAGGGGCTGTAGGACGAGGTGAAAGAGCTGTAGGACGGACGGTAGGACTGTTGGACGGGACGAGGGGGCACTGGGGGCGCCATCCTGGTCAGGACAGGGGGACCGGCAGAAGTGGAGGGGCCTGAAGCTGGTGCAAAGTCTGCAGACCTATTTGGTGGAAGAGCCGAGATAAGACAGGATTAAAACAGATACTTTTTCGCTGTTATAGCAGGATGAGATTTAAGTTTGCCAGGGGCCTGAGGTTGAACTATCTGACTATGTGCAATCAAAACTATGTGCTATGAAACTGCCTGCAGTTACAAACAGTGAGGTAACCTCAAGACTGCCGCGCACTTGTCATTAAACATATAAGACGTTAACATTAATAACACGGTTTTATCCGAACAGAAAATTACCCTAAATGATGATTATCAAGTGTCAATAGGTTTCATTTGATGCATTGTTATGTGCATTACTTAACAGCCAAGGTAACAAAAAAAACTTAAGGAATTCCAGGTGGAGTGTGGACAGAAACACTCCGCACCAGAGCAGGGCACATGACAGGGCCTCGTTGGGCCTGTCACTTAACTTTGCTAGTAGCACAAATGTTTCGTTGCTTTTAGCTCACTAACAAAACTACGATTTGGAGAATAAAAAGTACAACCGACTAACTGCTAAGTATTAACGTGTAACCCCTAACATATTGCGTCTTTCTTCCGTTTTAGCTTCCTCTTGCAACGACTTTAGTGCTAGCTTTCCAGCTAGCAACACCAGCTAGCCAGCTGTAGCTGGTAAACACAGAGCGGATATCACCGCAGCGAGCTAGCTACCGCGGCTCACAGCGTGTTTACCTGAAGTTTACTGGTGCAGCCATTGCCCCTGGTATGCGCCTTTCCCATGGCTTAGGAGGAGGCTGTGAATCCATCACGAAATATATACGTATATCACCAAAGTATCGAAATGTTGCGGTTGCGGGGCCTGTCCCCCTGACTGTTTTTCCTGCTGCCTTCCCGTGCCCCTCGTAATTTCCTACTACTGATGTTGCAACTGAAATATGGGTGGATTCTATAGCCCTGAAGGGACTCCAGATGACGTTAAACAATATTGAATTCAGCAAATTAATTTCACAGGTCCCAGATTTTCTTTACACGCAATGGAATTTCTTTTATTATTTCATTCGTTCTTTCTATTTCTTACTGCTTAAACTACCCCTTAATCCATTAACAACCCTGAATGATTTTCACACTCGATTAGTATGCTCTGGGCCGTAACACATAATGCACTTCCAGCTCTGTCCAACAGAGGGAAATGTAACTTACCAGAAAAGAAAGCCCTACACGTTTGCAGCCGACAATAACAGATACAAAGCAGTTAGTTTAAATTCCAATACAGATTTTGCACCAGAGAAACACTTTTCTGAGGGTTGGACTTTATTTGAAACCTGCCCAACCTGCACTGGGGAGTTCAGATATGAATTGTGAAATGTATGAACAGACCTATTGTTATCAAGTAAACATGATACACAAACATCTGCTGTCCTCAGTGACTCTTCACGAGCAGAAAGTGTTGCTCTTGAGTCACATGATTTCCTCCGTCAACTCTTGACTCAAAAGGTGCTATGATATGCTACTTTTTACTCTCAGAAAATCCATTCCACGAAAGACAGTACATTTACTTTAAGTAGTTATTATTATCTCGTCACAGTGAGCACTATCAACGCCTCCCTCATCAATCTCCTTTTATTGTTCATGTGGTTGCTCAACACTTTGATTTATAATCCCAAGTGTGAAATTATTTTGAGGATGGATTCCGCTTTGAGACAATTGCTGCTCACTTGACCCTGCAGTAAAGTTTGTGAGGGGGTGGCTTGTGACTGTGTCAGTGTGAGCGTGATCAGAGGTGTTCTTTAGCGCAAGCTGGAGTAGAGAGATGTGTGGTGTGGTTTTAGGAGGGAGCCCTGTGATGTCAAGTATTTTGTGCGTGTGTGTGCAGGGCTGTCACATTACATTCTCTGGGGGTAGGATAGCCGTAGATGATGTGTGATGTGGCAATGTAGGTGTGTGAGTGTGACGCCTCTCAGACTCCTGGGCGAAAGGTGGGAATCCAAAATGTTGGCCAGTGATGTCGCTGTGTGGGAAGATGCTTGAGCTGACGATGGTCCTGGTATTTGGGGTTTGCGCTATGCACCTGTGACTTTTTGTCCTGTGATGGTTTAAGGCCAAAGACAATAAAGGATATTTATGTTTAAGCAAATATGTAAGATTTGTACTTTAGAAATACATCATCAAACGTATGAGGACACACAAACAAAAGTACCCCCCAAGTACAAACCCTCAATGGGTCATAAAATAGATTTAAGAGGACACAGGATGATAACAAGATAGAAAAGCAAAAATCTGAGACGGGAACATTAACCTTTGATTGAACTGCTCACATTCAGCCAGGAGGCATGTTGGCATAGCTTAGTGTAAAGACTGGGAATGGGGGGCAAAAGCTAGCATGGCTCTGTCCAAACATAAAATAATCTACCAGCCAGCACCCCTGAAGCTCGACATTTGACACATGATAGGTCTATCATGTTTGTTTAATCCACATAAGCACAGAAGTGTGAGTCGTCTCATCTACCTTTGCAAGAAAGACAATAAGTTTTCAAAATGTCGAATCATTTGTCAGAAAAATGGTAGGTAGTAATTTCTGTTGGACCCCAGAGCAGGGAATGTTTGAGTAGGAGTCTTTCTAGAGGAGGGATTGCTGGTTAGGAGGATTGAGAGTTCAGAGGGGGTATAAACCAGACAACGTTACTACAAGAGGTTATGCAGGCCTTGAGTGTTATCACATAGCAAGCACAACAACCTGGTGATGACTGGGAGAGGAGCTGTTTGTACTGTACTTGATGAGTGATGAAGCAGGTGTGCCAGGTAGCTAGCACTGCACTACACCCCAGCAGGGAATCAGACACACACTTTTATCCATATAATATAATATAAATGGAAGAACTCAGCAGTATAAACTCCTCTGGCAGAATGTTTCAGAAACAACAATAATAAAGGAACGCATTAGTCAGTCTGCAATTTAGGAGCATAACAATATTCTGTCTAAGAGCTTGTCTATTATTACCAACACATTTCACAGAGATTTTTTAAAAATTGCTGGGGCAGCCACAAACTTACCCAGCTTGTTCCTGTGTTCATCCAGCCATGATAGGTGGCAACCATAAAAGATGGTGACATACCATAAAAAGGTTCAAAGAATCCCTAAGCTTCCCCTAATACCCTATATCTGTCAAATCTCTGTCTGTCCCTGAGTACAGATTTAGCGCACTGGTCCAACCGGACCTGTGATCTCACTCTAACATAGCATTCCTGCAGTCACTCTGAAATTCCAGTGTTTGTAAATGGATATATGGTGTATTTTTGCTGGGCAGCACGCCGGATTGGCCTGACAGTAATATGGGTAATTTTCATGAACACTTGTTCCTCCTTTCACTCTGTGTGTGTGTGTGTTGCATGTGCAGACATTGCACAAAATATACACGGCAGAGGGGAAGGTGGAGGCCGATATAAAAGTGGAACTGTGCAGAGAAAATATTGGTGGAACATACAGAACTCAGTTGAGGTTTTTCTATGTTGAACAACTAAGCACACCACAGTATCTTGACATAGTTGTGCTGCTGCTTGTCAAAAAAGGTAAATACAGTTACCATTTGCATGGTCAACCTGGACAACATTGTAGTGCCTCCTGTAATGGACTCTGGCTCGGTTCTGTTGATGAGGGCTATAAAAAGAAATACTGTAGTAACTACAGAAACTGAAGATGTAAAAAAGGGTCCCAAGTGTGAAGCCTATAAAAAGTACTGGGCTTCACCATCCTTGGATGTGTTCTCCCTTTCATTGCGTTAATATGATTTGGCTTTTTTTGACAAGAATTTACAAAAAAACCCCATCATCTTTAATTTCAAAGTGAAAACAGATTACAGATTATTATAGATTATTTACGAGGTAATGTCAATTAGTTAAAAGTGTATAATGTCAACAGAGGTTCAGCTAACCTGTGCCTGTACTCTCACAGTTAGTGAAATGCAGGTCACCTGAGTGTTTTCAAATTAGAACAGTAAATAAAGGGGGAGAACATCCAAGGGGTTGAATACTTTTTATGGGCACTGATATATGCTATAATATCTGAATTTTATACCATTTTATGATGACTGTACTGAGATGAAATCAGATACTGTACTCTGTGTTTGGACAATCTAAATGGCGTCTAGGCTGGGCTAGTTAGAGTTATTTTTTTTAACAGAAGTTAGAAATTAACAAAATTGTAACCAAATACCATAAATTAATGTGTATATCACTGTTGAGCAGTTATTCCACCCTTTTTTGTCCACATTGACATACATTAACAGTACAATGACTCAGTTAGCTACAGCACTTAACTATAGAAATTACAACAAAAAATTAAAAACAATGGAGTGACATATGTTGAGCACCTTACAACGTGCATGTATACACCACTCTGGTCAAACACTCACATTATGAGCTTTGTGGGATTTTCCCTGCTCTGACACATGAGTTAGGTCTTGCAGGAGGAGCCTTTCTAGCTGCACATAAGACACAACACCTATAATTAAAATGCGCTGCAGGAAGTTTGCAAATTGTAGGATCAGGGAAATTGCACTCAGAGAATGGAAGTAATAACTGTTCTCCATATTTAGATGTTGGCTCAGTGATCTTGCAGGTGGTGCAGATGACTGTATGTGGATATGGCATTGTTTGGCCATCAGATTTAGAAGTAGACAGGCAGTTTTAAAAATGATTGTGCCTTTTGGAGCCTGTTTTATTCTTACTGTTTGCCATTTAAACATTCTGTTCCTTTACTGAATTTAAAATATGCTAATAATCTATATGCTAAATGATAATATCATCCATGGGGCAAAGGGTCCAGAATTTCTTATTTGAGCAATACATTTGCATGTAGCATTATGAAAAGCATGCTTACATTCATATACATGCTAATATTTTGTAATATGAAACCCCAGCTAGTCTGATTTGTTGTTTGAATTAATGTTTAAATGCACATACAATGGACATCAAAGTCATTATAGCACGGTGAGATAACTTAGATAAATTACAAGTTTAACACAAAATATGTTAATAAATACACAGTTGTTAAATTCCATTCAAATCTTTTTTTTATTATCATCACTGCATGGATACACTTGTGTGAGTACACTGTGGTAGTGGCAAAGTAAAAGCTCATTCATTCAGGCATAATGCAAGCGGATGCCTGTGTTGCCAACAACCATTTGCAGTGAGAGAGTGTTTGCAAGCTTCAAAGGAGGAGGGGGGGGGCGGAGACAGAGCCACAGAGGAGGGGCATTACTGGAAATAGGTGGCTAAACAGGTCTAGCTTGCCTTTTCCAGGACATGGTTAGGAAATATTGAAAGAGACGCACTGCACCGAGCGCCAGGGACAGACTCTCATCATGTGTGCACAGAGAAGCAAGCCTGGCAACACAGTGGCACAGCACTTTGAGCATGTATGTCGCACCAACACACATATGCAGTGTTTGCATTGTGAGAACTTTCTGCCAGGCCCAAATACTAATACAGCTTCTTGAGGAAGTGAAATGTCCTGACTGTTATATAATTACTTCATCATGCTGTCTATGTGAGGACATCTGGTCCTCTTATTATTTACCAATAAACTGGATTTGATGTTGCAATATCTTGTTTCATTACACAACCCAGTGTTAGCTTGACCTCTTTTGACACGTGCATTGATTAACCAGTGAGTGCTGAGGTTAAGCATTCACACCTAAACATCCAACTGTGATAAGCGGAAGAAGCTGACTTGTCACTGAATGAATGTGTTTAAATCATAAAGCATCACATCCTGTGCTTAAGCCTTTGGACCGTTTCTCAGAGGAAGAAAAGTCAATGTAAGGATGAGTCCATCCATGAGTCTATGGATGGACATGTGAAGAAGGCTCTAAAACTGAACTTCTCCCAAGGTCAAGAAAGAAATTACCCCAGCCCAAGTCAGATGTCCACATATCAATGTTCTGTCAAAAGGTCAGTGTAGTAACCCACATTACAGGAACAAACACAGGAGGTGCGTCACCATTCTTTCACCCTATGGATTAAACTGGAAAGAAATGACAGTAATACTAAATGTCACGCATTTATTTGCCCTTTTAACCAGATGGTTAGATTCATCCAAAATAACAAAAGCTATAATCCATGTCTTTTTGTCTGAGAAGACAAATATATTTAAATAAAGCTACACTAATCAAGATTTTCTCATAAATAATTATGCGTGAAAGATTTATATCGTGAGAGTGCTCAATCCTAGTAACAAACTCACAGAGAATAATCTCTGCAGTCAGATTAATGCAGCTGTAAACCCCTGTAGATCATTATTTTCAATGTTTCCAGCTTGACTCAAAATGACAAACACTGTAGATTAGACTGTAAATTCAGTAACGGATGCAGTCAACAGATGAGTTGGGACCGGTGAACCAAAACCAAAAAACATGTGAACAGACACAGTATCCTGTGCACTGAAGTTAAATCAGGGTTCACTATGGTTCCTTACAATGAGACAGGAAGGAAGCTACCCACAGCAGCTCACCTCAGTCTCCCAGTACAAGAGAAAACCAACATTGCCAGTGCAGCACATCCTGGGTTCCTTGGTAATGACGCTTCAGGACACAAAGCTTGTAAAGTACCTCGGCAAAGGCCAGGGTAGAATTTTTTTGAGAAATAAGATTGCAATCAACATGTAGTCAACATCCATCACTTAATTGTGATGAAAATGTGAATGATGTGTAAATATGGTGTAAATATGAAACTGCACATTTACAGTCATGCCCATGATGTCATGTTGGAAAAAAGCCCAACAATAAAATACTAAAGAAATACAATTTTAACTTACTGTGATACAATTAATATTAATTTAAAAACATAACCATAAAAATAGAAACACAAATGCATTGTGTCAGACAACAGGAGAATTTAGTTGCTGCTTCAGATGTGTGATTTCACCCAAGTTAATGAGCACTGGCCCTGTTTAAGTGCCACTGTGCAAGACACTGGCTAGCCCCGAGTTTTAGCGACGAAAGATTCTAGGTAGATATTCATTAAGCATTTCACACATAAAAGCTTATTGAAACCTAAACTTGAGGTAATGATCAGTTCCACGTGTGTCAGAACTGCTTGTCACATCAAATGACATCATGTAAACCAGTACTTTCATTTTAATGACGCATGTGATACGCAGACCAACAGGAGATGACATGGTGACTTTGCCACCCTAATTTTGATACTTCTGATACTATATGAGTATAAATGAGTCATGAAAAAGATGTCTGTTACTGGTTGCAATCATGAGGAAATTTGATGCAAATAAGAAGATGAGTTGATAGATTGCAAGTAAGTTGCTTCATGACACCACATATATAACAAGAGTAATTATTGAAAGCTGGTATGCCAATATCTGCAAAACACAACACAGAGAAACATTATCTGCAAAAATACAAGTAATAAACCTTTAGATTAAAGAAACAGCCCTCTTAAATTCTACAGACTGAACCTGTTGCCAAGTAAAAGTGTCTGCATTTATTAAACTAAAATAAACCAAAATTTGTGTAAAACTGAAATTATATTAACATTTATATAGGATTCATACATAATGGTTTTGTGCAGATATTTGAACTTACAAGTTGAGAAAAGACAGATGTTTAAATTCCCTTACTCAGCTGACATTGTTCAACAAAATAACAACAACATAAGCACTTAGCAATTAGTTTAACAAACTAAATAATGAGGTTTCTGTACAGAATACACAAAGGAATTTAGTCACCAGTCACCAGTGTCACAATAAAGGAAAAGTGATTTTAATTAAAAGACACACGGCATTATTCAAGTCCAGTGTGCTGAATGTTTGCACCATCATAAACACATGAACTTACTTGAAACTACTTCCACTAGGAGCAGGTATTCAGGATTTAGTAACAAGATGACATTTGCTTTCTTGCTAAGATAAGACTTGCATGTCTGTACACCAGAAGTCAGTTAATTTATCTTGGCAGAAAAACTGAAATCGGAGGGAAACGGCTGGCTGGGTTCTGTTCAAGGGTAAAGAAATCCTCCCTCCAGCACCTCTTAAACTCATTAATTAACATGTTGTGTTTGTTTAAACTGTCAAGCATGTGTACAATTCAAATTTTGTCAAACACGAGCCCTGCTAGCTGCTTCCCCCTGTTTACAGTTTTTGAAATATTTATTGAAATATCTTTTTTATATAAAAAAGCACCTAATAGTGGTTGTAATATTTCATTATAATGTAAAAGAATTTGTATGAAACCTTGTAGTGAAGGTTTTTTCTGTGAGCTGCAATAGATGGTCTTATATTCTTTTCTTAAATGTTGAAAGTGGTTGACCTGACCAAAAGATGTAAAAGTGAAACACCCAACACTTGGAGTCTGGACATGAAAGCGACAGGTTTCGATCAGACGACTAAAACCAAGTTTCTCTACATGTAGTGCCCAGACTTTCATTTTAGTTCACTTTAGCTTAGTTGCGATGTCTGCCTGGACTTAGAAAGGGAAGAACATGTTTTGGCCTTGACCAAAATCCTGTTGAAAGGTAGCATGAGGACAGACTCAGTGCAGCTCAAACTGAATGTGCAAAGTCATATGCTTGAGTCAGCTCATCACATTGTTGTTGAGACATGCTTAAGTCAGTGTGAGGAAGACAAATGTCAGGTTATCCACACCCTATTATCTCCACCAGAGAAATTGATGTATTACTGTATTGTATTGGGTGTCTGCATTTTTTACACTTTGGGAATTTAGCCTCTGTTAGTTTAAACATGGTATGCTCCATCCCCCAAAATGAACTTGTTTTCATCATATGTATGCACCAGCAACAAAACAAGAGGTGCTGACTAATCAAAAGTTAGCCATGGGAAATATTTTTTTTCAGAGAGTAAGAGTAAGTTTTTATTTTACTTTCCGGTTTAGCATCCTCTTTAAATAATCCACCCCCCAAACTAAGTGCATCTATCCATTCATGAAATGAAATCACACACATTCAGGTTCCTACATTCAAATTTGCTTAGTCACCTGAGAGGGGGGCATATCAATGTTATTTTCAACGAAACTTTCAAGGTAATTTGGCTTATTCTTGTATGTGCTGGTCATTTGACACACTGCAAAAGTACAATGTGAAGATAATAATAAATGACAAAAGATGTGGAAAAAGACATTCTTTATTAAGAAATTATTCTCTAGAAAACAAAAATAACAAAAATGAAAACAGCAAAACTTACAAAGTAGTCATCAAAATAATACCAAAAAGCCTCTGGAAGGTATGCAAGTAAGAAAACAATTTAGGCTGAACTGGGCTAGTGGCGACAAAGGTGCCCTGCAGGCTGTTACCAAGTATACTGTATGTCCATCATCAGCCATGTGTCCCATTAAATTGGTCTTGACCAGTGCACTTTTCTGTTACTGTCACTTAGAGCATCTGTTGATGAGTAAAACAATAAAGCGCTACATTTACATCTGTATCTATAAAACATCTGGTAGAAATGCTCTGAGAACTCTGGATAATACATGTGATCAATGGTATGACATAGTCATTACAAAGAAAGACACCACCAAATGTGCTTCCTCCCACTTCCTCAATGGAAATTTCTGTACCTTGCCAGTTCTTGAGTGTTTCAGCATAGACACTGCTTTCACTCTCAACTATGGCTAACATGTATGTACAGAGTGCACTGAACAGCAAATACTCAACAATTAATAATCAAATCAACAGAACAGTAACACACCTTCACCAACACATATATGTGTGAATCTTTTAAAAAGCAATGACAATAAACCTATGATAAAAAAAAAGCCAACATAAAAAAGCCATTTTTATGTTGTATTTTCAAACAGCCATTTACCCGTGTATGTTTTTTCAACATATACCTCTCCCCAAAAAACATTTCTTTCTACAAAGTATGTTGACAGTAAATGCAACTTCACCTGAGAAAGACAAAGAAAGTAATACATTCACCTCTTCAGAAATTCAACTTTGGCTAGGAAACCATCAGCGTATCATTTGATGAGATCATTATCAGCATTACGATCTAAGGCAGAGTTCATCCACATGCAGGTCTTAGCCTCACAGAAACCAGGTGAATTCATGTGAGCTCAGTTTAACTAACTAATCTGGACAACCAAGCCAAACCACTCAGTAAATTAGGGTGTGTTTGAGGCACTTCCGAATACTCCAATACTTTAGACGTTAATGGTTGAGGTGGAACATGTACAGCTTTCATGCTTTACATCATGAAACAAGTGTCCTCAATATAAAATGAAGCAAAGCTGTGGAACTGCATGGCCTATTTTTTGCGTCTAATTTGCCATGACACAAAATTTGACAAATATATAATGGAGGAAAGGTAACTGCAGATTAATAATTATAAGAAAACACCAATGACAACCTACCAACACAGTCTGCTAACCAAATGAAGGAAGCATTCTCTGTGGTTTTTGCTAAGAAAAAAAAAGGGAAGCGGACAGTAGTCAGTTGTACCACCTAGAATGAGCCTTTGTCTGGTTATGGATCAAACTGGCTGCCAAAAGTTCTGGTCTTATGCCTACAGATATAACCCAAACAAATGCCCACTGAGCCTATAAAACATCTGGCTTTGTGAAGCTAAACAAGACCAATGTACTCCTTGGATCTGCTTGTTGGAGCTGTTTAATTCTTGATACCAAAAACATCACTGCTTTCAGTCGCTTTGTCGAGTTGCTTTGATCCAGTCAGCCAAAGTTGAAAAATGGCCTTCTGAGGCCATTCCATTGTTTGAGTAAGGATTCTGCAGATTTTTAAGAGCTTGGGTGTTGCTAACACCGTCTTGCATCATTGGATCCATGTTTGTGCCATTGCTCATAGGACGAGGAAGCAAGTTGGTGTAGGTATTTCCTTGGCTTTCCTGTGGGGATTGCATGAGAGAAGCATGGGTCTCTTGTCCTACTGCAACCTGGGACTCCTGCTTCAACTGGAATCCAGTCTGGGGACCTCCTCCCACCAGGCCCTTCAGAAAATCATCGCCTTCCATTCCCTCGAGGAAGGGGAAAGAGCCCAGCCCCTGTGACCCCCCTCCACCTCCAGGTATTGAACCATTAAAGGTGTTTTGGACTGAATTAAGGGTACTGAAACTGGGCCACACAGTCTGGGGACCCTGGTTCTGGTTGCCCAGATGGCTCTGGGCCCGGGTCTCAGAGGCTAGCTCATCCCTTTGGTGCTGCAGATGGAAGAGTGTCTGAGACTCTGACTGGCTCATTACAGGGGCCTGGGACACTGTATCCAAGCACTGCAAGTCCCTCATGGAGAGCTGAGGCAGTGTGTTATTCTCACAGCTGTTGTGTTCCACTCTGTGGGAGTAACTGGACCCACGGTTTGGCTGCTGTTGTCTGCTGCTATTAGGACGTGGCAGGTTGCTCATGGCACCAGATGGGTTTATGGTGACTGTATCCATTGAGAGTGCTGGGTTGGGATTTACCCACGATTGGCTGATTTGCAAATTGGGAGCCTGTGATGTCATCACCATATTCTGAGGCCCTGGTTGGTAGGGCTGGTTGAATACGGTAGGTTGCTGCTGCATTGTAGGTGTGTGTTGTTGCCTCAGGTACATGTTGCTGAGGTCTGGAAAACATATGGTAACTTTTAGCCTGATGGCGGGGCAATATGATCAGTATGAATATGAAATATGATTTGTTTTATTTGGCTTAAGGGAAATCAAGTGAAACCATTTACCTTTCCGCATATGACCCATGGTACTATGTGACACTGCCTTTGGCCTGTTCATAGCAAGATGAGAAAATGGACCACCTGAAGAAGGGCCAGAAACAATTGTTACAATACATACATTATCCTGACATATGAAGGAAATACTCTCACATGTGGAATCATATCAGATGGTACCATATCTCTTACCTGGCAATCCTGATATCTTCATCAAATGCTCTCTTCTGCGCTTTTTCTCATTGTAGCCATATGGATCTATAGCAAACACAAAACGTTCGCATTTGTTAACTGAATGTAACTGTGAACTGGGCCCAGTTCCCTGCACACAAACAAGTGGTGATAGTTTTTCCAATTTACTAGCACAGAAAGTAGGTATTCATTGCTCACCTTTGTCGTCGGGCAGATATCTGAAATCCATCGGCTCACTGACTTCCTGATCGGAAGGTCGTCGCAACTGCATGTGCACGGTGACCGACTCGGTTATGGAGGTATTATAGTAGGGAGGAGTCTTAAAGACTATCGCTACTTGGCGATGAACATCAGCCTGGCTGAAGGAGCCTTTGGCCTCCCAGCCATCAGAGGAGAAGAATCGCACCTCAATGTCATCTGAGGATAAGGGGGATGAAGGGATGGCAAGAATGGAAAAAACTGAATGAACATGCAAGGTGATGACTATGACTATAAAAGCAAAATGGATTAATGGATAAATGGATAGAATGGAGATGAATGAAGAGAGAATAGGGTGTTATATGAAATCATATAATAAAGGGTATAATTTGTTAAACTGTAAAATGTATATACCTTTCTGTACTTTGTCACACAGTAAGAAAATCTCATCCCCTCCCTTGACACTGCCACTGTTCCTGTTGACCCGACAGATCCTCAGCTCTGCTGTGTTTGGGGCCCCTGATGATGCAAAAACAAGTTATAAACATGTACCCCAACATATGCAATGAATCTAATAACCAAGAGTGCATACCACACACGAGACAACATTTATTTTTGCCCGATGATCTATTAATGTGACCAGCTTCAGTGTGGCTCCTCAGTATATGCCTCGTTTCAGATTAAAAACAAATGCACAAATTCAGCGTACAGTTCAAGCCTCACCAGATTGAGTCACATGTCACATGCCTGTTGTCAGAAGAGGAAGTGCTCTATGGCAACAGTATTGTTTGAGGGTTGGTGTGTATAAAGAACTTCCTCTTTCTGAATGTGTGTGAGGACCAGTGAAGTAGTTCACTGAGTGCAACAGTTGAAACAAGGTTGAGAGAAGAGATTTTGGACACACGTACACAGGTCTTGCAACAAACACTGGTGTGTGCATGCGCTGAGGCTGCAGGTACTCTATGAACTGTATGTCCAACCACAATGACTTGTGTAACCTTACGATTATTACATTGTGTAATTACTTTATTTTGATTTGTAGGACATGATGACATGGATATCAGGACAAAATCTTTGCAGCTTCATGACTGTTATATCATCACCAGCTCTTGAACTTTACTATGAATTGTAAGGTGGACACGCCTAACCTCAAGTAGCCTGTATTCCCGCCTGTGCAATTACACAGCATTTCATTCTGTTCCCATCACTTGTAATTGCCTAAAACGACGTCAGCAGGAGCACAGTTAGGGCAGACAGAGCTCAGCCACTCACTGTTATCGTAGATGGGGTTGGTGACGATGGGGCTGAGTGCTCGGGTGTAGTGGCCTTTCTCGTCCTGCAGGAAAACCTGGATGCACAGGCGAACCACGTTCAAGTCGTACTCCTCTGTCTGCAGCAGCTGCTCGCGGGGCACTGAGGTCACACACAAATCAAATCAAAAATCAAATCATTGTATTGGCAAAATGTATTTTATGTATGAAAAATAAAAGTACTCAGAATGCAAATACATGGCCCTTTTACTATTATATATATATTGTACTATTATTATTGATACATTCATGTGTAAGAAGCATTTCACAATTGTTGGTTGAGGTGGAGTTAATTTTGGACTGTTTTATACACTTTATATCTCATCATATGTTTCTTAATTAAAAGCTTAATTTGTAGAGTAACTCGTAATTATTTTTCTCCAGTACATTTCGGGGAGTAAAACATACAATAGTTCCTTCTGGACTGTAGTTTCTTAAATAACGTTAAAGTCAGCTGCATTTTGTTTGTGGTTGTCTGACATTTGAAACATTCAACAATTTTGGTAACAGATGTACAGTAAGTGAAAGGAAATGTCAGAGGAACTCTTTTCTACTGACCAAACAAAAGTCCCTCTGAAAACTGCTGCGCAGTCTGTGAATTATCTTGAGTAACCAGGACATTATTTATGAGAGTGCCCGTTGCTGCTGTGTTTTTTTCATGGCTTTTGCCACTGCAAACAAATGCCCTTCTGACAGAACAGGTGTGACAGGTAAAGCTTTCAACATGTCAGCGCAACAAACATATTTCACGGCCAAACAAGACTCCAGATTAACTTCACTGTCCAATGGAGAGGGACAGATGGCTTGTACTCCCATGCCTCAGCTGTAAAAAAGTAATTTAGGTAAGATGACCTTTTAAGACCTAGTCTATGTTTATGTTTTTTTTACTCCATTCTCCATCCCCTATTATGAGGCATTATCACAATAACATTATGATGGTTAAACTGCATGATACACAATAAAAAGAAAGAATGTGTGTTGCACAGTGCAGCAGTATACATGTCAAAATTATTAAAGCATAGCTGGATACTATAGATAAATTCTCTGTAATGTTCTCACGTGTCTGTCATATCTGAAGGCTGCCCCCAAAACCTCAGCTTTAGATTAACAACAACACGTCACAGATAAGCATTGTCAAGCGCCCCCAGCCTACATTCTCATCTGCAAACACACACACACACACACACGAGCATCACACATCCCGCCCTCAGAGGCAACACGCAAACACACACCTTGCAGGGAGAGTTTTTACCGAGAGACGCCCACACATGACACGCACACACACCGGGCTTTCACATCTGCCTACATTCTCTTCCTCTGCCTCTCAATTTCTATCTACCGCGCTCACGTTGAGGCCATCCCCGCCCACACTTTTTGGAGCTACGGTGATGCTCAGCAACGTCACCCTCAGGGTGGAAAGAAGTGTGAGCGTGTGTGAGCGTGTGTGAGCGTGTGTGAGCGTGTGTGAGCGACGCGCACAACGCAGAGGCAAGAGATGAGTCTCCCGCGCGAGTGACCAGGGTGTCTCCTGACGTGTATGAAAGTGGTGGGACATGAGCTAGCGTCAAGTCAAATTTCAAGCCTTAAACTTGGGTTTTTCAATGTCATTTCAAAACAGTATGGTACCAGACAGAAAAATTTCAACACAAAGCTGCAGCGCAGTTACACATAACATGCAGGGAAACTCCGCGTCCTCTCTTGACTGGGTCACTGGACATGTTCAGTGCCAACAGCTGGAGAGGTATTTTTCCTGCACTGTCTCTACAAGCACCGTCAGCACCTGCCACAAGTGGGTCACAAGTGCAAGTAGAAGTCTGCTTGTGTTGTGCTTCACCTGAAGCCATCAAATTTGTGACTTGAGTCTGCCTGAAGGCCACAGTCAGAGAACTGTTGTGTCTCTCATCATTTTACTTTCTCACACAGCTCCTCGGGCATTTTTGGTGAGAAATGATACAGCGCACAAGATGAAATTTGTCTGGTTGAAGTGAAGTTCTGCTATCAAATATCAGATTCAGCCAAAACATGTCAGTCTGGCTCTAACGTTTCTCTAACAATGCTCTATGTTAGACATCACACAGCACTTAGACTGTCTGGTCTGCTTTATGTCAACTGCAGTTTTGCTTGGATACAGCCTTAAAGAAACAGTACCACATTTTGTACTGATTTGCTTTCTGTCTGACATTTATGTTGGTCTGTTGAATAGAAAGGTTCAGACAGAGATGGGTTCATATTTATCATATTTGATGCATTATTCCATTAATGTAAAATAATATGGTTAGAATATAAACATCAAATGTCGTGTAACTCACTCAAATTGGTCATCTCTATTGTAAGATGGCTTTCAAATACAATGTTATTTATGAGCACTGAGTAGATTGTGTCATGGACACAGCAGTGACTCTACAGTGCCTATAAAAAGTATTCACCCCCTTGGATGTTTTCCCTTTTTATTGCTTGTATAAATCATGGTCAATATAATTTGGCTTTTTAAAAAAAATTACAAAAAAAACCTTTTTAATGCCAAACTGAAAACAGATGTCTACAAAGTAATGTTCATTCAAAATGTGTAACATAAAATAAGTAATTTAACATTATATATTGTCAAAAATGACACTGTGAAAATTAAATATACACTATACACTACAATATACACAAGTCTTGCAGCCGCATGCAGCTCTGCCGGTTTCTGTCTGGTCATCAGGTTTGTCTTGTGTAGGTGTCACAGGCAGACACAAAGTGGAGAAACTGAAGGAGGGAGACATGAAGTCTTGCCCGTGTATGAAAGCGTAAGCAAACACTGACGGAACATGCCGCGTGTCGATGTTCACGCGTGGTGTATGCGCAAGTGTTTGTGGAGCGCGTCGCTGAACGCAGCAGATGCTGGACAGGTGCAGGACAGGTGCAAGAAAGTGGGTTGTAGGTAAATCTAGTGGTGAGCGAACGTGTGTGTGTGTGTGGAGGGGGGGGGTGTTGGTGGAAAGAACCAGGGCCAAGAGGCACTGGGCATCCTGGCTGTACAGAGCTGCAGCTGCGAGGGGATGAGGTCAATGGTTGTGACGTGGAAGCCGGGGTGGGGGTGGGGGGCAGGTAGGGTGGAGGGTAAGTTAGTGGTTAGTCTGAATATGGGAGTGGAATGTGAGAGTGAGAAAGAAGGGGTGGCAGGTGAGAAGCCTCACCACAAGCAGTGTCTCCACTGCATCACTCACAATTTTGTCAGGTCAGGTCTCACAACTCACAATGTTCAGTTTGCGCATCTTCTGGGGCTGACAAAACAAAACAACTACACAATAATGTATAATAGTTTCATCGTATATACCTACAGTGGTACTTTACTGCCTGTAGGAAGCACACACATTGTAAAGGATGGTTTGGACACAAACATACTGTGAGTATCTTGACAATGGCAAATGAGGAAAGAAAGATTAAAAGGTCAATGGAAAAACCATAACCAGGATGGAAATTCGCATCAGTAACGCAACGACAAATAAAAAAAAAAGAAAAAAATAGTGATCTAAAAAACACCGCCCTTGTGCCAAATTGTAATATCCTTCAACAGCACTGACCAACCAGCATCCAGCACCAATGTTAAAGTGACCCACAACTCTTAAATAGAAAAAACGTGTTTGGTATGGGTTCAAAGAAAGGTCGGAAAGATTGTAAGCTTGTGGATATAATGTCCAATCCAGTGGCTTCTAATTACTTTGTACACCCATGAAAATGATGAGATAAATATGGTGGGGAAAAAAACTGAGAAATGTGCTCTCAGACACATTCCATAGCGATTTAAAGTGAAGGTTTAATCCCTGTTGTTTTTATATCACTCAGAGGTATAAGGAGGCAAAACTTTGGGCTCGACTAAATATCAGTAAGACTTTCAGTTTTTGGAATGAGGTTCAGAAACTAATATGCAACCAAAAGCTTTGAAAATCATTTCCAAACATCAACAAAATCTTATTGACCCTTATTCAAGCGCTTAGTTTGGCTTCTGTCTATTACTCGGTAACTTATAAAACAATAGCAACCTAATGCACTGCACAGGCACACTATTATTTAAAGTGGTTGTGGACTGTGTCTCTGAGTAGATTTCTTGGAAAAGAAGGCTCTATGTGATGTGCGAACGAAGCCAATATCTCCCAGGTGCAATACTGTGAAATGTGAGGGAATAGTAACAGAGAAAAACGTGCTCTGTCGGACACAGTTTTGAGTTGTGTCGACACTAGTGCAGGTTGACGTGAGCTCTCTGCTTACGCACAGTGACCACATCCAGCCTGTAATCTCATTGGGTCTCAGACATTCACTTCGCAAGTGTTAGGTGAGGTCAGAAAGGTTCGACGTGTGTCGAAGTGTGGTTCGTGCTGCTGCCTTAGCCCCCCCCCCCCGCCCCCCAACACAGGAAGCAGCTGAGTTTCAGAGCAGAAGTGAGCTGAAAAGAGGGGAAGGTCTGGGCTACACAAAAAGACATTAAGATACACAGTGTGTAGGAATACTTACTAATACTGTACACTACATATGTATTTGATGTGCGTCTGTGGTGTCATCATGTCTATCTGACCTTCACCAGATATGTTGAGACAAGTGATACATCACCGTAGCACTCAGTATTAGTTATTATCGACTAAACCCTACGGTATTGAAAAATATAAACCATCACCTGGCACCCATCTTTAAATCCACTCTCTCAACTCTACTGTTGCCAGATGGAGCTGATAATAGATAATGATGACGCTTTATTATCAGAATGGCTCTTTATGGACAAAATAAGATCTGTTATGATCTCATCTGTCTCAGACATTGGAGCTTGTGTTATCTATTAACAGTCACATTTAGCCTCCCTATACTCCCTTTTAGATAAAGATACAGAAAGCACTTCTTTTTTTAAAGACAAACATTAAAATGAGGGATTCTGTCGTGTCATTCACATGTTTTACACATTTATCGAGTTTCATCTCTTCTTGTGACAAAGTCTACGACTGCTCTGTTAAGGAATATGATACGTGAATGTAGAAATGCACACTTTTTTTATCTGCCAAACTAAGCAGCCGGCTTTTTAAAGACGCACCTAACTTTATGACAACTCAAGACACGATCCTTAGCCGCAGACGTCACGCAACGACACGTTTAACAATTACCGTTGTTTCAAGTCCTCAACTTCTAAGAATCGCTGAACCTAAATTAGCTCCTTAGCACTCAGTACTATCACGCTGGGGAGAGATGTGGTTATACACGGTGAAGCTCATTGGACATAGCAAAGACCAAAGGGTTAGCGGTTCATATCACGTAGAAGCCATCAAGCCATCTGTATTTTCATCTCTTTTTTTTTTTTAAATTTTAGGCCAGCTGCCCTTTGAGGACAGTATAGACAGAGTATATGACGTATATATGTGGTTTACACAGTCCACTGAGGCCAGTTGTTTTAAAGCAGTTGCCACTCACTGCCACGTGGACTCACTGACACGCAAATTTGATTACTGCAATCTGAAAAACATATGAAAATATTTTACATCCGTAACAACCGCAGGGTCTAAGATCGTCAACAAACACGTGATTGTATGTTTGAAAGACAGAAAGCGAACCTCACGCTGTATGTCTGAGTAAGAGCTGCTCATAAACCCCCCATTCCCTCCGCAGTTTTACAGACCTGTAAAGCACCATACCCTACTTTTATCATCATCTCTGAGAGCCGGGGGAACCCCCTCGGCCCACCCTCCCCCTTTTAATGAATCCTGCATTCCCGGCTCTCACATGGCATCTAGCTCCGCGCTGAATTGAGCAACTGTGGCCAGGAATGGGGAAGTAGCTCAACGCCTGTTTGTACACGAGAACTGTCGTCTGTCTGCACCGGAGGACCGCAGAATGAAAGCGCAGAGAGGAAATGGTATTACTGCAGATAGCGGTGAGAGAGCGGATTTGTGACTTGATGTTAGGAAAATCTGATCGGCTGCCTGAGAAGTGGGTCACAGCAGCATTTGAAAACAATTCTTTCGAATTGTTTTGAGCCTGTTTAACAGTAACACCGACAGGAAAAGTAACTGCGGCCGCAGCAGTAACAGTAAACAGGGATGAGAGCAAGCGTAACGACAGCAGCAGGATTCAGACTTGTCGTGACTTTCACCTTTACACATTGACACTCATCATTTGGTCCACTGCTAATGCAGAGTCACAGCTATTTTGCTATCAACATGCAGAGTATTATGGCAGATGCGCAAAGACAAATTTCACCTTTTTCTTGGTTGAGGTTTAAAACGTTTCTGTCCCATTTGTACTTTGAGTTTAGTAATAAGTTGATGATTTTAATTAATACAAGATGACTTCAATCTTTTCGTTTTCTTATGGCAGTGTCATTTTAACAAATGTTACTAATGCTGCAGTAAACAGCAGATTTGTCCAGGGATTATTTCAGCTGTGGAAGTTTTGCATTTCATTTAACACACATTGCTCATAGTCATGAAGGAGCATGTGTCACCCAGTGCAATGGCATGGTTCACTACTTTTAATTGGTTTTATTTGGGACAACAATGGAGCTCTAAAACAGAGACCGACAGAGTTGTGGAAAGCTGGAGCGGGAGTTGGAAGACTTACCATTGAAGGGGTTAATCCCTCGGGTAATCCTCTGCACGATCGCATCTTTCACCTCCCTCCTCCTCACACACTGGATGCCCAGATTCTGGAAGCTGTGTCGATAATGAAATGACAGTGACATGAGAGGCCGACACCAGCTGCAACAACACGACTGTAGTGAAGCAAACAGGTGGGGCCACACCTGATTGGAGCACGATATAAAAGTTGTGCGTTTCGGTCAACGCAGTGACGCAATCCATCTCACTCATCTGGTTTGGCCAGTGAAACCCATTCTGACAAACACATTTTTACCTCCACCGAGGGAGTTATGTTTTCACCGCAGTCTCTCTGTCTGTTAGCAAGAGCACGCAAAAACTATTGAGTGAATTTTCCTAAAACTCAATGGAGAGGTGGGGCAGGGGTTAAGGAAGAACGTGTTACCTTTTCAACAGATACTGAAATAATATAATATGAATAAAAAAAGTCATATTTACTACATTCTAGGAGCATATGTGATGTTTTAATTTACGTGGGATTGATCATATCTGAGCCAGATCTGCAGCAGTAGTTGGCTTCATGTACCCAGCTGCAGCTCTGAATTAATCTGAATTCATCACAGAAATCCATGAGGGATTTGCAAATTATACACCCCAAAAGATACTGACTCATTCACACTCCCCGCACACATACTTGAACACACACACACACACACACACACTGTTTTCTCTCTCTAACACACAGCAAATATGGGTGATGTCACTTGGGGAATTCCCATATTGCCATCCTCATCACAGACATGGTTTAACAAATATGCTTTCTGTGTGAGAGCGTTGTGTGTGTGTGTGTCATTTGCTGTATGACTTTCTCTGTATCTGAGCGGTCACCTCTTTACACTGGGTGTCTTCCGAAATAGTCAAGTGAAACAGAAAATAACATTAAGGAGAGCAAATTGATTATACTGTTATGTGTGTGTGTGTGTGTGCCAGAAGCAGAGAGCGTGCTGAGTAAGACTGCTGATTATGAGACCGAGGAGAAAGTTACTCCACTGACGACGGTGATGGGTGAACTCAGCGCACACTGCCACAGAGCATCTGTCGGACACAGGGCTGAAAGTGGGAGGAGAAACTCACGCGATCACTCTGCGGTCCGGGCCGAACTCGGCCTCGTAGAATCCGTCTTTGCAGTCCTTCCCTACCAGGTCATGTGGATGCGGTCGGTATGGCTCGTTCTTCGTCACCAAGTAAACACGCACCCTGCCCTTGCCAGAGTAGTTCAGGATCTGTGGATGAAGAGGACATTGTTTAACTGTTACTTATAGGTATATATGTAAAGTGACATGCACGCATGCACATATGCAGAGGTAAAGTGAGAAAGAAAAAACAATTTTTGTTTAAGAACTTTTTTATACATATATTTTTATTGGTATTAATATAAATGCAGTCAATGTGCAGGTTCTTTTATGAACAAATAACCACTTGACTAACCTGCAGGCTGGGGTAGGTCCTGTTGTTGTCTGAACTCTTCTCTCCAGGGATGCTGCCAGCCGAGCGACCCTCACACTTGTACCTGAAGCGCATTCCCCTCTGCTTCGGCTGCTCGAAGATCTGGATCGCTGGCTCCGCCACTGGAGAGCACAGAGGAGGGTAGAATGGAAGGGAAAATGGGGAACCGATGATAAATCAGAGCTGAGTTGAATCTGGACAAAAAGAAGACATAATTCCCTGTCTTTTGTTTTTCCCGTGTTTGCCTCATTTTTGCACTTTGCTAGAATTCCAAAAGTTTCAGGGTCAAACAGCTAGGAGTCAAACTGCAGTACACTAATCATCAGTGGCCATGTTTGTGACATTTAATAACCCAGGAAGCAGTGATCTGCTTTGAATGATGGCTAAATTCCATTTAGCTGCTTCAGTTTCATGGTCCTAGTATTCACCATTAATGTCATTTGTAAAACCTGTGTGTTTCCCACTGGGAAGTCCAAACAAGGTAAAAAAAAAAAAAAAAAAAAAAAAAAAAGGTGTATAAATTATTAAAGCTCCTTGTTCACAATCTTGTTTTAATTTTCCCTTTTTTCAGCACAAATGGGCGATGATATCTAAATCTCTGTGTAATTACGTGCATTTGTGTATTTGTGGTTTTGATTTTGCATCTCATTTTAACCACCAGATCTAAATTGGACAGTTCACGACAGTATAATAATCCAAGAAGCACTGATTCAGTGATTCGCACTTACTTCTACATACTTGGTTGAAAAATGAAAGTTTCTTTAGAAGTCCTCTTTACATACTCTATAGCATCTCAAAGACTACATTCAGAGCACAGTTATGTTTCTTACAGAAATAGCTCCTGACACACTGTTGGAACATTATATGAAAGCTAAACATGCAGCAATCTTTCAGCTCTCATCCAAATTCTTCCTGAGTAGATATGTGGTGATTTTTAAAATACAAATCTCTAATCAGTGTTTGCAACAAAGGCAAACTTCTGCTTCCAAATCAAAGTGTGAAGTGAGTTTTGTTAGTGCTACTTCTACCCTGTTGCATGAAACCTGCTCCACGTGATGAGTGAGAGAGGAACTAAAACTGATCCAGGAAGTGTGTCTCTTTTTGGTGTACAGTGCTTCCAGTGATTTAACAACACAAAAAGGCAGTTTTGTTGACATGACAGTCAAAACAACGAGCTCTATGAACAAACTGTATTATATATATATATATATATATAAATATTAGACCAGTATGAAATGAGTGAAGTTGCATTTGGAGCGTGATTAAGAAATGTACGTTTGCCAGAGAAGTGGCTCAGCTATGTCCTGCCTTCCTCATTTTGCAGCAAAATTAGCAAACACAGAACTGAAAGTTGGTACATTTCACACACACACACATTTCTAAAACATTATACAAACTTCTCCACCACAAACTATAAGGCAATGACTGCAACAACCTCAGGCTCTCACACGCACTCAGAGCACAGGTATGAGAAAAGCCAAAGAAATGAAAAGAATTTATGAATTCAGGAATTAAAATGACACTGCAATACATTCAGTGATTTTTTGGCACATATAACTTTTGACTTGTGGAGACAGGTAGCTAATTTTGACACATGACAATGTACTTACTTAGGTTTGGATCGTCCCCTAGCATGGTGGGCATAAGAACTGAGCAGGAAAATGTGACAAATAGAAACAAATTAGGCACATACATTAATGTATATATGCCAGAGTAATAAACTGGTTTAGAGCGTGTGTTATTCTGCTGAAGCTACCCTGTAATTTCTGACACTGACTCTAATGACGCTGTTAATCATTGAAACAATGAGGAAGTTTCATTGGGTTGTTAAAAGGGCTTACAATAAACAGTGCCGATAATAGTATTTAACTAAATAATAAATGCACTTGTGCTGCTACTCTAAACAAAGCCATCACAAACCCAAGCTAACAAAACATTTCACATGTTTATCAGTACCCTATTTATTCCATTCTCTTGAAATCTCTGCCGATGATATGATCAACACACAACAAATGGCGTCGCTACTCACCATTCATGATGCACACGCACACACTCCCTCCCTCGCTCACTCTCAGCCGTGTCACAGGTGATAGTCTCTCAGAGGGCACCGGACTGAATGAGTGACAGCAGACACAAAAAGTAATATTTGTTGGAGCAGACTTGCGGGAATTCCCCTCCGTCACCGCCCCCTTCATCTGAACGGACCAATGAGAGGCCGCGTGACTCACAGCAGCGCGCATTGCCTCCGAGCGCGGCGTGGGGAGTTCAAGATCCGAGGCTGGCTGTGGGACAAACTATGGCAACGCAAAAGGGGTGCACATCACTTTGAATTTGGACAAAAAACAAAAACAATGACAAAGAATAAAAACATATGAAAAAGTAAAACAGCCATTGTGCCGCAGGTCAGCGCATGCATCACTGTGAAGAATGGAGGCAGCATGTGTACCTGGGTACCTCAAGTCAGTCAACTCCGACAGCTGTGATTGTGTTGCATACTGTATAAAACACTTTTAAGTTAGCGTTCCACCATAAAAGCGAAAAAGGAAGATTTACTTTCTGTGGTTTTATGGGGTAAAGGTCATCTTTTTTTTTTTTTTTTTTAAAGGCAGGAAGTTGTTTTCAGGAATAGTTTGACATTTCAGTAAATATGCTATTGCTATTCATTTTTTTAGGAAGTAAACAACGACTCAGAATTACGGGATTTCATCGGAAACAGACGTTTTTTCATGTAAAGATGTGGATCCACGTGTCAGAGGGCATAACATCTTCACTGGCTAGAAAGGGAGCGTCTGTACAGGCGAGGCAAACGGCGCGACTGTATGCTGGCATGTGCAAACACTGTCAACAAACCGTGTTCCCTGCAGTGTCAGTCATGCTAATCACATACAGCGCAGTTCACACGGGGAATTCAAGGAGATCCCGGTAGGCTCTGTCCATGGTGCTGATATAACACATACTGTAAAGATACTGCACGTATAGTGATGGGCTCCATACCACAGTAACATATGGATGGAGCAGTGCTGATACTTTACCGCACACAGGCACCCAACTGACTGGAAATTCAGTTCCTGAGGCCAAGCAATGTATGATGATCAGGGCCAAAAAGCTCGCAAATGGGATTTTAAAAAACAACAAAACAACAGCACCAACAACATTCCGGGCACTCCTGACTTCACACAGGTCATCATTCCGAAAGTCTGAGAGCAGAAGTAGCACAGTGCCGTCGTGACTCAACGTCACCTTTTACTACGAGGATGCTGCTGCCTTCGATCACCACAGTTGAACAACCCCAGTTCATCCGGTGTTACTCCCGCAGACCCCGTGCTTTACGAACCGCCTCTGAATCAGGGTGAACCACCACCAGTCCAGACAGACCTATGGGCCAGGGAGCGACGCTTTGTGCGAGGCTTGCATCCTTCTTAGTCAGGGTCAGAGAAGAATAACAAATCTGTTCGAGGAAAAATCGCAGAGCTCTTCGCTCCGGCCACAGCGGGATCTACCTGCAAATACTCTTTAGGACCTTTTCGACCTCCCTCCAATCTGGCCCGCCAATGTTTGACACGCCACTTCACACGCCCCAGATGACGGTGACACGAGCAGAACCCCCCCCCAACCCCGCCCACACACACACACACACACACACACACACACACACACACGCACGGACGCGCCTCCCCGTTCAGGTGCCCCATAGTTGAAAAAAACGAAAGAACTGACCTAGTGGCTTTGGTGGGGCCCTGTAAAATTTTTTCCTACCCATGCTCTTTAAACATCCTGAGTCCGACACTGCTTTCAGCAGCGTATACAAGCAGGCTGTTAAAACTACAATTAAGTAAAATCTACAGCATATTTAGTTTGGATTAAATTGTTTTGTTTTGAAGAATTTTCAATGTCTCATATTAACGACATTCATCTTTAGGAAAAAGCCTTGTCCCCTTAAGTTATAATGGAAATGCAGCTATAGTTGTTAGGTCAGTATATGAAAATGAAAGGCATTATATTTTCCGTCTGGAAAAATATACCATAAAGTCTTACTTAGGTCCTAGGGCTTCAATCATTTTGCAGAAGAAAATTGATAAATTCCACATCTCCTGGTGAGGATGAATAAATCTATTTAGATGTACTACACCAATTACCCAGCCCACAGGAAAGAAGTGTAGTTTCATACAGACAAACAATGATTAGAGGTTTCAGAGTGGAGGCCAGTTTGCACAGGTAACATCATAATAATCATGGACAGAGACAGAAAAAAAATATCATCCAAACCCCTCTGTTTGAGGGATCTGGGAAAACAAGCCTAATTTTTGTTAAACAGCTTCAACTTCATCTTTTGTTTACCAGTGAATACTTTACTAGTTACTGTGAAGGTTTTGCAATCAGACCATGCCCAAGTGTGAAGTATTTTTAGACTGTCTTGATAGTGGCCCAGTCATTCCTTGCACAGTAGCGGACCTTTTGCACTTTCTGACACTTATAATGTAATACATACAGGCTAATGTACGCTTTATCTATGGCATTGTGCCTTTATTTACTAAGTGAAAGCGAAACTCATGTGACATCGAAACAAATCTCACCAGAGCAGAAACGCGCATCCTTTGCGTCGCTGCTGTCTGTGTCTGCTTCTGTGGAACAGCGTTTGAGGATTTGGATTGTAGGAGATGTGGCTCCATCTTGTGGTTATACTGAAGGTGCTTTCGGCTATAATATCCTGTTGTCTCACTAATTCAATTTTATTAATTATCTACCGCTGCTCCATGAGAGCCTGAGTTTACACATTACACTATTCATTCTCTGTTTTAGATACCAATATATACAGTATATAAATAATAACAACTATGAGAAATAAGCTAGTTCTTCAAACCTTCTGATCCCTGGAAAAATATTCTATTGCAGTCAGTCTGTAGTTTTTCAGCAAATTGGTCAGGTGAGACAAGAACAACTGCACTTGCATCTCTTCGGAAATATACCATCTTAATTCAAGTGCAGTAACCTCTGGGTTGTTTGTGATGAGGTCTCCTCACACACTGTCCCTGTCCTGCAGGTCCCTCAGTGCAGATTTTTCCAAACAGCTGGCCAACATGATCAGAGTGGAGCTATGATGTAAATACAGGAGAATGCAGCTGATATAATGCAGTTCTTGGCCAAAGTTTACATACACTTGTGAACAACATGTATATCATGCCAGTCTTTAGTTGCCAGTGATTTGTACACCTCAGTTTTTCTATGAGGGAATGGCTGGAAAACATACACCTTTGTCACAAAAACCCCCAACCAAGATTCCTTTATTTATATATATTCAAATCTTCTGAACATATAAAAAAATCTGCTTGGGCAAAATATAAATACAGCCACTTGAAGTATCAGTTTTGGTGTTGTAAAAAATTGTGCCCATCAAATTTGGCGGCCTCTTTACCTGTTGTGAGTGATTACCATTGACTACAGATGGTGATTTCCTGGAGCCAATTTAAATAGGACCCATTTGCTCCACTCATTACAACCATGCATGGATGCTACAGTTGGAAAGTCAAGGGCGCGCAGCATGGCTCTGAAAAAGCAGATCATTGACTAGAGCAAGTCGGGAAAGTCCGCTGGAGCCTTTTCAAAGCAGCTACGTGTCCCAAAGTCAACTGTACAAACAATCGTTCATAACTATGAAGTGCATTGTACAGTTATATCACTGCCATGATCAGGAAGAAAAAACACAATCCATCACCTGCTGCTGAAAGACAACTGGTCAGGGTGGTCAAGAGTCAGCCAAGAACCATCAAAAAACAGCTCTGCACTGAGTTCCAGGCTGCTGGAACACAGGTATGTGTTTCCATGGTCAACCATGTTTTACATCACTGAAGGGCATTGTGCAAGAAAGCCCTTGTTCCAGAAGCAGCATCTTAAGGCTCCACTGAGGTTTGCTGCTTATCACATGGACAAGGAAAAGGCCTTCTGGAAGAAAGTCCTGTGGTGGAAGAAGGCAAGAAGGTTGGGCCCTGGATGCAGCTGGGTGTTCCAACAGGACAACGACCCCAAACACACATCAAAAGTGGTGAAAGAATGGCAAAATCAGGCTTCAGCTCTGGAGCATTAAGTCAGTTTCAGACAAAAAAACTTAGTTGAGCTGCACCAATTCTATCAAGAGCAGTTGTCAAAGATTCAACCTGAAGCTCGTGGATGGCTACCAGAAGTGCAAAGCAACATAGCAGTAACAAAATGTTTACATCGCTGTATGTGTCTTTTTGACCCAGCAGATTTTATCATATATCCAGAAGACCACTAAAAAATTATTTACAAAAAAAATTATGTTTTTTTGTACAAATAAAGAGTTGTAAGAATCATTGGAAATCAAAGACTGCCACGATATGCATCTTCTATAAATGAACGCTAAAATTTTTTTTAAGTTTACGATATATATTTAGAATATTGTCACCTCTTTATCTCATCATCACACACACACAAAAAAAAACCAGACGGCAGAATAGTTTTTAGGGGTTTAATTGGTGTACAGTTTCATTTAAAGGAAGTGATAAACACATACAAAAATACCCTTTCAATACATTTTAGAAACAAACATCTAAATGACCTGTTTTGTTAAATGTTTCCAAACAGCAAAACATGAGTTGTCTGAAACAGAGTGGTGCAGATTTCATTCAAAAAAGACCTACCTGCTATGAATGCTATTTAAAAAAAAGATCACATGGTACAAATATGCAAATATAAATAAGGTGATAAGAAAACCCCCAATAATGAAGAATATGCCTTTTTGAAAAAAACTGTTCTCTGTACATTTAGTCGGGGAAACTGATGCTGGAAAAAAGAGCCTTTGTCCCAACTCTTCTACCTGCTCCGATGAAGAGGGCGCTTCTTTAGCATCACTTTACACTTTGCTGTATACATATAACCTCTGTGCTGAAGACCAACACAAAGAAACCCAGCTTCAGACCGTAGAGATGGAGGGCTGGGGGCCAAAGGCGGGGAAAAAGTTGTCTCCGGACTCCCCACCTGTGGCCCCAGGAGATGCCTTTTAAGAACCTCCACAGGAGGCGCAGAGGGTTAACACCCATAACGAAGTGAGTTCAGTCTCTCTCTCTCTCTCCAACACATAAACCATCTATGCATGCACGCTCACACACAGTCAACCACGTAAACGCATGCACACACGCACAAACCGGCACGACTCGCCAAAAAAAAAAAAAAAGCTTCGACCCATTTTCCACAAAGCACCACAAACTCTTTCATGGACGCGGAACACGGAAAAACGACTGGGACTTTGCTTCATGAGGATCACTAACGAACGAGGAGCGGGTGTTTCAAAACGGCGTCCTGAACCGAGCTGCTGTTCAGCCTTTCGCGGCAGACTAGAGGATAACTGCAGGTGTCAGAAAATCTGTCAGTCACAGGTACGCGACACCGAACTGACGTGTGACGGTTTCCTCGCGTTCTTTGTGCGGACCAAACTAATCTGACATCAGGCTGGAACACACCATGAAACATAAGCAGAAAACGCAGCAACCTTTTCTTTTAATCCAAGATGAAGAACAGGCGTGACATGATGAAGCTACCGGACAGAGGGGCGAGCGGAGCATTTTGATATGGTTCTCTCCGATTTTCGGTTCTACTCTGGCAAGACTCATTTCCTCACGCCACTTCCTGTTGTTTGGGGGATGAAACTTCTTGCTCTTACTGGCACCTGAGAAGCACCGATGTCACTGGGCGTCTATGATCACCTACTCACTGCAAGTCCAATACTAGCCCGGAGTCCTCTTTGGGGCATCACGGTGGCCCGAAGAGCTGCGGTTGTGATATCCGTCATAAGCAAACCCTCAATAAATCCTCCCTGCAACTGTATCCAAACCTATACAATGTTTACAAAAAATATCCAGGGCTGGAGACACTTTTTTTGGACAAGCAGAAGAGAAAAAACAAGAAATTACTATTTTTTTTAAACGTTTTTTTTTCTTTTTTAGATAAAACTACAATGGTCAAAAGACTTAACAGTTATCTTTTGCTTTTTTTTTAAGACAAAAAAGTTATGTACATCAACATTTGCTGTATAGGTTTCTGTTTTGGGAGAAAAGAAAGAAAAAAAAAAAAAAAAAGAGGAAAAGAAAATCAGCATACACCACAAGTGTGTGTAGCAAGCGTTGATAAATGTTTTGGGTTGTTTTAAAAGATGTTAATTGGGTGAAAAAAATAAAGAAGGGGGGGGTGAAAAGAAGAACAGCTCATTTTCCGTCCCTGCAGTGTAGGTTGTTAATCACCGAGGGAGAACACGAGTAAAAAAAACAAAACAAAAAAAACCTGTTGCTTTAGTTCTCATGTCAAATATCTCCGTAAAGTTGTGTTAGATGCCCTCTGGTTGTGAGTGTGACAGAGGGCGCGACAACATCGACCAAATCACCTACCCACTGGCAAAATTGGTAGTCTCTGAAGATTTTTGAGGTGAGGTGTCCGTCCTGCCGCTTCACTCTCGAGACCGACGGACCTGAACACGCTCCCTGTCCCTGTGTGAACTCTTGTTCTCGGTGTTGGACTCGACCGCGAAGCCCCACCTGTGTGTGTCTGTGTGTGTGTGTGGATCCAGTCTGCCAGCTGTGTGCTCAAGCTATGTGGATTCTGGCCTTCTCTGTCTCTTTCAGCCTCTTGGCCTGCTCCTCCAGCGAGGGGGAGTGGGGTCTCTTGGAGGCCGCTCCGTTCAGCGGGTCGGCTCCTCTGCTCACTAAGGTGGGGATGGAGCTGCCGACCGGCGGCACCATGAGTTTTGACGCCACGTGCTCTGCGGACAGAAACAGAAACGCCCCGCTTTGTTTTAGTCTTCCGACATAAACGTAGTCGCTTTCGTCAGCCCTATTTCACTCCAGTTTTTAAGTTCTCTCGTTGTACCTAAATCAGTTATCAGTCAGACTGATTAATAAACCCACTTTCTACACACACACACACACACACACAACACTGAAAGTAATATTAACTTAACTCACGAATATTTAAACTGAATTTTTCTGATGAAATTCAGACTGGAAAACAAATGAACACCGTGATGACTTCATTTTCAGAAATGGATGGTGAAAAAACAGATACTCACTTGAGCCAATGACGGGAATGGACATGCCCTTCTCTTCGCCGGCAGGAGGTATGTCAGTGGTGAGGGTGCCCTCAAACATTGGGGGCTTGGGAGGTGTGATGCTGCAAGACGTGACAGGCCAAGTAAATTAAAGTCTACGCTTCCGAAAGACAATTTGACAACACAAAAAAACTTTCTGCAGGAATAATGGCTGGAGCTCACTTGTGGCGGTTGAGGGCCAGTTTAATTGAATTTTTCACAACGCGACAACTGTTGCTTGCCGGGAGAGGCGAGGAGGCGTCAGGCAGCTCCATGCTGGGAAGTCTCTGCGGGAAGAACGAACAACATTAATCACCACGTATGCGTGTGATTTTCACTTTAACTCAAGTCCACCACACAGAGTTAGCAGTTACTAACATTTAAAATCAAAACCTTCAGGTATCGCATGTAGATTCATTTACAAAGGAGACGTTACCTGTGTTCTTGAGGTATCGATGGTTGGAATGGGCTTAGCCTTTGATCCAGAAAGAGGGGTCTAATGGTGAAAAAAGACATTTTTGTGTTTCTTTCTTTCTTGTCTCACATGAACGGCTAACAAAAGCAGATAGATTGATAACACCTACAATGTTGGTTCCATCTCCACTCGCAAAGGAGTCAGAAGATGGTGGATATGGCTCTTTAAATATAGAGTCATCACTGGACACCACCTGCAACAAAAACAGTGCCGTATTACGCCTGCTCTGCCTGAATGTTGGAGTTTAAATCGATAGTCCCCCTCCTTACCTCTGCGTCTTTGTGCCTCTTGGCCAGGTCCTCTTGCGTGGGCGAGTGCGGCCTCTTGGCAGGAGCGCCATTGACGGAGTCCTCCAGGCCGTTGGGCTCCTCTCTGGGGCTGCTGGTGGCGTTGGGCTTCACGCTGCCACTCAGCGCCGTGGTGATGGAGCCGCTAGCTGGTGGGGAAGGAGGCTTTGCTTTAACTGAAGGCTCTTCAGAATGTGATAGAGACAGACGTGGAGAAACGTCACCAGGATGTATTATCTAAATCTCCCATATCCATTTAAAGACATGCTTTCAATAGAGAAGAGTTTGAGGTTTTGCTTTATATATGGTGGCAAGGTAATGGATCTGTCAGTTATACTGTATGACAATGGAATTACTAAATGGCCTATCACCAAGAAAGAATAAATGAACATAATGTGTAGTATTCACTGGAAAACTCACTTGAGCCAATGACTGGGATAGACATGCCCTGGTCAGCTGCTGCCGCGCTGGGTGCTGGGGAGCTTTCCACAAAAAGCTGTTTCGGAGGGCTGACGCTGAAAAATAACAAGAACAAAGACCAGATTAGCCCAGCGCCTTGTTGCAGATTTGATCATTATAAAGACTTAAAACATGTGGCAAAAACACAGGAACACCTGGAGATGCAAAAAACATGATGAAAAAAGCAGAAGGTGTGGGGTAGAAACCTCCAGGTAAAAAGTAGGAACGTGCGTGAGTCAAAGCGTGAACGCTGGATGTGCAGCAGCAGAGACAAACGTGAATCACTTGGTACCTGTCTTCTGTGTCCGAGGCAGGCTTGCAGGGTTTGCTGTTGGGAGAGCTAAAGGGAGTCCCCGAGTCTGTGTCTCTGGAGCTGTCCAGGTGGCTGCTGTCCAGAGAGATGCGCTTGGAGCTCCCGCCGTTAGAGCTCCGGTTCAACTCCGCTATGCTCTGCAGGCAGGGAGAGAGCAGCGGGGGGGGAGACAAATGACAAGGAGGCAAAATATTAAGACAACGACCATAATGCAACAGAAAGACCGCTCACCCTCTTCTTCTTCTGCACCACCTCAGGAGGAAGATACTGATGGAGCTGTTTCTTCTTTACATGCGTTGCTTCAATCTTCATCCCGTCCTTCAGCATGTTGATGTTGTTGGCTTGTCTGTACACTGCAGAATGCAACATGTCGTGTGAGGATTCCCTGACCACCGGCCTGTGCGCTTGTACATGTACGCGCGATGAGGCGCACTCGTGCATTCTGAACCTGCCGCTGGCGGAACAGAAAGTTGATTCGGCTCCGAAACCCAGAATGATTCCGTTTCAGCCATCTGATCCGCTTGCAGCGTGTGACACAGAAACTGCTCAGTGGTAAGAGAGGACTCACCAGTGTCTGTGAAGGACTGGATGTCGTACGTCAGGTCGATGTTCACACTCTCTGCATTCTCCACCTTCTTGAAGATGATCCCGATGAACCACATGGAGACAAAGTCGTTCCTGTTGCACAAACACATCAGATCCAATACGAAACTAATTAACTCATGTTCATTTTGTGACGACTGCAGACCAAAGGAATTAACGTTCTTGCGATGGTCAAGCAAGCCAAGAGGAAAAAAATGCACAGAGTTCTCTCAAAGCTGCAGTGTCTGATGAATGATAAGCAGATTTGTCTTTCCTGTTCCAGAACTTCGTCAGCTGTGTGTATGCACCGATCAGACTCGACTCACTCGTTGCGGTTCTCTTTGGACCCGGGGAAGGACTGGGGGTTGACGTGGGCTAGGGTGATGTACTCGTTCCTCTCCAGGTTTCCCACCAAAACGCGGATCTTTGACTCCACCAGGCCGATCCTGAGGGGAAAACGACAGGATGAAATCGCTGCGCGCTACTGCTGCACAGTTTCCTGGCTCCAGGAGGTATTCATTTAATTGTATTTGTTTCTTCGTCAAACAAATTCACTGGCATTTACGCTAAAAGCTCAGGAAGGTTGCACCCACCGTGACAGTTGGTTCTGTTGCAATGTACCGATGCGATTTAAACACAAATGAAGAATGAAGGTGGGCTCACCCCCTGACACTCACCATTCTAAGTGGTTTTCTTCTGTGGATGCGCTGGCAGTCAGAACTATGTAATGCCTGCAGAAAAAAAGAAAAAAAATCAAAAAATGTAAAGAGCCTAAACTGAACAACCTGCAGCATCATGGAACTGTTTGCTGTATCCTACCCAGGTAGGAAAAATAACTTCAAGGCCGTTTAAAACCTCCCTCAGTGGAACCTGTACTTGTTTGGGCATAACAACCTCGTGACCAGCCCCTCTACATCTTTACTGGGCTGGATGAGTCAATCGAGAAAATAAGTGTACATGCAATATTAAACGGGATGATTCTGCAGCCTTTTTTTACCATCAAAACTCCTGTGTTTGTGGTGCTACACAGTGGAGCCGCAGGAGCGCCGACACAACCTGGCACAAAACGCAGCTGCGGCGCTTGAACTGTGTGTGGGGGGGAACTTTCATAAACAACATGAGTCAGCCTAACTCTGCTGACCAAAGTTAGGATGAGTCAAATGTTCCAAATCTTCAGAAGAAGGGAAAAAACAAAGTTGCATCGTCCAGTTGACACACAGCCTTACTGATGTTTAGTAGACAGAGAAGGCAGATCCTCCTCATGTTTTGCTGGTCTTGATTTGGTCAAAGCGTTTCATTCGTTAATGTTTCATCTGACAAACGCAACACCTACTTGTATTTTTGGAAGAAGTTGGGTGGCTCGAAGAGTTTGGGCCATTCTGCTTTTCCCTGAAGAATCTCATCTGTGATGCTGAGGCCTGTTGACAACAGAAACACACAGAGATGTGTTACACGACTCGACTTTCAAAAAGGAACAAACTGCGTTGGCAACGTTGTTTTAGAACATGCCAGCCACTAACGGAAAGCAGACAGCCGCTTGTTAAATTTGCCTTGCTGTGCAGCGTTACCGTATTTGAACTCCTCGCTCATGATGGTGCGCGTCGACGTGGAGACGTTGTACGTGGAGTTCTGCTGGGGGTAGGCGGGCGTGATGATGGGCATCAGGTGGTATCTGTCAGACGGGTTCACCTAAAAACACGGCAAAGGGGAGCACCAGGAATGAGCCTTGACCAACACCTGCGAGCGCACTCCACCCACAGCACTGAGCGAGAAATGCAGCTTCACAGCCACGTGCTGAAAGGCACCACGACACCCACATTACACCCCACTGCCCTTCACTGTCTTCATGTTGCCCCTCCTTTACACTTTCTGATGAATCCATTTTTAAATGCAGCATGCTTCCCTCTCAAAACTCAGCTGAAGCTTGTCAGGCTGTGCGGCTGACTCATGTAATTTAAAAGGATGCAACTGATCTCAAGGATTATCCCTTAAAGTTTGTACTTAGATTCAGTGACATACAATAAATCAAATTCTAACTTAAAAATATTACATGTGCACAATCAGTCACGGTATCAACGAGCATCACCCCATGCATAACAAACCTGTGTGCAGACAGTAAAGCAGTTGTCTATTTTACGATGACAAGTTCTCAAAGTAAGCTAAATAATTAGAAAGCCTAAACATTCTGGAAATGATCAAACTGTATCTTAAACTAAACTTTCTGCCCAACGCACAGCGACAGGTGGCCTTGCTGCGACTGAACGGAAATGACAACAATAGACGATTAATTGAGGTGTTTATTGCTGAAGGGACACAACAAACATGGCACAGAAAATCTCAAAGGCTACACTGTTTTCAATTAATGCAAGAAAAAATGAGTTTGGGAGAGGCAAAAACAAAGCTTCAATCAAAATAAATATACTGAAGGGCTAGCCTTGGCAAAAAATCATTCAAACGTATAGTCTCTCCTGCTCTGTGACTGTAAACACATTACAAGGGCGCATGAAGACACAAAATGAGACCCTGTTATTTAAAAGGTCCACACAGGTTTTTGACTGCAGTTTTGTACTGATGTGATCTCAACACAAATCTGTTATGCTACGCAGTTGCTAATGCATTTGACCGGACTTAACAGGGATGTGACCGTCTGATAAAAAAGACGTCCACGTGGGAAGTCTTCCTTGCTCCGAGCTGCTCTGGGGAGCCTCCTCCGAGCAGAGTTAAGAGCATCGGAACTCGTGATGGGGGGACCCGATCGGTGTCGCGGTCACGTGAGGACAGAGGAGCGAGGAGAGGTCAAGTAAGAGACAATAACTGCACCTGCACTCTATGTGTTGAGCTTGTTTTAAAATACCAAACAAACTTTTCACAACTCAGCAGATTAGCTTGGTCCAGATTGTGTTTCTTTTGTCTGCACGGCAATACACATAACAAGCTGGGGCCAACGGCATTATAAATATGTGGAAATACAACACTGGTGTCATACTCACTCTGGGATCCCACACCGGTAAATTCAGATTACTGTCCTCAGGCTGTTTAAGTAACACAGGATTCGGCCACTCCCTGCAGAATGGAAACGACAAACGCGCGGGTGAAACGATAACTGGCATTGTGGAAAGGATGCGCACTGTTGCCTCAAGTGGGAGAGGACAAAACTGAAGTCACGATTGCAAAGAGCCAGACTCTCACCATTTGGAGAAAACCAAGAAGAACTTGTGGACGAGCGTGGCAGCGACGGCGTTCGGGTAGAGCTGGCAGGTCCTGGCCACCAGCATGGCCCACGACACTCCACCCAGGAAGCCCAGCATGTTGGAGTAGATCCCACGACCTGCACAGCACACATTACCACTCGATGGAGACGGCTCCGGCACTTGAGAGGTTCTACACTGTCCTCCGGTTGGCAGAACCTGCCTGCTTAATACAACCGGGCGTTTCCACTTCACAGTAATAATGTGTCAAAACTACAGTGAACTCAAAGGAGGTAAACATGTCTGAGAATCTGCACAGAAATTTGCACTCCGATGTTTTACATGTTAAGTTGTAAACTGTATTTTTTGATAATCAATACTGATGATGGGCCCAAGTCTTTGCACGCCTATGATACAGTAAATATGCTTAACAACAGGCATACAAAGAGTAGACATAATAGTGGGACTGAGATTTCAAGAAGGTTTTGAATCCACTCACGTTTCGCCCACAGTTTGATGGCTCTCAGTGTCAGCCTGAAGTTTTCTTTGTTTGGCACCAGGTACAAAATTTCATCGGTCACTCGACAGCCTGTAATTACACAAAACATCATAAGTCTCAACCGTCGTCAGATAACACCAGTGTTTCCATGGCACTGATTTATTCGTGGTGACCCGCCAAGAAATCAATACTGACCACCGCATATTTTCTGCTCTTTTTAAAAACTATTTCAAATGGTCAAAGGCTTATTCTGTTGTAGAGCTGTGAAATGATTTGCGCAGCTGCTTCCTGCTCTGCTTGCTTGCTTGCTTTGCGGTGGAGCACCTTGCACATATGTTTATTTCATAATTAACTAACAGAATGCAATACTGCGGGACACATTGCATGTACTACAAGCTTACTCTATTCTGGCACTCAGTACGTGTCACTGTGGAAAGGAAGTGTACCATTGAGGCTGCGGATGCACCGAATGTCCAAGTTTCTCAGGATGGAGTCTCCCCTTAGGTCCAGGTTGTCTGGAATGGACTGTAAAGCCAGTCTGGCAAAAAGCAGGTCAATCTGCTCAGACAGACACAGAAGAGCAGGAGAGGAAGGATATTAAAGAGTACACAATATCCATCCTCTACATCCCCTAATCCTGTTCAGACTTGCAGGGGGCCCAACTTTCTGAAATTGGTGGTTCTCAGGGTCAAATGCATAAAAGACTGCGGATAAACTACTAAAAGTAAAAAAGTACTAAAACACTAGAAACCAAATACATGATCGTGATGAGCAGCTTAAAAAGCCTGCAGGAATGGCAAACAAGTCCAAATCAATATGATCAATTTACAGATTTCAAAAGAGGTTTTAGTGGCAACTACAACATGCACACAAGTAGGTTATGTTCACGCTCATCTCTGTCACATTATTCCACGTCTGTGTTTCTGCTCTCAACTCGAGGCTTTCACAGACCTCAACTACAAGTTGGGTCCGCAATCCGAGTCATGAAGATCCTACATAACCCTAAAAACCTGATACTTCAATTCTTTGTTCTCGTCTGACTGAGCTACAAGTGTAAAACGGCATTCTTTACAGAGCTACTGTAACAGACAGTAACAGCTGAAGCAGAGTCATCTTTAGAATCAACAGTCCTGACTATGCCACGCACGTCAAACACAGGGCCTGTAAGATCCAATGCTCAAAGACTGTTCTGTGTTTCTATCCCTGGTGCTGCACTCGCCAATATTCCAGCCAGTATGAGGTCAGGCCCTGGGAATGGAGAGCTTACCGTGTAGACAACACAGATCACCTGGATCTCAGAGTAACTTACCTCTATTCCATCAAATTTGAATTTTATCACAGGTACAAAAGCATCCTCAACAGCCTTGAGAAAAAAAAAAAAGAGAAAATATCAAAAACAAATCTGGGACAAGACGAAGCCACACGGCTGAATGAAGTTAACACTAAACGAACCAATTCAGAAAACATTAAGGATCACCAAGTGTCACAACAAACACAAAACTTATGGGAGGCGCACACTTTTTCATCGTGTGTATTAGTGTGAATATATACACACGCCTTGGGAAAATAATTATGCTTTTCAGCAGACCTAGCAACACCACGGGCAAGGCTCCTGAGAACAGCTACTGAGCAGGAGCAGACTCAACCAGCAGTCAATAATACCAGAGCTACATATAGTTGTGTATTCCCTCAGCTCTCCTAGGGAGTAGCGTGCTCCCCCAGGAGCAGTGACGTAAGCCGCCTGTTGCTTCTGCATCTTCTACAGTGAGAAAGCTTTGATTTGGAATGATCAGGACTTTACAAGGCCTTCCATCACTGGGAAATGTCCAAACATGGTGGCTCCCCTCTAAATAACTTTTAACACTGAAAGCATGCAGATACGTGTGTTCGTGAAAAATACCGTGAGACGCATCGGAGACTTACCCTCAAGTCTTTGATCTCTTCGTGCTGTTTCAATTTCTCAAAGAAAGACTGGAAGAAGTCACTTCTCTCTACGTGGCGTGGAGCCACACACAGGGCATCAATATCAGCTCCTGTAATAAACAGTCACTTAGATCATCTGTTATGCTGGGCAGGTTAAACGGCTGAAACTTCAATGACAATCTGATAAGTAGCCTGAACAAAGCGGCTGCATTCAAGGTTAGAGTGTAATAAAATATCATGGGTAAACAGCTTTGACACCGAGCACAGAAACTTTTGAATAGCTTTTTCTACAATGATTCACTCTGCCCCTGCTTTGCACAGACTCAGCCTACAAAACTTAAAAGGTTTACATATTTTTTTCATAAATCAAACAAAGAGCAAGGCCTGGTTTCACTACAGAGCCATGACCTCCTGTCCTGTTTGCGCCTGCTGACAGTTGGTGTTTGTACTCAGCCAAAGATCATCCATTACGGAGGAAAGTCTATAACACTGCTGTACAATCAGACCACAAACATGTGAAAATAGCAACTGAGGAAGAAGGACATGTTGTCTGCGCCAATGATGGTGTGAATTCCCCGTGAAACAGGGGGCACGCACAAAAAAATGCTCGTCTTTAAGTCAAGTGAGCGAAGCAGCCAGAAGATATTTTGGCTGGCGACAATCATGGTCAAATGCTGTGGTCGTCAATTCTGGTAAGTGTTTGATTTGAGACAACACCACACAAGTACCTACTACTTCATGCACTAATGCAAGCATTCATAATAATAAAAACTTGATCATTCTTTTAAAACTAAGCCAGTTTTATTTAAATGAGCTGCAGTGTTTCCCACAGACCAGGAGGCAGTTTGTGGCACCTGCAATCACCATATATTACACACTGAAACTTGATTTCACTTCTGAAATAGTGTAAAAAGTGTGACTGGCTACAATATACAATGCATCACAATAACACTATTAAATGAACACACAGAAATGTATTTTTCCATTATTACACATAAGTGTTTTACATCTTGTACCTTTTATAGCACCTGTTGCGCTTGTTGTTTGGAGTGAGGAGGACCACGGCACCACATTCACACCAGTGCCTTCAGCCTATAACAAACCGGTGTTTACCCGGCTTTCAAACCCCAAAACTACTCTTTTCAAACAACACCCTCAATAGCAGATGAATATGACAATGCCAGCCCCGTGCTTTAGTGTGGTCAGGGGGGAACCCCCTTTCAAAACAATGCTGCATGCCTGCTTAGATAGGGTAGAGTGCTGTGTGGCACCAATGGCCTGTTACCTCCATCTCTCTCTGCTCCTTTTGAAGGCCACTACAGCCAGTTATACGGTACATGATGTTGTCATTCAAATTTCATGTTGTCAGAAAATTTCCTGGCATAAAACTGTGATTTGAATGATGTTACTGCACTGAATGAATGAATAGTAGAATATAAACTACAATACCTTTTGTGTGCACTCCGAGACGGTATGAACCAAATGTAAATATCTTGCCCCCGACACAGCTAATAGCTGATGGCGGAAGATTCTGTGGAGAAGCGAAGCATATTAAATCAAGTAAGTGGGATTTTTTCCTCTTTATGGCAGAAGTGTAGAAAGCTGAATTACTTTAGAACCTCTGATTAGATTATCCCCATTAATGACTCCAAAACACATCAAATGTTACTGCTTTAACCAAAAATGCAAGCATCTTCACAGCAGAACATACCTTTAATTCACTGATCTCTGCGATCCATTCTTTAACAAAGTCATTCAATTTCCCAAGAACTGCAAGTCTGAAAGGAGATACAACTTTGAGATGGTGTTTTTTTTCCAATAATCCACTCCTCAGACCAATGAAACAACAGGACTGAAATGACTGTGTGTTATCTTACAGTTGTTTTTTTGTGTTCATCACTGGTAAATGTAGTCATGACAGCTGCAGGGAAAGGTATGCAGCCAAAATGCTCACTAGTTGAGTCATGTCAAATATATAATCATACAGACTGCTCCTCACCTATGGTTCAATTCCTCTTCATCTTCAAATACACCAAAAGGTTTCATGGCATCACAGAGTTTCTTGGTGTACTGGTGGTCTATCTCTCGTGGAGGTGCGAGGCTAATGGCAGAGGTGATGCCATAATGTTTCTGAGGCTGCTGCCCACCAGGCATGGTGCTGCGAGGGAACACGGTACCACACATGAAATGACAGCTACTACAACACGACACTACTACGCTTACTGTTTCGCGACATGATTTCTCAAACAGTCTTAAATAACGAGCAAGAGGTGAAATGTTGAGTCATTACCAACACATGGCTAAAGCAGTTACAAGCCCTGGCCAAATGTGTAAGATGTCACTGTTTGGTTTCTGTTCCTTTCACTCCAATCGCCGCGAAACCATGTGTAAACACTTAGCTACATGCTATGAAAGCTGTGCGCTTAATTTACGTTACTTCAACAGCAAGCACACCACTGACGGCATGGCTGTGTGGAATTCCAAATCGGAAAAACGAATTTACTAAAATCACAGAAACGTGTGTAAAATGTGCTACTTTTCAACCTCAGTCATCGGTGAACGTACGTTAGCCTAGATGCTACAAACAGGCTGGAAGCGCTAACAAATTAGCTAATTTAGCAAGTTAGCAAACGTTAGCTGGCCGCTACGGAAGAATTTGTTAAATTAATTGCCTACTTTCCGGTCGGACCTATTAAAGAGTGGACATTTTCTTAAAGAAAACATGACGAATCCGTTCGTTTTGTTGATCACATTTACACCACAGTCACACAACAACAAACAAGTGAGCTAGTCAGCATACGAGGGCTGCGGGCCTTGTTTGGTTGTTATGACAGTTGGCTAACGTTAGCATTTAGCCTATTCTTTAGGACTTTCTAAAACGCGCACAAAAATGTTTATAAGTGGACAATACGCCACATGCATGACTTACCTTGACATTTCTTTCATGACACTCTGAAAAGCGTGTCCCGTTTTCCAGCTGTAAACCCGTAAAAACCTAAGAGAGTCAGCAAGTGGAAATGTTAACAGCCTCGACCTGATTACAACAATGGTCACTTTCCAGAGAGCCGTTCAAACCTTCCCACTGAACCGGAATCACTTCTTATACGATAAAGTATAAGTTCGAAACCCTGAAGAAAACTTCATATCCAACTCGTTTACAAAACACACAGTATTTCGGATGCTAGCAGCAGCCAAAAACACGTTCAATTGCTGTTAGGACTTTTTTAAATTCAAAACTACAAATGTAACGCCGCTTGGCGAGACAACGTCTGCGTGCAACACGCTCAGAAACCATCGCCAGGAGGCACTCGTCACCGAGGCCACAAGTCACGTGATCACCGAGGAGGCCTGACGCTACTGATCCAAACACACTGTAGCACAGCTCGCTGCGACGTGCCACCCTCTACTCCTATACAAGGTGGGTTCCAAGTGGTGAGGTACGAGATCTACCCACGCGTTCTTAACGGAATAGTTTGAAAATGAGGCAGAAACAAAGATAAGCCATCAGTATTTCGGCCAAGTTTATGGAAGCTATTATTGGCTACTTGTGTTAGCCTCTGAAAGCACAATGTTTATAACATATTTAAAAACTAGAGTTTTTCAACTCAAACCTTTTTAGAGAACCAACTCAATTGTAAGGTAATTATTTCAGGTGGCCGTCTACGAATTCCTGTTAATATTTGAATTGATCCCATAATTAACTTTGGCCAAAAGTTTCTAATTTGAATAGCTTCAGTTGTGACACAGTTACGTACTTTATTCTGAAATTGTTCTTTTGCTTTCCTTTGTGTTTATTGTTGCTGTGTATAGTTGTGTCCATAAGGGAGCATCTGCAAGTAACTGGATAAATAAATGAAAAATATCCCATTATGTCATATTAGTTTCAAAAACAAAAACAGGTAGTAACAACCTGTTTGTGGAAACTGATACTGACAAAATGACTAACAGATACTCCTGTGAAAGTTGAAGAGGTCAATAATATTGATACTAAAAATCAAGGAATAAATTTTATGTTGAAATCTGTGTTACTGCTATTGCTGATTTAACTGATATTTATTTTATTTTTATTCTCTGCTAATCTAAATGACATTCCTATACATGCAGCCTTGGCTCAAAGAGTAAATGTTATTTTAGGAAGTTTCATATATTGGGATATCGTTATTGGCTGACATTTCATTGTCAAAACAATAATATTTTTCAATTTATTGTTATCAAGTTGTCATCTACTCGATCCTCGTCCTCAAAATAAATTGAAATGAGTATTAAAAAAAAAGTGGGCCAATAACAGAGCTGTCTTTATTCCCCATGCAGCAGTAAAAGTTTAATTTGGTCTCACCTTGGTACGGTGGTAACTGACATTTAAAGATCTGCAAAAGATATGATGATGTCCATAGATTGCAGAATTTCATTCTATTGACAACTTCCAATAAAACTTTCCTCACTGAGTGCCAAAATTAATTTACCTTATGGGACAGACAACTGGCCATTTTACTATTTCTTTCATCAATTTGAGGGGTTTCAGGATTCACAACTGTGGGACACAACTTCTTCCCCTTATCTCACCATGTTAAACAGCTCTATCTGGTGGACAGTTTAAATCATTACGTTTGGTATCAAATCTCAAATTAATTGTATTGATCGTCGGCATTGACCGGCTGCAGATTTTGGTCCTGCAGGCATGACACTGCACCAATGATTCAGGAATTTGTAATTTTACAGTATATAATACTTACTGACCAGTGTTGAAGCTCTAACTCGAGTATGTTTTGTTTCCCACAGGGATCTGGAATTATGCATTGGCTTCCCAGCAGAGACCTAATGCATACGTCTGCATTTTGGCAGCTGACTTCTCAAGAAATGCAATGGATTCCAGTAGATCTGCAGAGTCACAGCAGGCCAGCACTATGCTATTTGTGAAGACAGAGCAAACAACCTTTCACCTGTCAATGAAACAGAGCTCCTCCCCGCTCGACCCACACCCACCTCTTCATTTTGGACCTTCATTGTTGGTCACGTTGTTTAAACGAGTCAGACTAACAGACTGCTCAGTGACACAACACGACAGCAGAAAGCCCAGTCAGTTTAAAAATGAGCAACATTTCTCTTCTTGTGAGTGTGGAAGACTGGATCACAGCAAACCAGAATGCTTTTCTGCCCCCCGTGTGCAACAAGCTCATGTGAGTAATAACATTTTCATATTAGCCACGGTGTTACGTGTGTGCAATTACTGGGAGTTCGTCTTCGCAACAACTTGATGGATTACATGACGTGACGAGCGATCTGCAATTTATCTGACAGTTTTACAACAACACAGATTGAAAATCTCACTACAAGTGCACAGTTGTGGTGCACTGGCAAACTAACTTCCTCTGACTCTTTGAGGACGTATGGTGAAGGCATGATTCTCTTTACTTCCCCAGGCACTTTATGCAGTTGAATATCATGTTTGTTGGAGGTCCAAATATCAGGAAGGATTATCATATTGAGGAAGGGGAGGAGGTAAGAAGACAGTACAGATTTATTCTGTATAAAGTCTTAATTCCACCACCAATCACCCACCTAATTAAACCAGGAGAGACTACATTCTGATTATTTAACACATATTTGAAGTTTTCCTTCAACTATAAAAATGCATATCACTTGCAGAACTTTTGGGTTTTTTCACAAAATTCCTGCTTTTTTCTTGCTTTCGTTCACTGATTAACCAGTTTTACATTCACAGTTAACTCCACATCACAAAAACTGTTTTTCCACCAGTGACAAGGGCAAACTCCACCACAGTGTTGCAATACTTGGCCAAATCAAATCAAAATCAAATTTTGATGTTTACAGTGTCAAAGTATAGAGGGTAGTTGGCTGACAACACATGGACTATGTAACATGCAATAAGATGGTAATGAAAAGTATTCCATATTTAGAGTTCTGGTCATTTTCTGCTCTATCTTAAATGCATTTTTAGTCACCATGTAGAAACTCAAAACTGCACCCCATCAATTTAGAGAATTGCATTTGCATACATATGAAAGTGAGTTTTAAAAGTATTGACGCAGCAGAATATCCCACACATTCCTATTACTTCTCAAAAGCTGGCACCTGCCTTACCCACAATGCATTTCGATCACTGACAGTTCAGTCAGAGATTCAGTAATGGAGCAATAAAAGAAACTAATGTAGCCCTGAGCGTCTATCCTCGAGCAGACATGACTTTCTAGCCCCCCCCCATTTCCTTTTTCATTTTCAGATTTCTCAGATATGCAGTAGTCTTTCACACTATAAGAACACACTGATGTGTAAAATCAGTGGAGTACCCATTTAATCCAGTGCCATTCTTGTTTTGTCTTCCACTCCCTATTCTAAATAGCTGTTCTACCAGCTGAAGGGAGACATGTGTCTGAAGGTGATTGAAAATGGCAAACACAAGGATGTGCACATCAGAGAGGGAGAGGTGAGTGCTAACATTTTTTTCTTTGTTGTCATAGTTGTATATTGTATGTTTTTCTAAAACGCTATTTATGTTGTCCCTTATTGACTGTAGATGTTCCTGCTGCCAGCTCGGATCCCTCACTCCCCACAGAGGCAGGCCAACACTGTGGGACTGGTGGTGGAGCGGAGACGGCTGCTGACTGAGACAGACTGCCTGAGGTGAACTGCTCTCTTCTCCTCTACTCTTCCCTCTTCCCTCTTCTTCTCTTCTAAAATGACCGTGTTGCTGTTTTCAGGTACTATGTGGACAACACCACCGACATCCTGTTTGAGAAATGGTTTTACTGTCAGAATCTGGGAACCCAACTTGTGCCAATAATCAAAGAGTAAGACCTCTTCCCTCCTTTATTGCTTATCTCTGCTTGCAAAGAGTCTCCATCAGATCAGGTTTTGTGTTTGACTACAGGAGTTGTGGGTTGACTTGACTTGCAGGTTCCTGGCATCAAAGCAGTGCAAAACAGGAAAACCTGATCCAAGTGAGTTGTTCTGACGTTTCTTGTTATTGTTGTTGATATCACAATATCAAGTCTAATCCCTGTGAATTTTTAACCGGATTATGAACAGATGAAGTCTTCAGAGAGCCTCCGTTCCAGTTAAACACCATGAACGTGATGACACCCTTCTCCTTCAAAGAGTGGCTGGACAAGCATAGGCCATCACTGGCCAGCGGCAGACCCGTGGACATGTTCGGAGCTCAGTTTGAGACGGAGGTACAAGGAATAGTGCATTCAGCTTTAGTCCTTTTTCGTAAACAACCACAATGTATGAATCAGGCAAAATTAGTCAATCGTTAAAATAGTCCCACATGAGGTTTTTGTGAAAGAAAACAAGGGAGTAACAGCTGGGAATCTGAGGGGGAGGAAGAAATGAATGAGCCTCTAAGTGTTTTTGTAAATACTGGATGACTAAGAGCAACAGTACTTGGGAAACAAAACTGAAGTTTGTGCAAAGAGGAAAAAGGCAAAACAGTCAACACCCTCTATTACTGCCCACGTAACCTGTTTTTTGAGCACCATTACTTCAAGGAGCAGCACTTACGCTGTAGTCAGTCCAAAGCGCATATGCTGCGAGGCTATATCGCCTATGCAGGGGGTAAACTGTTAAATATGTATGTTGCTATGCTCCAGAAATGATTGGCAATCCCCTCATTATTCCAAGATTTGTGCCCCAGATATCACGTAATCCATTTATTTATGTTCTTAAATTATGCCTCCCACTGTGTTTTGTGATTTTCCTGTAGCCCTTTCTCATTACCTTCCTGTACCCCTGCAGCACACAGTATCATGACTGTGAAATACTTTAGGATGCGGGTTGCAGAATAGCATTGCCATTGACAGCATTTTTTTCCAGTTCTGTTTACTCTGAGTGTTCTCCATAAGTATCCAGTATTTACAAAACTGAAATGTATTGCTCTTTTCCTGTAAAAATGGCTCGTTGTTACTATTTTATTTCCGCTTATGTTTTTTTCAAACTATGACCTTAAGTTTACCCAGAAATATTGACAGTTCTTGAAAAGTTTTAGGGACTTAATGAGAGACATGTATGTGGCGCTTGTTATTATTCACATAGCAATTTTATATACACATACTGTAGGTTGCTGTTGTCATACTGGAAGTCTTTTTACTGACACCATTTGTGCACTTTACTGAAATCTTTAAACCAAAGCCTTTGTTAAAGTGGAAATGAGACCAGTAGAACACAGGCAGTTGTCATCCCACATGACTGTATTGCATTATGCATTATGAGTGTTTTTCATTGTAACTGTAATAGAATAAGGCAGAATTGTCAGTGGGATGACAGGAATAGATGGGATGTGCTGTGGAGGATGATGGTGATACATAAAAAATAAAAATGCTTAAATACTCTTTCTCATGACACCAACAGGTGATGGTGTTTGGACCTGGGCTGACGGATGCAACAGTGCCACAAAGTGATGTGTGGATTTGGCAGCTGGTATGTTCCAGCAGCAGCCTGTCATAGCTGCTTAGATGCTGCTGTCCACAAGTACAATGTATCTGTGCACTAGACCCAAACTCTTATTTTGTCCATCTTTTTGTAATCATTTTCATTTCTCACTTTCTCTCTCTCTGCCTCTTAGGAGGGATCCTCAAAAGTAACCATGGATGAGCAGGAGTTCACTCTTTCTGCAGGAAAAAGTTTACTTATTCCTGAGCAGAGCCAGTGAGTCTAAATTAACAGTTAATTACAAACCTTTCCTGTCAGAGTACACATTACTAGGTAAAAAGTGTTGCAATTTCCACATCTTAATATTCACATTAAGTTAATTAAAGTGAATTAGTTGGCAGTAATGACTTAAGTTACTGCCTTCAAGGTTTTAAAAGATTTTTTGCACATAAAAATTCTTAAATGGCTTCTTCCTCTGTAGGTACCGGTGGCAGAGAGATGAAAGGACCGTTGCCCTGTTTGTAGTTCAAAACCCTGAGAGGAAGAGACCATGACCTTCCAGTTCCCAAAACCACATTAGATATACAGTACATCACACTATATATGTGGGTAGGAGAACCCTGGTTCTTCACAATACAAGTATATAGTATGACATACGCAACTGTATTTGTCAGTGTAATAGGAGTGATGAAAAGCAGACTGTGTATCATCACATACACTTACATAAATCATTCACTCATAAATGCTATAAGCTTCTGTTATGTGATAATGAAAGTGAACTTTGACCCATATCAGAACTGATAGGCACAAGAAGCTATTGAAAATTGCACTTCGTTGTAGTTACATACACTGCTTATCAAGTGTTTTAGAACATTAATTGAATGTCTTGGTGAAATTAAAGCACAGAACAAAAAACTGTTGATATTAAAGATTGATATAAAAAGGCATCATGGAATCCTCTTGTTAAACTTTGTCTCATTCAGCAGCCGAACACACTTGTGGCTTTCTCCATTGGAAACATTGTTCAGCTAGTTTATCCTAACACTTTTGCAGAAGTTTCTCTCAATGTGTTCCACTTGTAGTTTGCTTTGTTTTCACCTTTTGTCCAGTTCATCTCAAACCAGCTCCAGGCAATTTAACTCTGTTCTGGTCTTCATTATGTGAAGTCACTGGCCTGTTCTGTTCTTAGTTTCTGTTCTCTCAAAGTTTATAATTAAATAGAAAATGCTTGATTATCAAATGTTTTAAGAAAAATCTTTTTTGCTTTGCGCGTCTAAGTCACGTCACGTGACTCAGGTACCGCAACATCTAAACACAAGAGGAGGGAGGGGGAGCAAAGTGTGCCTGCTCTGCGCTGACACAGGAGCGGCGAGTCCGGCGACCTGTCTGTTTCCTCTTTGCCAAAACCGCAGCATTGCAAACAAGAGCGGAACTTAAAGTAAAGAATCGATCTCAGCAGGCTAGTATCTATCTGATACCGATACCGACTTGGTATCGATACTATCGATATTTGGATCGATCCGCCCACTACTCTCTGCACCGTTAGCTTAGCTTGGTGTAGCATAAAACTGGTCGCAAGGGGGAACAGCATGATACACACCTACTGGCTCAAAAAGCTGACTGTACTCCATGAACACCTAGCAGCACAGATGAACCAGCTGCTAACATCGGGAAACCACCCAGAGTGGCTAACCCAAGGCCGGACAGTCCTCATAATGACGAACCCCCAGAAGGGAACATCCAATTACCGGCCTCTAACCTGCCTCAGCACCACATGGAAGCTCCTATCAGGCATCATAGCGGCTAAGATGAGTAGGCACATGGAGCAATACATGAGCAGAGCACAGAAAGGTGTAGGCAGTAACACCAGAGGAGCCAAACACCAGCTACTGGTGGACAGGGCGATTGCCCGAGATTGCAAGACGAGGAACACCAACCTGTGCACTGCCTGGATTGACTACAAGAAGGCCTATGATTCGATGCCGCACACATGGATACTGGAGTGCCTAAAGCTGTACAACATCAATAGGACCCTAAGAGAGTTCATCCAGAACTCAATGAGGCTGTGGAACACGACTCTGGAGGCCAACTCAAAACCAATTGCACAGGTGAGCATCAGATGTGGCATATACCAAGGAGATGCTCTGTCCCCCCTGCTGTTCTGCATAGGTCTAAACCCCCTCAGCCAGATCATCTCAAAGAGTAGCTATGGATACCAGTTACGAAGTGGAACAACCATCAGCCACCTCCTCTAAATGGATGACATCAAGCTGTATGCAAAGAATGAGCGTGACATTGTTTCCCTGATTCACCTCACTCGGATCTACAGCAAAGACATCGGGATGTCATTCGGACTAGATAAATGTGGGCGGATGATATCTAGAAGAGGAAAGGTGATCACAACCGAGGGGTTGACCTACCGAAGGAACATTGTAGATGTGCAGGACAGTTACAAATACCTGGGGATCCCACAGGCAAATGGTAATCATGAGGAGGCAGCTCGAAGGTCAGCCACAGCCAAATACCTCCAGAGGGTAAGGCAGGTCCTGAAAAGTCAGCTGAACGGCAAAAATAAGATCCAAGCCACTAACACCTATGCCATGCCAGTGATCAGATACCCGGCTGGGATAATATCCTGGCCACTGGAAGAGATACAAGCCACTGATATCAAGACAAGGAAGCTCCTTAACATGCATGGTGGGTTTCACCCGAAGTCGAGCGTCCTGAGGCTGTACACAAAGCGAAAGGAGGGGGGCCAAGGACTAGTAAGTGTCAGAACTACTGTCCAGGAGGAAACAGCGAACCTCCAGGAATACATCGAGAAAATGGCCCCCAAGGACCAACTCCTAAGTGAATGCCTCAGGCAACAAAAGCCCAGAAGGGATGAGGAACCACTGGGCCCTTATGGAAGGACAAGCCCTTGCATGGCATGTACCGCCGACAAATTGAAGAAGTGGCTGATATGGACAAAACATACCAGTGGCTGGAAAAGGCTGGATTGAAAGACAGCACAGAGGCACTAATCATGGCAGCACAGGAACAGGCCCTAAACACCAGAGCAATAGAGGCCGGGATCTACCACACCAGACAAGATCCCAGGTGCAGGCTGTGCAGAGAAGGCCCTGAGACAGTCCAACACATCACAGCAGGGTGTAAGATGCTGGCAGGCAAAGGCATACATGGAGCGGCATAACCAGGTAGCGGGCATAGTTTACAGGAACATCTGTACAGAGTATGGACTGGAGGTCCCAGGGTCCAGATGGGAGACACCCCCAAAGGTGACAGAGAACAAACAGGCCAAGATCCTGTGGGAGTTCCAGATCCAGACTGACAAGATGGTGATGGCCAACCAGCCTGACATAGTGGTGGTGGATAAACATCGGAAGACAGTGGTAGTGATAGATGTAGCAATCCCCAGCGATAGCAACATCAGAAAGAAAGAACACGAGAAGCTCGAGAAATACCAAGGGCTGAAAGAGGAGACAGAGAAATGTGGGGTGTGAAGGCAATTGTGGTACCGATAGTGATCGGGGCACTAGGGGCGGTGACCCCCAAGCTGGAAGGATGGCTCCAACAGATACCAGGAACAACATCGGAGATCTCTGTCCGAAAGAGCGCAATGCTGGGAACAGCTAAGATCCTGCGCAGAACCCTCAGACTCCCAGGCCTCTGGTAGAGGACCCGAGTCTGAAGGAGACACCGCCCAGGTGGGCGAGAGGGAGATTTAAAAAAAAAATATATATATATATATAAAGCTCAGGAATTTACACATTGTGTAATTCATTTGTTCATTTCACACATGAAGAGAAAGTAGTGGTGGGCGGAGCGATATATATATATATACAAAATTATATTTTATATTTTTATAATAATATTCAATTTATTCTCATGTAATTTCACTGATGGAGGACATATTCAGTCCATTTCTTAAATTAGTAGATACCAGTGCATTAATATTAAAAACTCCATTTACAATAAATACGTGTTTAAAATGACAGAAGTGTTATTGTTCAAATGTACTCTTAGTAACGGACATGCTATGATGTCACACAGCACTCCTTTGATGTCAAAACAGCCTCACTTCTTTGTTGTTTTACGGATTCCATAAGACGGTGGAGGTGTTCCTTTGAAGTGTTCTACTGGAGTGGCCGCACACCAAACACGCCCATCCCCAGCATCATGCTGAACCAGGAGTACTTCTCCCCAACGTTGGTCAGCATGGGGGCAGCAGCTACTGCCGCGGCCTTCTACCTGGCAATGCAACCCAAGGTCATCCCGCCGCCCTGTGACCTCCACATGCAGTCAGTCGAGGTTCCGGTGAGTTTTACCTGCAAACAACGGTGGGGGTGGATTAGCAGAAAGTCTGCTGGTTTAGATCTCTGGACTCACACACCACTGTGCTGTCGATTGA